>CM075808.1:78221057-78261227 GCA_037975025.1 Excoecaria agallocha
GTCTGCATCTATGTCTAGGTAGTGGATAGACAGGCATGCCCATAAGGGTATCTTTTAGGTGCCATAGTTTCAACCCCGTTTGGGTCCATAACATAGTATTGACCCCATTTGGGTCATTCGCCGACCCCATTTGAGTCAACTTGATCGGTTCCATAGTACAAAGCTAACCCTATTTAGGTCCATATGACTGATACCTTCGGGTATCTCTATTGTACCTTCGAGTACCATAGTATAACGCAATATCCACACCCTTAGAAAGGTGTAGGCTTAATACAGAATATAAGTAAAACATTGTGAAAATAATATGATAAAAATGTTATGGTAATTTATGATTTGATTTACATTTTACTTTTATATGAACCTATGTATAGTAAATGGAAACATGAAATTGGATGGAGTTATATTTTAAGTATATAGTTTTGTAATAGTATAATATCATATATACATAAATGATGTTATAATTCTATAATGCCTTCTACACTTAAAGCCATAAGTTATATATATACATGAACACTTGTAACTATTGATGGGTTGTCATCAATCATGTCTTGAATACATGTTCCTTGTAGATATATGTTGCACACTTGATATCGACAATGGAAGTGTGAATCATGCCCAATTGGAAATTAAAACCCTCATTGTATAGATGGACTTTTAAAATACAAAACTTACAACTTATCTATATATAAGTTGGATTGATTCAAGGGTCAGATACAAGTTACTACTCTAACATGTTAATAAGCTAGAAGTCTATGTAAGTAATAAAAGAACAACACAATAATGATAACAAAATTTAGACTATTAAGAAATACATACGATATATGGAATAACAAAGCAATGTAAATATTTAGATGATATGGGAATTGTTAATTCGACTTGCTGAACATAGATCTAATTAACTAGCTTAATCACTTGTGCACAACTATTAAGATTTAATTATAAATTTAGCCTTGCCTATACATATACACATCGAAGGCACCTAAGTCACTAAAACTAACTAAGAACAATAAATAAGAACCAAGTAAACCAAATAAATGTATATACGTTTAAGAGTTATAGGAATGTTTCAAAGGCAATAAAGAGTTAAATAAGTAAACAAATTAGTAGTAGATGATAAAGTTGAATATAAGTATTACTGGTGACAATGCTAGAGACGATTGTGAATGTACACAAATATTTAGCTTATATGATCTTACATGCTTGGATAATTACTCTAATAAGTGATATAATGAAATAGTCATGAAATTAACCAATGGGTTAATATTCTAATGATGATATAATAATTAGGCATGGTAAAGTAGGTTACATAATATACTACAATGTTATAAACATATTATCTGTTGTGAATATTATTTTATTACATGCCAAATTGCGTGCTTATATGTATGTGCATTATTGACAACTTCTATGAGAGGTCATCTTCATGGTTTTATGTTTCCCACTAAGCCTGTAAGCTTAGCATGGATTTTTAATCCATGTAGGTTCAAATTAAGGAAATTGAGCTCAAGGATCATCTATAGTATTGAAGGCCAACACAAAAAGGAAAGATGCTAGGATTTCCTTGAAAGTCCAAAGTTTGTAATGTATTGATGTATTTATATGAACTCGTGTTATATGAAATGTATAATAACAGTTATGTACTAAAATCTAACCTTATATGTCAAGAGTGAAATTTTATAATATCGATGTATAAATAATTTAGAATATGTTTATAGATAGTATTACACATGAATGATTTATTAAGTTACAAGTGAACTTATAATTTAGTATAGTGGTTACAAATTAGGGATTAGAGGGAGCATTACATGTTAAGCATGTAGCATAATGGTGGATAGCCGACTAGCAAATTTCACTACAATACATAGATTCTAGTTTACTTTTTACTTTTTAATTTTTACTATTTTCTTTAATCAATTGCTTTATTAGTTATTTTTACATTATTTCTTCACATTCTTTTCTAACATACATGCATTAGGGTAAAAGTACAATTTTACCCTTAACATTTAAATCTTTTGACAAAATTACATTTGTATCCTTATCTTTTGTCATAATTATATCCAGGTCTTACCTTTTATCAAAATGATATCTATGTCCCACCTTTTACCAAAATAACATCAATGTCCCATCTTTTACCAAAACGACATCTATGTCCCTAGTTTTCCCTTTTTAAGCATATTTTCCATATTTTTACACTTGTAGCCCTATAAGTTATATTTTTTTCAATTTAGTCTTTAAATTCTTTTCTTTTGTCAAAATTACAATTTAGTCCCTATTTTCTCCACTATTTCACCTAATTACAATTTTTCCTATCCTTTACCAAATTTATTCCATATTTCCATTTTTACCCTTTTTACTACATTCTGACTATATTTTGACCAATTTACCCTTGTTTGCTCATTTTATAAATATTCTTCATTTTAATCCTTAATTTTCATTTTTATTCATTATTTACCATTTTTTCCATTTATTGCTATATTACCAATATTTTAGTTTTGCCCCTAGTAGTTTGCAGTGAAAATAAAACCTTCGAACTGGATATACAGGACATGGACCCCATAGGTCTATGACTACATAATTCTCATTTTCCTTTCTTTTCTCATTTCCTTCTCATATTTAGGGTGTGAATCTGCCTTTGGTCCACTTTTGCTAGTCACCATGACTCACTATTGCCATAAGTGTCCTTATAGCTAGCCAATTATATCATATGCTTCTAGTTTAGCTTTTAGACACTTAAGGCAAAACTATTTTGATAACATGCATATGAAGTATATATCATTTTTACCATTTCTCACATTTTCACATTATGTATCAATTAGATCACATGCAATAAACATCATTTTCACTCATTCATCATGTGACCTCTTTTTCATGCATTAGATTATCATGAAAACACTAATTATGTCTCACTATTATGTAACATACATAGATATTTGTTTATTTTACAAAACACATTCCAAACATATTTTTCATACATATTTAAAATGTTTATATCCTTAAAAAAATTAATTCCTCACATAGCCTTATTTTTCCATACTTAAAAAATAGATTCCATAACTAATATATCATTTCTAATTATAATTTGATGATTTTGACATTTCATATTTCATTATTTATCACCTAATTATATTAATTTACCATTAAATCAAATTATAGATCACATTACATATATGAACCCTAAATTACATAACCTAAGTTTTCATAAAATAGGTTAGTTTAGGCATCCACATACCTCAATTCACCTTGAATTTTTTAATTTTCCTTCTTTTTTTTCCTTTCTCCTTTATTTTCTCTTTTTCTTTTTCTTGTTCCTCACCTAAATTGAATTGTACATAATAGGTATCCATGAATTTCTCTTCAGTTTTTTTCCAAAATCACATGAAAATAATAACCTGCCAAATTCCCTAATTAATTCTAACAAAAATACATAAGTTCACTTAATTAGAAGATTTTCTCTCACAAAAATTCTCCACTTTTCAAGCTTATTTTTGCTTCAATCCTTCTTCTAAGATGGAGAAAAATTATTTTTATGGTATCTAGATGAAATTTGGGTTAATAATTAGGTGGAAAATAGAAACTAGAAGAAAAAGTATGGTGAAGGAATTCTTTGTGTAAGTTTTGGCCATGGAAGGTAGGGAGGAAGAATGGCTGAATTTTAAAGAGATTTGGAGAGATTTCTACATCTCTTCATTTTTTTTCTTTTAACACTTTAAAGAAGGCCTAGATTAATTCATACACTATTCCATTTAATGGCTTATTTTTAAGCCACATGTCATCCTCTCCTTAATTACTACTCATTCTCAGTCACACCTCTTTAAGAGTGAGGGACCATGAGTCACTCACATGCTATGGTTAGTCAAGGGAGTAAGTGAGTCACACTTAACCCAAATAATCAAAATAACATCTATTCATCAATGTTTTTTGGATTCTAATGTTTTCTTCATCAAATTCTCCAAAAAATTAACCAAACATATGGAAAGATATTAATTAAGCTACTTCTAAAATTTTGGGTCAATCCAATATCGTTTTGATATACTTCTAACTCTGGAGGTAAACATTACAAATCCGAAATCCAAAAATTAAAAATTGTAAAAAAAAATTATTTTTCACTTTAAAATATTAATTGGGATTATTTCTAGTAGATCCATGTAAATTGAATAATTTATGAGGTTTGTGGGCCGATCAAAGTTTGGTCAAACCCTAATACGATCTTGAAATTTTTCTCTGTCTAATTTGAAGGCTTATTTTACCTTAATTTCACCTCAAATTAAACCACTAGACTCATCATAAATTGTAATTTCCAATGGTGATGAAAAAGTTTTATAGGCCTCGAGTGTACTATTCACCCCAATGTCACCCGGTCTCATTATTCACCCTAAAAGGTACACTTTTGACAACCCAAATTGTGAAGATGTCACAACACTTACCTACATTTAGTGAACATAGGGTGTGCCTCAGGAATACACCGGGGCTAGTAAGGGTCACCTAACATTATTCTATGGCCCTGGCATGAATGTAAAATGCAATTTTTTGAGATGAGATAGAAATTTAATCTTGAAAACTCAATTATAATAACATAACCAAAGAACTTTAGGAATAAGGTATCATGTCCCTAGTTAAGTCGCCACTGTGACACTACAAAATCCCCTCAATGCTTCGTTGTAGTATTTGGCTTTTTCTTTGAGGCCCATTTTTAAGGTCCAAAATCAGACAAAGTTTCATAAAGCTCATAAATATTGATTGCTTCGCAATAGGAAGGGATTCAATCAACCCAATTTGTTGAGTCTCAATCCTTAAAAAGGCATAAGATAGCATTTTTGTACCCCTATCCTATTGTTAACAATCAACCCATAAGAACGTCTATGTGGGCTCACATGGTAGGTTTCACGGAGTCGCCACCCAACAGTACTTTAAGAAAGAGAGTCTAACCTCATAATGCCTAAGCCAAAAATGGTTTGGAACAACACTTTTACTTATACCTCAATTGTTTTATAAATGATTTTTTAAAATTAACTTCCTATCTCCCTTCTCACGCATTTTACAAGATAAGTAAAAAATTGCACACATTAATCATATAAAGAAAGCTATAGAGTAAGTAAATAAAAGAACAAAAATTACATAAGTAAAATTGTCCAAAAAAGATAAATATTCACACATAAAATAAAGAATTCCATTAAGGTGGGAACATTAGTTCCCTCATGTATATTTACAAAAGAGAAGAGTCCTTTGGCAATTTTTGGAAAGTGAGGGATGAGTGATCCCAATTTCGATGAAAATAAAACTCCTTTTTTTTTATTTGTCAATTTTGGGAGGAAAACATGGACATTGGTCCTTTTTTATTAGAAAAGATCCCAATTTATTGGTAGAAATTATTAGGTGAGCTTTTATATTAACATGAAAAAAAATCATTTATTACTATAAATCCCAAATAAATTAAATAAGCCAAAAAATATTAAGAAAATAAATAAATAAAGTGCAAAAAATGAAACAATCCATGGCATACTACTCCAAGGTCCTCTAACCTTGAAACTCTCCAAAAAGCCCATTGCAAATAAAGTTAATCAATCATAAGAAAACATCAAAAAGAAAAATAATTAGCATGTGAAAAATGACAATAAATACTAAAATAAAATAAGGTAAACATGCATCCTAATAAAATTAAATAAATAAAACAGAAACATACATATGGCATAAGCAAAAATATGATGTACAAAAGCCAAATATGACATGAAAATAAAATTAAGGCAAGAAATTGGCTTAAAACCATAAAAAAATGCCAAAAAAGGGGGTCATAAATGGCCAAATAAGAGAGAGATGGCCAAATAGAATGTAAGGGATGGGAAGGAATAAGGCATCACGATGTCCTGTTACTCACTGTGACCGATAGTTGTCTATCAGGGTTTCTTCCTATCTCTTATGCCTAGGATGCAGAGGCAAGAGCAGTATGCATATAAAGTGAAATTAAATACATTATTTTGTTAAACATGCATATTGTACCCTCTAAAATATTCCAAAATTAATCTTAAAAAATAAAAGCTAGTTTAAATCATGCCAAATCAATAAGCTAACACAAATCCAAAGTTATATTAAGAGGAAACCAAACATGCATTAATGAAAAGAAGGAAAAAGTTCTTAAAAGCAAGCCATTTTATGTATTTTTAATCATTCAGATAATCATGGAAACGAAGCATTAAAAATAAATATTTAATCAAAATAATCATGGTCAAAAAATAAGAACAAACAAAAACATGTTTACATAATGAATTAAAAAAATGCATAGCATGTTATTTATATTAAAAAAAAACTAAAAACTCAGAATATTACCCTCATTTGTTTACTATAACACCAAGAAATCCACTTCGAGTTCTGACTCTAATTAATTTCCACGATAGTAAAAGAATGAAAATATTTTGTGAAAGATGTACAAAAGCCTCTATTCTCAAGGAGAAAAAATTAGATTTTTTACTCTCAAGAATGTGGTGGCTACCTCTCAAAAATTCAGATTGCTTCCTCCCCTAAAATCCTAGGTTTTTCTTACCTTCTACAAGAGGATAGATTTTAAAATCTTTTAAACTCTATCTCTCCCTTAAATTCTATCAAAAATCCCTAAAAATTTGATCTTTAATAACTAGATTTTATCTTAGAATTTTGCCACTGAAAAACATGAAGAATGTCTATAAAACCCTACCGATAGGTATATGTCCCATGATAGCTAGGTGCCACAGGAAATAAATTTTAAAATCCCAAATTTACCCATCATCTTAACGCAATTAACATGTGGCCATGACTCAATAACCAACAGGCATCCGTCACTGAGCCATGGATGGCGTAGGGATAGCCAAGACAGGCCATATACTAGAGAAGTCCAGATAAGAAAAAACTACAGACGACCATGTATCATAACAGAAGGGTCATTTTAAAAATTTTCATTCACATTTTCACTTTTTATGAAATAGAAAGATTAAATCCATAAAAATATTTTAGAATTTTGTGAAAACTAAGGATGGGACTTAGAGTTTATGTTTTCCATCTAAAATACAAACAATTCTTCCTTATCAGGTAACTCTAATCTGGACTACCTCGGGACTCGGTATCTACAGCGAGTTTGATATGAATACTGCAAACTTTGACTGAGGGTTTAACCAAGGCTAAAATTTAACCCAAAACCTCTGGAAATTAATCTGATCATGAGAATTTATTATAAATAACAGAATAGTAATTTTAATATTGAAAAGAAAAAATAAAATTGAGATAGAAAAGTGAATTATTAAACTAATATATTTATCATCAAACAAAAAAATTACTAAAATAACATAGTTTTGACTCAAAAGTTTACACATACCCAAAGAAAAAATGTTCCATCTTTGTGGAAGATATTTTAATAAGAATTAAATAAAGAAATATAGCATTTATGAGAAAGTGACATTTAACACATTATGGACCATTATAATGACTAGTAACTAATCAAATCTCGGTCTTTCATTCCATTATATAAAAGCATGGAAACTTCATGAAAATTTCAACAATTTCTCCTCTCTTGTATGAACTCCATCTTCCCTATCTCCCTCCATTTTCTTCTTTGTTTTTCCTTTGAAAAATTAGCTTAAACCTACTAATTTAAGCCCTAAATTAGTCGAAATAATTGCTTACACTATCTTCTTGAACTACTAAGCTAATTTATAGAAAATTTAAGTTTAAAAGGAAGAATTAGTATCTTTTATAAAATCACAAGTGAAATTTAGAATTTTTGTAAATTAGTAATTTATTTAGCAAGTGCATACCTTAATTTTGTTGAAATTTGAAAGAAATTTAATGGTAATGTGTACATGGGAATTTGGTTGGTGAAAAGCAAGAGAAAAAAGGAAAACGAAAAAAGGAAAAAGAAGAAGGAAAAAGGAAGAAAGGAAAAGGGAAAGAAAAAAATAGGAATAGAGCTGAGGAAAATAAGGTTTGTGGATATTAATAATCTCATTTTTCATATTGTGCATGAATGTAAGTGAACAAGTAAGGCAAAAATGATGTGTTTAATTGAAATTGATGTCATAAAATTTTAATTAAGAATTAAATGAGGTATATGGTATATTTAATTTGATGTTATGGTACCTACATTGTTAGTTTTCACTAATTCATATATTATGCTAGATCTTGGAATTTTTATGTGCATAGAATCTTGATGAATTGATGCTAGATAAATTAAAATAAGGTTAAGGATGTTTTGAATGTATGCTTAAATGATGAAAATGTATGTGATGTGTGTGTGCTTTGTGTTGGCCGAATATGATGATATTGAAATAATGAATTTATTTGACCTTAAATAATGGAACTTACATGTATGTACACCATTAGAGGATAATTAAAAATATTTGATCATAATGAGATTAATGGAAGGAAAAAAAAGAATTAAAATGTGAAAAGGTAAGAGCTATTTAGTGACTATGTGATGATTTAGTATATTGGATGAAAAAAAACAAATTAATATGTGTGCATATGATGAAATATGACCTTGAGACATAAATGTGATGGAAGATGACATATTGGTAAGTATTGATAAAAAAGATAAATTTATGTATGAACATAAGATGAAATATGTCATAATGTGAACTATAGAGCATGCATTATATATTGAGCCATAATATGATGTTATGATGAAAATGAGCATCTATTAAAACTAAAGAAAATGAATTGATGGAATTATTTTTCTTGTAGTAACTAGTAGTGAAACTAGAAGTATAACATATAATTGGCTAGCCATAGGAACATACACCGTTATTCCAACTCATGGCAACTCACATTTGTACACCAATGGCGATCTATATAGAAATACAGTTGGCATTATGCAAATAGTCAAAGCATTTGACCCCCAAATGGTCACTTCAACAGTTTTGGACCTTTAGGGTCCTTGTCCCACACATCTAGTTCGTTATATCTCCATTGGATATTACTAAAGGCAAAGTAGTAATTTTAAAGTAAGATAGCAATAAATAAGTCAAAATAGTAATAATAAGGTAAAATAAAAAAAATAATACAAGATGGTAATTACCGATAAGGAAATTTGGAAAATGAATTAAAGGTCACTTAATTGTATTATTTATGCAAAACAATGTATGACATTTAGAATTAAAAATTTATGAGTTAATATGTTTATTTGGATTTTTATTTATTGAATTAAATTTCATATTTTTAAATATATGTTATATAAACTATTAGTGTGAATGTTGTGTGATTATAAAAATTGTTAGTATAGTATCCACCACTAAATATAGAATACTTAACGTGTAGTTTATTCTACACGTAGATACATTACAAGCAGTTAGAAGGTGCTAGAAGGGGCAGGAAAAATAATGCAAAGGAGCCTTACTGTTTTAAAAATATGCATTTTGATTTTGTAAATGGCAATGTATATGTATATGACCTTATATGTATAAAGAAGAATATTATGTATATAATTATTTAGTTATGAAGTTAAAGAAATTTTTGTATTGTTTGGAAGAAAGATAATGGTTAATTAGTGTGTGTATGTTTGATGCTTGATGATTTTGTTACATATAAAAATGTGAATGTTGATATGATGACCAATTGATGAGTTGTAGAGGTTTAGATTGTTGTGAATATATTAGAAATGTTAAATTTGAATGTGCATGAGGGATAAGAACATTTACAGTCGTTATACCACCAAACAATTTACTAAATAAATAGCAACTACATGTTTAAGTAGCGAATTTTTTCACAATGATGTTAAAAAAATTGCCACCAAATATATAAGGGAATATAGTGGTGACATGATTAAGGATAATTAAGGAAACCGATTTTGGTAATACCCAACATTGGTTTCTATGTAATCGAGTATAGGGTGTTACTTTTAATGGTATCACAATTAGTTTAGGCAATTCTATGATTAGAGATATTTTAACATGGATGAAGTGATTACATATACATGACACGAATAAAAATATTTGATTAAGGTGATCATTGGAATTAATATATACCTGTCCATTTTTATTTTATAGTTAAGGAATAGCATCTAGCTCGCAACAACAATTGGATTAAGAAATAGAAAGTAGAGTTTCCGCTAGTGTTGGAGATAGAGATGCCACTAATCATCATGGTTAACAAGTGCCACCTCTTACAACATCGATACCACCACATCCAAATTTTTTGTAGGTTATGGTAGATTATATTCATCAAAGAATACATGCTGAGTAGGGTTAACAACCCCAGTCACAACAATAACCTCTTCCTCCAACAAAGAAACCTGTATTAGAGCAGCTTAAAAAGCTGGGACCTGATTTCTATGGTACAAATCAAACAGTTAGTACTAAAGTTGAGGAATGGCTTTAGAGGATAAAGAGGTTATTTGAGATTACCTATAGTCCACTAGAAGAGATGCAAGAAGGAGCAATAGCTTTATTTCAAGGTCCTATATTCACATTTGTTAGGATTATGCCCTAAAGCACATGTGTTAGGATTATTTATGCTATGTTATGATTACCTTTAGTTTGATTTCTTGTCTTAAATTAATAAATAAAGTCCTTGGTTTTATAAACACAATGCAAAGGCAATAATGAAAGAGTTCATAATGTGAGATGCCTATTGCAAGCAAATATGTTAATACTTAAATATCCATAGTCATAATATTAACTTGATAGAACATTGTTAATATGGATAGAGTATCACATGCTATGCTTCTTGAAGGCTCATGCAGTGGTTTTTCTAACTATAATCATAGAGATGGTCAAAGTTTACATACAAATGCTTGTTAGAAGAACAAGTACAATAGAAACCTACCAAGAGAATCCTCACATGGTACTAAAATCAATGTCAATGAAGAATCCCTTTATAACAATGGTGTAAGTATCCTAATGCTTGAGATCATCAAAATTATCTTAAGTAGTGAGTGGTGTACTTTAACTCCATAACTATTTACCTTCATCAAAGGGTGAAAAAAGTTGGGAGGTTGGGTATATCATGTCCTACTTAAAGATATTTGAGTGATTAATAAAGGATTCACCATCCCAGATTAATTAAGGGAGGTATCTCACATGTTCTATAATACCCTTGTTTAGAAAACCTCTAACCACAGTGGAATGCCAAGGTGGATGAGATCCACAAAGGGCATTTGGGGAACAATGGTTAAATTATTTGAACAACCATATTTAGTTTGTTATAAGTTGAAATCAATCCATTCTCAAAACCTAAATGAAATAAAGTAAGGTAAAAGGAGTAATTGCATGGTAACTATTCTATGGAAGGGTTCAGTCAAAACCACTTAATTTTTCTGTCAATTGGGTAATCATAATGCTTGGTTAGAAGTATCTCATGATTTATACATTAAAATAAGTATAAATATTAGTTAGATATTTAATATAATAATTTAAAGAGTTTTAAATTATGCAATTCTTTAATTGCAAATATGTTTGTACTGCCAAGTGAATCAAAAAACTTAAATGTAATAATATTTGATATTATTATAGATTGTGGAATTAAAGAAGTGAATAATTAATTAAAAGGGTTTAATTAATTATTCATTGACTAAAATACTTATTAGAAGACTTCAGAAGAATTACCTAAAGTCGATGCCAAAACACTTACTAGAAATATATGTGCGTGGTCTATAAAAATAGGCTAAAAGTGATCCAGTTTAATCTTGAATGAAATAGAATTGGACTATAAGTGTTATAGGATTTATATAATGATTTGTTATTACATAGAGAATCAATTAATAAGCCTAAAATAAAAATCATTTTTGCAAAAGCCTATGGGAGTGGCTAAAAGGCTTTAATGGCCAAATGTTTAGCCCAAGTCAAATCAAATATGATATATAAGTTATACAAACCTGAAATATTTATTTTGTTTAGATTTGGAATTCATTTGGATAATTAAATCCAAGTTCATGCAAAGAAACCCAATCAAAAGGTCTCTACACATGGCACATTCAAAATAGGCCTATAGTGGATTTAATTAAGCCTAATTAATTAATTAATTAAGAGTTAACTTGAATTAATTAGTCATTTATTTTATAGTTCTAATCCCATTAGAACTATACCTTTAACTTAGAGCATAAAAGTAAAAGTTCAATGGGAGTTGGGTAGTAAAGTCAGATTATTCTTTCTCTCCTCTTCTCATGGCCAAATTCTCTCTCTAAGCCATAAGGAATTTTGTTTGCCTCTATCCCCCAATTCCTTGGTTCTTTTACTCCGTCTCTGGCTTGGATAAGCATTAGAGGTGTTTACCATTAGACAGCATGTAACCAGAGAATTCCAACAACATGGTCGGAGACTGTTAAGAAGCATACTCTTATAGTAAAAATCACTTAGGAGTACTTTTTGAAACAATTTGAGGACAAGTATATTGTAAAATACAAAATTTCCATGCAAAATGCCTTCTGGAGGCTTAAATAGAGGAACAAAAATAGTGGCAAAATATGATAAAGAATTTGAAAGTCTTAGAAATTACATGGATGATTACCACCTAACCAAAGCAAAGTTGTTTCATTTGTTTGACTAAGGCCTCCACAATAGGATTAGAGAATCCATAGCTGCCCAAGCGTACATAGACATAAGGACTCTTATATGAGTAGCCATAGAGGTTGAAGCAATCAAGCAAGATGAGGCCAATAAATAGGCATGAGGCCAAAGTCAAAAATTGGTTGCACATATGGGTTTAATGGCTAATACACGCAAAGGGGTTGGCAAAGGGACCTACCTTACATGTGATCACTATGGTGAGAAACACCCAAGAGAGTGTTAAAGGTTGATAGGGGCATACCTTAGATATGCATCCAAAGATCACTTCTAGAAGGATTGTCCTAGAGCCTCATTTACTACATCAACACCATATGCTAATAGATCAAGTGCTACATCATAAAGAGGTAGAGGTAAAGGTGATGCCAATGTGACAACTGCATAGAGGGGAGTTATGTAAGCAACATAGGTGACTGAGATCCAACCTCCAGTTTGTACCTATATTATTCAAGCCAAAGGAAGAATAAGATGTTCTTGATGTCATGATTGGTAAATTCTTACTCTTTGATGATTATATTTGTGCATTAGTAGACCAAAAATCTACACACTCCTACATAAACACCATAGTAGCACAAGGAAGGAGTTTGCATACTTTTCAATTAAAGCAAGATATTTTAGTGAGCAATCCAATAGGATATAGTGTAATAGTGAACAAAGTATATAAAAACTTCTTATCTAAGTATAAGACTTTTTTAAAGCCCTAAAGTAACCTTAGTAGCATCATAGCATGTTTGGGTTAAATTAGAATATAAACTTAAGAGTTAAGTAATTAAAGTGTAGTAAAGGACATAGAAGGAATTAATTAAAAAGATGAAGACAATTTGGTAATTAGATTAAAATGGCATGAACAGGCATAAATAAATAAATATAGGACATGCATTAATATTTAAATGGGAGTAGAATTATATAAAATTGGAAAAAGAAAAGAATTAGAGGATTAAAGTGAGATTTCCATTGGTCCAACAAGTGGACTAATGAGAAATCATCACATAACTTATTCTAGAGAATTGTATGAAATTTGTATAAAAGGGAGAGAGGAGGCCAGCCTTTCTTGGCTAGAAAATTCGGGAGTTCTCTTATTATCTCCACTTTATTTTCATGCAACAATTTACATGTTAATCATTTAAAGAATTAAGTTACGTGAATTCCAAGTGATAAGGTGAGTTTACATTGAATTTTTTATATTATTCTTCATCTCTTTAATGCGCTATGTGAGGGGCTGGATTACAGTAATTGAAATTTGATGTATGGGTATAATTAGATGTGATTATATTGGTAGAGGATAGCAAATGAAAAACAAGGTGACTAAAGAAGCTATTTGGCCAAAAATAAGTGGGAATTGCTTGGTTTCTTTTGCATGTGCTTTCCATTAATTTAATTAATATAAATGCTATAATAGATGCAAAATTTATGTTATAATCTTTGTTTGGTGTTGAATTGCATGGAAAAGATGAAAAATGCCATAAGGAATGATTTAGGGAAAATTTTGTTATCGGATCACTTAGATTAGTTTTCTTATTTAGGCCATATCTTAGCCTACAAACCTTCGCATTGGGTGATTCAAATTGGATAGTAATCACAATCATAGATCTATAATTTTTGTGCAAAACTATGAGCTAATTCTGCCTATAAGACACTTGAAAATCAATTTGAAGTTGATGACCTGAATCTTCCTCTTATTTTAGAGCAGTCTAGACTCTTTTAAGTGTAACTCTTTCTATAAAGCTCTAAATAAATTAAAACTAATTTTCCAAAAACTAGAGTTATAATAGAGAAACTTTTATGAAGAAAGTATGACCTAATTTTATCTCTATTATTCCCAGCAATTTTTTAAATATAGGATAACAAATCAGTTTGTGAATAAAATCTAGGAAACCTCTATTATTTTGAACACATCTCACAATTTATTTGTTCAAAAGACTTGATTTGTGATCCAGTAAAAACTAAAGATGTAAGGAAACATTTTTTATGAAGACCAAATTGTAATGAAAACTACCTATCGAATATATCCCTTAAAATCTGAAAATTCTAAGCACCTCACAGCTGGTAGGTGGGAGCTAAAAGCTGTGAGTTTAGATTTTTTAACTCAAACTTTCACCATGAATCAACTCTCATGGCTATTAAGACATATATGACAATCGTGAGGTACACTTTTTTGTACCAAATGTGAATTTTTCTCACCGAAATGTCATCGAACTTTGCCCAAACTTTCTTGGATATATATGAAACTTAGTGAACACATGTATAATGTTACTACATGACTTAATATACATGAAATGTATGATAATACATTAATATGTAATTATGTACAAGATACATGCTAAGCAAATTATGTTTTTATAAGGAAATTTTATACAATTACTATAATTGTAAACTTATTGAATATGCAAATGAACAAGAACATGAATTATATGAACATAGTTGAATATAAATGTGTTTACTTTTATAATGATGAGATTTACAAATATAATAGCATATAGTAATATAAGAATATATATGTGTGTGTGTATAACTTATATACAATTATGGTGATTATAAATGTGTTCTATGAATATGTATATATATATATATATATATATATATAAACAATTGATAGAGTATATGTAAGGTATGTATATGCAAGTGAAGAGCTTTATGCCTTCGCATAAATTGCAAGTACACGATATGTATACATGAACATGTATTATGATTCCATAAACATAATTGTGTGTGTGTGTGTATATATATATATATATATATATATATGTTAAAGATGTACATATTGAGAATTTGGTAATAAGAGGAAAATATCACAGTTTTTACATCTATGTAGGTTGTGGATAGATAGGCATGCCTGTAACATCATTATGCAGCTACATATATGTGCATGACTCATACCTTTGGTACCTCCATGACTCATACCTGTGGGTACCTACATGACTCGTACCTTTGGTACCTACATGACTCACACCGTTGGGTACCTACATGACTTCTACCTTTGAGTACCAATATGACTCATACCCTCGGGTACCTACATGACTCGTAACTTCGAGTACCTACTTGCTTATACCTTTAGGTACCTATATGCACTCGTTATCCACACTCTTAGGAAGGTGTAGGCTAACTTTATGATATAACCAAGCAATAATATATATATATATGAAGAAAATGGTAATTGAAAATTAGATGAATATTACATTTCAATATGTATACTTATATTACTATTGTATTGACTATAATTATGGTTACATGATGTGTAATTTGCTTTCTTAGAGTAATGGTATTCTTAGAAATAAGAAAAGAGATATGGAAATATCCGAATGGCACTATTTGATTTGTGTGCATAAAAATATGGACTATATTTAAGGTCATATAACATATGGACGTCATTATTGAACATGATTACAGGTATGCACTCTTTTTTTGTTTATGTGTGGTGTATCTTATATTTGTATTATGTATTATGTTATATAAATTATTTTGTAATTGGCCTGCATTAATACATGTCAAAATATGCTATATATGAATTTTATATGATTCATGATTTGATTGTGAAGTTATGATCTAAAGATTTTTAAATGAACTAAAATTATGCATGTGAAATTAAGAAATGTAATAATATAAAAGTAAATGTGAGTTATCTATTTAAATGCATATAATTCATAAGATTGTAATAACATGTTTCAAGTTCTGTACTAGGTTATAATGTAGATATCTTGTGTGATATATGCTAAAGTAATATACATGCATAGGTAACTATACAGTTAGTTTAATCATGCATAGATGGATACATGAATTGAATTGTGATCTTATGTTTGCATATATACATGTAAAAACCATAAGAATGAATTAAACTAATGTAAGCTAATAATTTTAAGTATGTAAGCTATATATATATATATATATATATATATATATAGAGAGAGAGAGAGAGAGCCACTCTGATTCTACTAATTGCATGTATATAATTAACATATAGTGTAGGTTTTATATGACAATAAAAGATACATGAAGGAGTATAACTAGTATATAATAATGACTTAGGATAAGCAAATCATATAGAACACATGAATGAAATTATTGTATGATTTGATAATTTATCATTTGCATAATATTTTGAAATGCTATGAACTTAATTTTTCAGTAAATGATATTATTTTATTATTCACTTAATTGCATGCTCATATATATGTGTATTGTTGACAACTTATGTGAAAGGTCATCCTCATGACTTTATTCCCTACTAAACTAGTAAGCTTAGCATGGATTTTTATCCATATAAGTTTAGGTAGAGGGAATCAATCTTAAGGATTATCTGCAGTATCAAAGTCCAGCACCAGTAGGAATTTGGGTATTAAGGTGTAAATCTTTTTATAATTTATTAAAGTTACGTTCTTGAATGGTGGTAAATATGTTTTGAACTTATAAAATAATTCTAAAATCTTATTCTAATGATGTATAAGTAAGTTAGAATATGAACTGAAATAGTAAATGATATGAAGCAGCACCCAAAAGGTCAATCCATTAATACTATACAAGTAAATGACTTAACATGGGTAAGCATATTGCATGAGTATACATCAGAACTCTGAAGTGGTCATGTAGTCCAGTATGATATAATGGGCTTAAGATTAGGGTGTTACACTTTACCTTCCCTGCAAACCTAATTAAACTTCCATTCCATGAGTTTGATGTGATCTTAGGTATGGACTAGTTATATAAACATCAAGTTATGGTTGATTATAGATTTAACGAGTCACTTTGAAAACCACAGATGGGTAGAATGTTGCAATGGTGGGTGAGAGATTTTTTTTTCTAATGTGACATCAGCCACAGCAGCTAAAAGGTTTATTAGCAAGGGTTAAGTCCTACTTAGCTTTGTGTACATGAAACATAAAGGAGAAGCCTAAAATTAGTGATATACCCACAGTGCATGAATTCTCTTATGTCTTCCCTAATAATGTACCGGGGTTAACACCTAATAAGGAGGTTGAGTTTACCACTAATGTTGTCCTAAGAACAACACATAATTCCATTCCTCTTTACCACTTAATAAGGGTTTTATCCACCCTATTGTGTCACCATAGGGAGCACCAATGCTATTTATTAAGAAGAAAGATGGGTTAATTACTCTTTGCATTGACTACAAGAAATTGAATAAAATAACAATAAAGAACAAGTATCCACTATCAAGAATTGATTATCATTTTTATTAGTTGAAAGTAACAGCCATATTCTCTAAAATTGACTTGAAATTAAGGTACTATTAGCTCAAGGTAAAGGAAGCAGATGTTCTAAAAACTACTTTTCATAATAGATATAAGCATTATAAATTCTTAGTCATGCCACTTGGACTTACCAATGCACCAACAGCCTTTATAGATCTGATAAACCAAATCTTCCACCCATACCTGGATCAATTTATGGTGGTTTTCATTTATGATGTTTTGGTATACTTCAAAAATTAAAAAAGCATGACAAGCACCTCAAGATACTTTTATAGACTTTAAGTGATAAGTTGTTGTATGTAAAGTTCAGTAAGTGTGAATTTTGAATTAATAAAGTCTCCTTTCTTGGTCATATTATATCGGTTAAAGGAATTAAAGTATACCTAGAGAAAGTTGAAGCCATTTTAGAATGGAAGACACCAAGAATGCTACAAAAATTAAAAGTTTCCTTGGGCTAGTAGGCTATTATAGAAGATTTATCTAAGGGTTTTCTTCAACTATAGCCCCATTTACCAAGGTACTTTAGAAGAATGCAAAGTTGTATGGACTGACAAATGCCAAGATATTTTTGGAAAACTTTAAAGCATGCTACCAAAAGCACCAGCTTTTACATAGCCAAAACCAAAAAAAGACTTTGTGATGCTTCTAGAAATGTCTTAAAATGTGTACTCATCAAGAAGGTAAGGTAGTTACCTATACATCCTAGCAGCTTAAGCCATTTAAAAATAACTACCCTACCCATGATTTGGAGTTAGTAATTATAATATTTGTATTGAAGATTTGGAGGCATTATTTGTATGGTGAAAGATGCTACATATACATTGATCACAAGAGTTTAAAATTCATGTCTACTTAAAAGGAGCTCAATTTAAGGCAAAAAAGATGGCTTGAGCTCATCAAACACTATGAATTTCTCATAGACTACCACTCAAGCAAAGCAAATGTTGTAGCTGAAGCACATAGCAAGAAGCATATGGTAGGTAATTCTTTGAATAATATCTAAGGTACTCAAATATATATATATATATATATACATATAGACACGCACACACACATACACATACACATACATATACACATAGTAATCATAAATAAGTAGTAATATAATGTTACCTTACATAGCCTTGAGAGCTATGAATGTCAAGTTCTTTGTGGTAATAGATGGAGCTATTACGGTTAAATTACAACTTAAACTCGACCTATTATAGCAAGTCAAAGCTATCCACAATCAAAATGAATGACTAGTCTCAATTGCTAAACAAGTTCAAGAAGGGAAGGAAGGTGACTATTCCCTTATGGTAATGATTATCTATACTACAAAAGGAGAACCTATGTACCAAATGATGATGAACTAAAAAAATATTTATCATGATAGAAACTCACAACAATAGCTATGTCATATAACTAAGTAGCAATAAGATGTACCAAGACTCTAAAACACATTATTGGTGGCCAAGTATGAAGAGAGACGTAGTTGATTTTGTCAAAAAGTGTTTAGTTTGCCAACAAGTAAAGGCAAAAGATTAGGTTCCATCTGGGTTATTGCAACTTATTATAATATAGGAGTGGAAATAGATCGCATTACGATGGAATTTGTCATCGATGTTCCTTTCACTAGAAGGAAGTATGACTCCATTCGGGTGATAGTTGGTAAATTAACAAAGTTTGCACACTTTCTAATAGTGAAAACTTATTATCCACTAGTAAAGCTAGTGAATATTTACATCAATTAGATTGTTGAATTATATGGAGTACCTTCTTCTATCATTTTGAATAGAGATCCCTAGTTCTCATTATAGTTTTTGAAGAAGCAACAAGAAGCACTAGGTATGAAGCTCCATTTTAACACTACTTTCCATCCACAAACAGAAGAATGGTCAAAAAGAGATATTTAGGTAAACTTAAAAGATATTAATAAATTAATATATAGAGTAGATAGAATCTAAAATCTGAACCCATACATTATGTCATAGGTGTTTAAAGATATATTTAGAATTTATCTCCTAGAGTTTGAAAGCAACTAAGAGAAATATTTTCCCTTGGATGAATTTGCATACAATAATAGCTACCAAGTAGGTATATAAATGGCACCTTATGAAGCCCTATATGAAAGAAAATGCAAAACTCTCTTGTGTTGGACAGAACTCAGCAAGAGCAAGTTGGTTGAATCAGAATTGATTAAAGAAATAAAATAGAATGTTTGCATGATTAAAGATAGATTGCAACTTGCATCAGACTACCATAAATCATATGCAGACTTAAAGAGAAATGATATAGAGTTTGAAGTTGGAGAAAAAGTGTTTTTAAAAGTGTAACCTAGAAGAAAGTATTGAGATTTGGCAAGAAAGGTAAGCTAAGTTCTAGGTTCATTAGCCCATATGAAATTTTGCAGTGTATGGGGCCAGTGGCTTACAGGATAGCTTTACCACCTAGGCTTGACATAATTTAAGATGTTTCCATATGTCGATGTTACAAAGATATCGGTCCAACCTAGCACACATCATTAAACCAGAGGAACTACATATACAACCTGGCCTAACATATAAAGTAGAGCCAATGTGGATAATTACAAGGGATATTAAACAACTAAGGAATAAGCAAGTACGATTAGTTAAGGTACTATAAAATTGCCACAATGTTCAAGAAGCCATGTAAAAGCCAAAAGAAACCATGAAATAACAAGATTCACAACTTTTCAATCCAGGTAAATTTTAAGGATAAAATTCTAATAAGGAAGAAATGCAATGCTTTAAAAATTTTGGTGTCATTAATAGTAGTTTTCAGATCGTAAATAGTACCACTCAAGATTGTAATACACTTTTCTTGAACATGAGAAAGTACAATTCATAAAAATTCCATGTATGTAATTTGAGGTAAAATTGAGGTCAAAATATGGCCTTAAAAAGTAGAAAATAAACTTGAGATGTAGGTTCGAATAGTTTGACCCGAGGTTTGACCTAAAACTTGACCTGAGACCTTTAAAAATTAATTCAACCATGAGAATCTATTATAAATGATAGAATGGTAATTTTAATGTTGAAAATTGAAAATAAAATTGAGAGAGAAAAGTGAATTATTGAATAGATACATTTATTGCTAGATTGGAAATTTTACTTAAATGATACGATACCGAAAGAATAATTTTTCTATTTTTATAAAAGATATTTTGATGGAAATTAAATAAGGAAATATGGCATTTATAACCAAAAATTAAATCTTGTCCCTTTATTTCACCATATACAAGCATGGAAACTTTATGAAAATTTTAGTAACTTCTTCTCCCTTGGCTAAACTCCATCTCTCCCATCTCCCTCCATTTTTTTCTTTGATTTTCCATGGAAGAATTAGCTTAAACCCACTTAATTAAACCCTAAATTCATGGAAATAATTACTGACACTCTATCCTTGAACTACTGAGCCATGCTTAGAGGAAAATTTAAAGTTTGAAAGGAAGAATTAGTGTCTTCAATAAAATGTATGAAAGTGAAATTAAGGAATTTTTGTAAATTAGTAATTTATTTAGTGACAATAAGCAATGCATACCTTAATTTTGATGAAATTAAAGGAGATTTAATGGTAATGTATACATGGGAATTTGGTTAGGTAAAGAACAAGAGGGAGAAGGAAGAAGGAAGAATAAGAAGAAAGCTATGGAAAATAAGGTTTGTGGATACTGGTACTCTCATTTTTCATATTATACATAAATATGTAAGTGAACATGTATAGCACAAATGATGTGCTTAATTGAAATTGATGCTATGAAAGTTTAACTAGGAATTAAGGAGGCATATAGTATGTTTAATTTGATCTAACACTATAAGAAAAATTACATTTACTAATTGAAATTACTGATAGAAAATGGTGATTTTTTGTTGGAAATAAAAATTAATGACATAAAGTGTCGTAGGAGATATAAGCGTATGGAAAATTTCCTAACAACAAAACCAATTCCATTGGTAAATTTATCGATAAAATTAAACATCCGTCATAAAATCCACCTTATGTAAATTGTCATGAAATTATGCATTTATCGACGGAATTACTAATTTTGTTGATAAATTTACCAATGGGACAAAATTTTCGTTGATAATTTTATCGACAAAATAACTAATTTCGTTGATAAATTTATCTACGAAATTCAAAAATCCCTTGATAAATTTCATGAAGAAAAAAGTCGTTGATAAATTTACGGACATAATTACAATTTACACTAGAAAATTCACCCACCACTACAAAAAAAATAAAAATAAAAAAAAAATTCATGACACTACCTTTCGTTGCTCAAAATATTTGTTATATTAGCATCGAATTTCTTGTCACCATTGTGTTGCTAAAATATTACATATTTTTTAATTATTAGTCCCATCACATCAATAACCTCAACACTAATGAAGTTTAAAGATCTCTTACTAGCTAATTTCTATGCCAATCGTACAAGCACTAATAACAAAAATAATCATTATAAATTGATAATAATTAATTTCACAAAATTTTCAAATAATATTGAGATGAAGTAGAAAAAAGTAAAAATAAGTAACTACAAATGGATTAAAACATAACTTAAGGAATTTTGAATCTTTTAGGAATAACTTTATAAGGCATATTAAAAAAAGGTTTAGATTGCATATTAGAAGGTAAAGATGATTACAAATGGCATCACACTAAACACATCACATACACAACAAGCATATAAAACTATCCTAGATCTTTTTTATGTTTTGTTAACACTTAAATTGGAACACTAAGTAGTACAAGTGAGCTGTGAGCATCTTAAGACTTGGGTCGAGCAAAATCGTAATTTCAAAAACTAAATCATTAAAGAATAAAATAAGAAAATGACAAAACAACTATTCTTATTTTAATTTCAATTTTTATTTTATAAAAGAATAAAAAATCATCAGAAACATACACTACCAGAAATTCAATATGTATGTTTGTCTAAATATAAACATTTTAACAATAATTATAAAATATATATATACAAATATTTTCATATCGTTATCATTGACACTAATAAGGTGTACATATGATATATATAAAATTTTAATTTGTTTTGAGATAAATTCTCCAATTTCTATAATACAATATAAACGTATTTTATAGGTTTGCTAAAAGTTGTTACAAATTTGATATTTGTGCTTTCTATTTATTAACTTGGAAAAAGGGAAACATCTATTTTAGATAAAATTTGCAAAAGGGAAGCACATGTACTGCTTAAATATAGAAGAAGAAAGAAAATGATTATGATATTATTATTTTCATGTCATGACATGAAAATGGTACATGAAAATGAAATCATATCATTTTCTAATTATTGTATATGGAATATTGTGAATTTCATCTATAGGTTAAAGCTAAAATAATGCCATTTGTTCTCATCATTTACTCTGCTGGAATAAGTGGGCAGGCCATAGTAGGTAAAAAAACACAAGCAGGTAAAAAAAAAAGAAAACAAAAGAAACACCATACAAGTGATTATCGCAATAGTGTCATCAGTACAAAATGAATGATAAAAAAAGTTGAACTAAATTAGACTTTGTACTCAGTCTTTCAACTTTTGAAACCTTCAACTATAATTTAATTCTTCAGGTCTTTTACTACCTCTGTTAACATCGAAAAGACCTTTTATTAATTAAAAAAATAGTGATATTACTCATCAATTTACAAAACTTCCATTGGTAAACAAATGTACATAAGATGTCCATGAAGAAAAATATATTTGTGTGCATTATATCCCTATGTCTAGGTCAATGCCATCAGCATCTATGGCACTATTATTTTTATCTTCAACATCACATGCAAAGTTGGATGTTTCCACCTCAGTAACTTGCTTTGGTTTACTGCCTTCTATATCCTTAATCACATAACTAAATATACCCTAGCATGCCAAGAAAATATAAATATATCATAATTCTATAACTCTTTTGAGTCAGCTAAAATTCCACAATCCTAATCCACAAGGTAGATTTTTCTTTTCCTTTTGGTTCATAGCTCCTGAAGTAAGCCCTTCTGCTAATGGCACCACATCTTTTCTGTAAACTTGGCTAATAGAGCCCAAAAACCTAAGAAGAAGTAAAAGTAAATAGAACCATAATGAATGAAAGTATCCTAAATGCATTTAAGACTTTAGAGCATAGAAATTAAATGCTGAAATTCTTGTTGTGGACCTTTTACATGGTTAACACACAAACTCTACTACTACAACAAGAGAAATGACAAAATAATCCCAAGTAAATGTAAATGATTTGATCAATTTAGAAATATGCAAGGTCATTGTCCAATATCTGATTCTGAACGACGAATATGATACATGAAGTAGATCAAGCAATTGATACCTAAATAAACTAAAACACAATATTCAAAACAAAGTTGATCAAAAAAGAATAATCTTGACCAATATTTTTAATCGATTTTTAACAGCAATTTATGTTAAGAATCTCAAAACTTCTTAATGAATGTATACAGATAAAATGTGCACTATTGGTAAAATGTTATAGCTAACTAAGCTATGATTGTTTGTGACCTCAACAAGTGCACTGAATCGACAAGTAATATAATTGAGTATATTTAAGACGCCAAAGAATATCAAACCCAAAGGAATGGCCTTACGCAAAGTCACTTGATTGATTAAGATTATGTGTTAAAGAATATCCCGACTGTTTAATGGTGTGACCAATGTCTACCAATTTTAACAACTAAGATGAAAATGCACAAGATTGAATTGTAAAATTAAAAGTGACGTAAAAATAGAGTGTAAAATACTTGGTGTTAACAATAACTAAAAGCATTGCTTGGAAATTAAATCCTCCCCATACCCGATGTAAGATTCATTTTAACATAAAATTATATATTTTAAATGTGGACAACCCATCTAAACCCCTTTTTTTAATGGTAGATCTGATGCTGAAGCTACTTCTCCTCTTCTTCTCCAAGCTAAACTTGATTGAAAACTGAACCTTTAACTCTATAAACTAAGCTATAACTATGTATTTTTGTATTTTAAGTAGAAACCCTAGTAAAAATGTAATTTTTACAAGTATAACTAAGTATAAAATCCTAGAAATCTGCAACTAAATGAAGAACTATGGACTAAATCTAAAGAAAACATAAAAAACTCAAAAACTCCTCTCTTACACTAAACAAAACTCGGCTTTTATAGTATTTGCAGAGGCACACAACCGAGACACTTTGGTCTCAGTCGTGTGTAATCGATCAAAAAAGCATCGTAGCATTGGTACACGGTGAAGATACTATGGTCTCAGCCATGCACCTTAGTGAAATGATGCAAATTGGTGAATCTACAAGGCACATGGCTGAGTCACTTTAGTCTATGTCGTGTGCAAGTCAAATATTCTACAACAAAGTCAAAATTGCACCATTAAACACACCAAAACTTCATAAATCTTAATTTTATCTTATTTAGCATAAAAAAAGAAAGTTAATACCTAAAACACAAAAAACATGCAAAACGAGACACAAATACTAACAAAAATACACTACATTTAAACACTAAATCGGAGTTATCAAATACTCCACACTTAGCTTTTTCTTGCCCTCGAGCAAATGAATAGACTACATTCCCACATACTCAAACTTAAAGAAAGAAATCACAAATTTAGAGAAAGTTAAATAGTACCACAGCTGAGGTCACTAACCGTCATCCTAAATCGAAAAAAATTCAAAGTAAACCATACTAGCTAGTCTCTCAGTGTGTGTGTGGTAGGCCTAAATGATTATGATGTGTTTCAAAAACTCAAAACTCTAGTGCAATCCAACAACCAAGAAAATAATTTGCGTGCAATATTTTACATAAGTGGTTTCATGCTTGAAACTTAAGAGACACCATAAGCCTCTCCATTAGCACCAAAAACCTAAGGGTTATCTCCATAAATAGCTTTAAAGAAAGAAAGATCATTAAGTCTTAAATAGGTTGTAATGTGGTCGAGGTATGGCTAACAAAGAAAAGTAAAGGATACGTAATTTAGAACAACCATTCTCCAATTCCACTCGCCACTATTTACACTCTATAAAATTGAGCAAATCTCTACCCTTACTTGATTTAAAAATATTACCAAATGCTAGACTACCCAAAATGTAGAACAAAATTACCCAAAAGGAGATTTCTAAGAGAAGGATATCACCAAACATTCTAGCTAGAAGTACATTAGCTCAATTAAGCTTTAAGGGCTAAAATTCCTTCTTTCTTAACTACTGGGATACCCCACACTTATAATGAACCATAGCTCAGAAACTTTATTTTATTTTATTTTATTCTTTCTTCTCTTTTTTTCTTTTTCTTTGCAATAATATTCTTTTTTAGAATATAATGCAGGGGCCTACTAAGATTCTCCTAAAATAAAACTACATTCTGAAAACATTTTCTAAACACTTGCAAATTTTCCCATTTCTAGCATTCTACTTAAAACATAGCCCTTTTTTCCACATTAATCCTCAAAAAGTTTTCCTACTCACTCTTAGAATGGCTAATTCTATAAGGGTCAGATAAAGGCTTTTAGGTTGGGGAAGATTAAATGAGTGTAAACAAAAATTACAGAATTAGCATGCATTTAGCATGCTTCACTAGGCTCAAAGGGGCTTCGCAAGGGATACAATATTAACAAAAGGGTAGACTAAAATTCTTTTAGAGGTTCAACAATAAAATTCTGCCTAAGTCATTTCTAGCTTTGTATTCAAATTTTTTTGAATGCTTTGAAGGGTGATGACGAAGGTTCTAGCACTCTAGAATTCCCACTCAACCACCTTCATGCACTGGTGTTTTTTCTTTTTTTTTTCTAAAAACAAGCCTATAGTGTGCATTTTATTTGGAGACCTACTGGTATTAATCTAACTGAACCTAAATGATAAGGCAAAACAATTAACAACTAACTACTCTCCGACCATTCAACTATCTTAAATAAGTTTTTCTAATTTTAAGTTCAAGCTATTTGCAACGGGAATAAATTTAAGGCAAACTAGGATAAGAATGTTCAAGTATTTAATAACATCCAAAGACAACAAATTAAAAGTAGGAACACTAATAATAAAATAAAAACAAAAGCTATAATAAAAAGAACTGAAAAGTAAAGTTAACTAGAAAAGCAACCTAAGAATAAACTAAAGAAAATGACATTAGCAACACAAGAGAAAAAAAAAGGATAAAAACATAACATAATTAAAGTAAATTCCAACAACATCGAAATAACTATTAAAAGTACGATAAACATAAAAATTAAAAATATTGTGGTGAATAAGCAAAACAACCAACAAAATAAGTTTATTTGTTCAAAATCCAAGATACCCTTACCCCCCACACATAAAATTTTGTTGTCCTCAAAAAAACACTAACAATTAATTCATAAAATATTGGGGTTGAGGAAATCCCTGAAACAAATCACTCCTGCAAAGGTGGAGGAGGAAAATGGTGGTCAGAATGAGAATGCATCATGGCAAGAGCTGAGACAATCTGGTCCATCCTATCTCCAACCTGGTTTTGCCCATCTATCAAGTTGTCTAAGTGAGTAGTAATCTCATTGTATTGTTGTGATGACAGCATAATAGCTCCAGCATACACCTAAGAAAGCATTGTAGACAACTTGTTCACATTTTTCTGATAAGATGCCCTGTCAGAGACCACATAATATCTTTGCTTCAGGAACCTTAGGTCATCTAGTAGCACCGACATTTTTCTTAGTATTTTCTTATCTATGACAATTGGATTACCAACTGCTCTACCTAGATTGATATGGTTTGCCGCCCTAGCCAGTGTGGTAACAATTCCTCTGAAAGTAATCTTTGTCAACCTCTTACGATCAGTTCTTAATTCATATATTTTTATAGCAATAAAAATAGCTCTATTGAGAGGGATGGCATTCTACATGGCATAAAGAATGATGGCTTCATTGGCATTGACATTTTTTGAGCCCCCAAGGTGAGTGAACACTACCAAAGCTAGGCGATAAGTGTGTATTTGATTATATTTTTAAGTGTTTTTAGTTGGTTTAATTATGTTAATTTTATGGTATTTGAGTTAATTTAGAGTTAAGTTGGTTTAATTTGTGTTTTGAGATCTTAATTGTGTTTAATTGTGTTTTTAGGTGTGAAATTGATTGAAAAAGGAAAAAGTGAAGGACTGAAAGGGTAATTTACAAATATAAGAGAAGAAATTCATCATATGGAGTTCAGCGAATGACCATTCGATGGAATCACTTTGTGATTCTATCGAATGGCTCTTTGAAAGGTAGTGAAGGAAGCCCATTCGGTGGAATCACAAAGTGATTCTACCGAATGCCCTTTTAAGAAGACAAGAGCAGGGTTATTCGGTGGTTTTAAGTTACATTCCATTGGCTCAAAAAGAGTTTTGCTGAAAGAGGAAGTCTTCTATCAAAATAAGAAGTCTATTGTTGCTCAGATTAGGAAGTTAAAAGGAATTAAAACTTCTTGTTTTGCTACCTCTGCTCCAGCTATAAAAAGAAGACTGAAGACATAAGATAGGGAGTCGTTGTTTTAGAGTTGTTTAGCTATTATTTTAAGTTTACGTTCTCAATAATTGTCATTTAAAACTCAGTTTTTAGCTTTCAATTATGAAGCGTGAGTAGTTCTTCTTAACTTTTGCTGAGGATACTTGAATCCTTAATCTTTTGTTCAGATGACTTAATTGAGCTTTAATGTTAACCTAAGTTGATTATTTCTCGATTTTAAGCATATTCTTATCCTTGATCTTGATTGGATTAATTGTTGTTTTATTGGTATAAATAACTAAAAATTGATTTGAGCAGCATTAAGGCTTTGTATGTTCTTGGATTAATCTTTTGAATTAATGCATGATTGTTTTCTATTTTGAGATAATTATGTTTTGATAAACTGGATTAATATCGAGAGAGGAGGAACTAAGAATATACTGGAATGAAATTTTCTTGAAAAAGAGTTTGATGAAAGTATAGGAAGTTAACTTAGATTTTTATGCTAGATGTTAAATTGTTCTTTACAGGGAGTTTAATGTTCAAGAAAGATACTCTTGATTCAAGGTATCAGGCTTTATTCATCTAGTTTTCCATAATCACTTGTATTTTTGAGAATTTAAGTCATTGCAATAAAAGGTTAAGGTGAATAGTTCCTTAGTGAAAGTTACTTTTAAATATTGATTGTTCCTTTGTTTTAATTTACTCTTGTTATTTATTTCAAGCCATCTACTTTGATTCGATTTTTAGTTTCATCATAACTTTTGGGTTCTTTTCTCTCTCTACACTTAATTTTCATTCTAAAACTCAAAATCCTTTTATACACACATAAGTTTCTCTTGGGTTTGATATTTGGGATCTTAATCTTTATTTCCCTATATTACTAACCGATCTAGTGCACTTGCTAGACACCAGTCAAGTTTTTGGCGCCGTTGCCGGGGAATACATTGGCATGTGTTATATATTTCAAGTTTTATAGTGAATTTTGTGTGTTTCTTACCTCCTCTTATCTATTTTTGTTCTGATTCTGTTTGCTATTTGTGCAGGTGTTAGTAGTTTATGATAAGGAATCGACCAATTTTGCCTATTGACCCTGAAATTGAGAGAACATTTCATAGGATTAGAAAGTTAAAAGACAATATGAATTTAGACAATCAAAGAATCCTTAAAGACCCACCTTTCATAATAGACCCACCAGCTAGGGTGAAAAATCCACAGCATAGGAATGAGCAAGGAAATTATCAACCTCAAGGGAATGGGTTTAGACCTAGGACCATTAAGGATTATGTTATTCCTAGGTGGAATGAAGAACATAGAACTATTAGGATCCCTCATAATAAACCATTTGAGATTAAACCTGCAACCATTACTATGGTACAAAGAAATCAATTTTCGGGTTCAGAAATAGAGGATCCTACACAACACCTAGATATGTTCTTAGAAATAAGTGACACGATTTAAATACTAAATGTGTCCACTGATGCCATTAAACTTAAACTGTTGCCATTCACCCTTATAGGTAAAGCTAGGGATTGGTTGCAAATGCTTCCAAATCAATCTATACAATCATAGCAACAAATGCAAGAGAAATTCTTGTGCAAATTCTTCCCAACCCATTTCATAAGGCTTAGGAAATATTTAGGAGGTTATTAAAAAGCTGCCCACACCATGAAATTCCTATTTATCAATTGATGCATGTTTTTTATGCAGGTGTAAATCAAGTTACACGATCATTATTGGATTTAGCATCAAATGGCAGCTTCATAAACAAAATACCTGAATAAGCATTCCTGCTTCTTGATGAGATGGCAACCAATGATGCACAATGGGCTAGCAAAAGAGCCATTCAAAAGAAATAGAGAGTTTATAGCATAGATGATTTTGCCATGCTAAATGCTAAAATAGAATTGTTAACCAAAGAATTAAATGGTCTAAAAGTTTAAAATGTTTCTGCTTTATCTAATAGAACTAATTCTTACGCAGGAAATCAAGGGGCTATGCAAAATGAGGAAGGAGCGGCAAAGGCTGTAAATACTTTAAATCCTTATAGCAATACCTATAACCTAGGATGGAGGAATCATCCAAAATTTGCATGGAGAGAAGGTAAACAAAATTATACATCAAATTCTCAACCAATACCTCCTTTTAATCAAAGTTTAGCTTCTAATAATCAGCCATCCTACCAAAATCCAACACAACCACACTACCCCTCTAATCATCAATCAAGATTTCAAAAACCTCCACCCCCACAAGAAAAGAAAACTAACCTAGAAGAAATGCTTATAAATTTTATGGCCACCCAAACTGCTTATATGTCTAATCAAGATGCTAGGTGGAAATCTCAAGACATTTGAATGAGGTACCAAGATGCATCCATTAGGAATTTAGAAAACCAAGTAGGAGAGCTAGCTAACTCACTGACTAATAGGGCTCAAGGAACATTTCCATCTAACGTGGACCAAAATCCAAAAGAGGAGGCTAAGGCAATCACTTTAAGGAGTGGAATAAAGGTACAAGCAACTGAAATTGGTAAGAGTACTTCTAAAGTGGTGGAACCAACAATGGAGGTAAGTAATTCTAACTCAAAAATTATTGATAAAGTGCCTCTTATTGTTAAAAAAAAACAAAGGTAAGTAAAAATTGGTTTCTACGGTGCTTGATGAATATAAACTACCTTTCCCATCTCTAGCTAGAAAAGAAAAGCAAAATATTCAATTAAATAGATTTTTATACATGTTTAAAAAACTGCATGTAAATTTACCATTTACTGAAGCTTTATTACACATGCCTAAATATACTAAGTTTATGAAAGAATTATGCTCTAACAAGAAAAAGCTAGAAGGATTAGGAACGATCCAATTATCTAAAAATTATAGTGCAATACTAATGAACAAAATTCCTAAAAAATTAAAAGATCCTGGTAGTTTCACATTACCATGCGAATAGAAGGGAATTTTGTAAGACATGCATTGTGTGATTTGGGTGCTAGCATAAATTTAATGCCTTATTCCATTTGCAGGAAATTGAATTTAGGAGATATGAAGGAGACTTGAATGACATTGCAATTGGTGGATAGATCATTGAAAAATGCCTAAGGGAATTATTGAGGATTTGTTAGTTAAAGTGGGGAATTTTATATTTCCAGTTGATTTTGTGGTTATGGATATGGAGAAGGATAGACGAGTGCCTCTAATAATTGGAAAACCATTCTTAAATACAGCAAGAGCTTTAATAGATGTTCATGGGCAAATAGTCACTTTGAGATTTAATGAAGAAAAAATGGTGTTTAATGTAAACAAAATGATAAAACATCCATCCTATGATTTTGAGGAATCAATTTGTTTTGTTGATGAAGTCCAAGAGTGTATAGAAGCAAAGCAAGAGGAAATCATTTTGGATGATGAGCTAAAGAAATGTCTAATGCACCGAAAGAATGAAGATGAAGTGGAAACAAGAGAAAAAGAGATAATTCAGGACTTAGAGAGAGAACATAATGAAGAAAGACATATGGAGGATGTATTATACCCTCCTAAGAGAGATTCTGAACTCAAAACTCTTCCTTCTCATTTAATATGTGTTTTTAGAAAAAAATGCAAAACCAGTAATTATATCTTCTTTATTAACAAGTTTAGAAGAAAAAAAATGCTAGTTCAACTGCTTAAGAAGCATAAAGAAGCCATTGGTTGGGAAATATCTGATTTAAAGGGTATAAGCCCCAATTATTATACACACCAGATACCAATGGAGGAAAATTTCAAATCAGTGGTGCAACCCTAAAGGCAACTTAATCCTGTTATGCAAGAGGTGGTAAAAAAAGAGGTATTTAAACTCCTTGATGCAGGTATTATCTATCTTATTTCTGATAGCAGTTGGGTTAGTCCGATTCAGTGTGTGCCTAAAAAGGGGGGAATGACTGTAATCACTAATAAAAAGGATGAACTTATCCCAACCCATACTGTGACAGGATGGCGAGTGTGCATATATTATAAGAGATTAAATAATTTCACTAGAAAGGATCATTTTCCTTTACCCTTCATTAACCAAATGCTGGAAAAATTTGCAGGACATAGATTCTATTGCTTTTTAGATGGATATTCAACAAATACCAATAGCCTCGGAAGACTAAGAAAAGACCACATTTACATGCCCTTATGGTACATTTGCATATAGGAGGATGCATTTTGGTCTATGTAATGCTCCTGCTACATTTCAAAAATGCATGATGGCTATTTTTCATGATTTTATTGAAAATTTTATGGAAGTTTTTATGGACAATTTCACATTGTATGGTCGTGATTTTGAATCATGTTTAAATACTCTTGCATTGGTTTTGAAAAGGTGTAAAGAAACTAATCTTGTTTTGAATTAAAAAAATGCCATTTCATGGTAAAAAAGGGCTAGTTCTAGGGCATAAAATTTTTGAAAAAGAAATTGAGGTAGATAAAGCAAAAATTGATGTTATTGATAAATTACCTCCTCCTACAAATGTTAAAGGTATAAGAAGTTTCCTTGGTCATGCGGGCTTTTATCGTCGTTTCATTAAAGATTTTTCTAAGATTGCTAAACTGCTTTCTAATTTATTGATGAAAGATACTACATTTAACTTTGATGATGAGTGTTTGCAGGCCTTTAACTTGTTAAAGCAAAAGCTAATCACAGCACCTTTCATTCTATCACCTGATTGGAATTTATCATTTGAAATCATGTGTGATGCTAGTGACTATGCTATAGGAGCAGTTTTAGGCCAAAGAAAGGAAAAAATCTTTCATACTATCTATTATGCCAGCCACACACTCAACGGAGCTCAAGTCAATCACCACGAAGAAAGAATTTCTAGCAATTGTCTTTTCTTTTGACAAATTTTGATCTTATCTCCTAGGTTCCAAAGTCACAGTATGGACAAATCATGCAGTATTAAGGCACCTTTTGCCAAAAAGGATTCCAAACCAAGACTTATCCGCTGGGTATTGCTACTACAGGAATTTGATGTGGAAATTAAAGACAAGAAAGGAGCTAAAACTTATGTAGCAAACCATCTTTCTAGACTTGATCATGCCAATATTAAAAAGGGAGAAAATGCTAATTTATTTCCTGATGAATACATTAGTGCAATTTATGCTTGTAACTTTATGATTCCTTGGTATACTAATATAGCTAATTTTCTTGCAGGAGATTATCTTCCTAAAGATTTCACTTGGTAACAAAAGAACAAGCTGCAAGCAGATGCCAAACATTATCTTTGGGATGATACATACCTAATCAAGATTTGTTCGGATCAAGTACTTCGAAGATGTGTTCCAGAGGGAGAACAAGAAGACATCATAAGATAATGTCATAGAGGAGAAGTTGGAAGATATCATGGACCTAATCGTACGGTACAAAAATTCTCCAAATCAGGTTTTTTCTGGCCTACTCTCTTTTCGGATGTTAAATCTTTCATTGAGCTTTGTGACAAATGTCAAAAAGTAGAAAATATTTCTAAAAGAGATGAAATGCCTTTGAATAACAAACTGGAAGTGGAACTTTTTGATGTTTGGGGTATAGATTTTTTGGGGCCATTTCCAAATTCATTTGGATTTGAATATATTATAGTTGTTGTAGATTATATGAGTAAATGGGTAGAATCCATAGCAACTAGGACTTGTGATGTCAAGGTGGTGCTTGAATTTATTAGAAAACATATTTTTACTAGATTTGGATCACCAAGAGCCATTATAAGTAATGGAAGTAAGCATTTTGTCAATTATCAATTTAAAACATTGCTCAAAAATTTTGGTGTTAAGCATAAGATAACAACCCCATATCACTCTCAAGTAAATGGGCAAATGGAAGTGTCTAACAGAGAGTTAAAATCAATCCTAGAAAAGACTATTAATAGTTCTAGGAAAGATTGGTACTATAAGTTGGATAAGGCTCTTTAGGCCTATAGAACTGCATTTAAGACTCCTATAGGCGTGTCTCCTTTTAGAATTGTCATTAGAAAATCTTGTCATTTACTGGTTGAATTAGAACATAAAGCATATTGGGCAACAAAGTTTCTTAATTTTGATTTGAGAAGTGCAGAAGACAAGAGAAAGCTACAGCTCAATTAACTTGATGAGATTCAACGTTGGTCATATGACAATGCAGCAATATATAAGGAGAAAACAAAATATTGGCATGATAAGCATTTGAAATTTTAAGAGTTTACTCCTGGTATGATGGTGTTATTATATAACAGTAGGTTGCGTTTGTTTCCAAGTAAGCTGAAATCCAAATGGTTGGGGCCTTATCAACTTCTGTCTAGTAAAGAATTTGGCATGGTTACTATAAAAAGTCTAAAAGATGGCAAGAATATAACATGAATGGTCATCGACTGAAGCCATACTTTGAAGGAAGAATGGAGGTGGCTGAAGTAGTGATGGTATTACAAGAATAACATCAGAGGTATAAAGTCTAGCTGAGGACTTGTTAAACTCATAACTAATTTCTCTACCCTTTACTTATTGCTTTAATCTTATTTGTTCTCAGTTAGGTTCTTTGTGTGTTTTGTTTTCATTCATGTTTATTGGCTAGTATTGTTTTAGGATTTGCTTTTTGAAGTGAGAACAATTTCCTGGGAAAGTAAGAGAGTGAAGAAGTTTTTTAAATATGAGATATGTGTAATTGGAGTTGTTAAGCTGGAATTGTTGCATGGAGCATAATGCATGATTAGTTGTAAGAAATCAATTTAGAGAAGGAAGATTGCATGAAGACAAGTCAAATGTGTGCTAAATTATGTAAACTATAATCAAATTATTGTGATTTAGATGAGCACTTGATGACAGCAAGTTGATGTAGGCCACGAATTTTTAATTAACTAAGAGAAGTTTGTGTATATTATTGCAGCAGAGAAGCATTCGGTGGAATGCCTTTTGATCCCACCGAATGAGAATATGTCTGGTTTAAAGATTATTTCATTAAATTTGGCCGTGTAGTCCAGTGATGGACCATTTGGTAGAATCAAATTTGATTCCACCGAATGGAACATCATGATTTGGTAGAATAAGTTTTGGTCCCACTAAATGGTGTTTCTCACTTGTGCACTTTGAGTTGTTAATTTTTAAGCTTTTGGGACAATAGAGGACAATTCAGTAGAATGAGATTCCTCATCCCAACGAATGGGTCCTTTCATTCCACCGAAACCACCATATATAGTCCAACTTCACACACACTCCACCAAATGCTCACTTTCTCTTGGTTTCTCACTTGTATTCTCCCTCCACCCACTTAAGCATTCTACCAATCAACTTCTCTTGTGTAACTTTCTTCTGAATTTAGTTGCTCACCATCTTTTTCATCACAAGTAAGTGGTTCATTACTTTCAAATTAAACATTTGGGCATGCAAATTCATGGTTTACATTTGTTAAATTGGGTTATATTCTTCATGTGATTTTATATAATATAGGCTTGTGAATTTGTGCACACAACATGTTTGATGAAATGCCTCAATGAATAAATTCACTACTTAGGCCAAGTTTTTCAATCTCATTACTTTAATAAATCATTCTTGCATTAATACATATTGTTATGATACTTCAATGATATGTATTTGTCACAATCTTTTTGCACCAGTTTGGCTAGTAATATCCTTTGCTCCTCTAGTTTACTTACTGGAATTCTCTATGTATCTTTTTAATGAGTTCCAAGAAAGCAAAGTAGGCTGACACATCTACAAAAGCAAAGAAGGGTAAGGTAGCTAAAATTACAGCACTAGTTGAGGCAGCTGAGAAATCTAGAGCAACAGAAGCATCAACATCCAAGAAGTCTATCCCAGCTTACATTGATGAGGACAAAGCTGAGATGTATGAATATTTCAAGCAGCTCAAATATGTCAAACCTATTTACTTAAGGGAATTCCTTCTTGATATCCTAAATGGCAACCTTTGGAATGAGGTTTACCTTCTAATTTCCAGTATTGGATGGGAATGGTTCATGGACAAACACCCAAAAGTATGTCCATTTGTTGCAATTCAGTTTTTCACTTCTTTCAAGCTGACACATAAAGATGAGCAGGATGTAGGCACTGTAAGTTTTAAGCTTGGGAGAAAGACTTATTATATGTTTCCTAAATTTGCTACACGTCTAGGTTTCCCAAAAAATGCAATAGGTGAACTACCTAATGTTACACCGCAGGAGAACTGGGAGTTCATTAGAGATCCTTTGAATCCCATCCAATATAAGCCCAGTAAACTCAAGGCTCGTGCTTTAAAAAGTCACCTCTACGAATTCTTTATAAGTTCCTATCTATCACTCTATTTAGTTGCTTAGGAAGCCCTGGGAATATTAATAATGAGGAATGTATATTGTTGAGATGTATGGTTGAGGGAATCAAAATCAATGGGGTTGTCCTTTTATGTTAGAAAATAGAGGAATTATAGAGGATGAGCACAAAAATTAAGGCAACATCACTGGGTTGGGTGGCCACCATTATAGCTAGAGCGATAAATTACATGGATACAAGGAAATCTATTTGAAAATCAAATTACATGGACTATGATATGTTGGCCCGAATGAAAATATTGATTAAGAAGCCACAGAAGCATTAGTCTGACAGGGTAGAATATCTTCATCAGCTTACCATTGGAAGAAATAGAGATGTAGAATCTAACTCAAAATCTAAGCAGATAACCCTGCACCCCCACCACAGGCACCATCTAATCAATTGCAGGTTTTTACCACTCGAATGAACACCAAGATGAATAGGCTGGAGGGACGAATGGACACTTTACAGGAACATGTTTTGGAAGTGAAGCATAATTTAGAATTATTCACCACCAATTTCTGGAAGCGCTTACCATCACCACCATTGCCACCAGCTGAGTGACAGTCACTGTGGACAGCAACCTTCTAAGAGGGGGTAGAGCTTATCCAAATCAATTTTGCAGGAAGTTGAAACTTTCTTCACTCTCTCTCATTTAAGCACTTTAGTTTTTTTTTTTAGTTTGGCATGTTTTTTTTTACTATTTTGTTAACTTTAGGTATTATTATTTGTTGTCTAAGCACCTTATCTTTTAACTTTTACTTAAACTTTAGTTTGCCTCAGTTGTTCTCAAATTTTAAACATATTGAACTTCAAATTTAGAAGGTGCATAAGTTAAAATTCTGAGGTTAGCAGTAGAGCAAGTAAGTTGTTTAATAAATTTTAGTTAGTTTAGTATTTGAACTTGGCATATATTTGTTAGTTTCCAAAATCTTGAGCACATAAAACTAGTTTTTGAACTTAAAGAAAAACCAATGCATTACAATAGCCGAGTAAGGAATTTTAGAACACTAGAAAAGGCCTCATCACCCTTTGAAGCATAGAGACAACTCATTGCAACTTAGAAAGTGATCTAGGCAAATTTTTTTGAGCCTAATATAAACTGTTTCCCCACCATAATACATATTTTGACCTTTGTTAACCCACTTTGAGCCTAAAAGGACATGCTTAATGCGTGTCACATTATTTTTCTTTCTTGTTACCTCATTAAGTTCCATATAACCTAAAAGCCTTTATCTCCCAATAATAGAGCTGCCACTCTACCTTTGCATAGGTTAATGGAAATATAATTGTTTCTTTTATGGGAATAGCAAGTAAGTGGGATTAATAGAAGAAATTATATTCAAAATCACTTTTTTGCATTCTTTCCCCCTTAAAAAAGAAACGAAAAAGAAAAGAGAAAGAAAGCAAGAAAAATAAAAATAATACAATTTATGGCAAAATCAAAATTATGGGGTGATTGTTGAAAATTTTAGCCTTTTCTATAAAAAAAATTGTAGTCTTATTCTTAACTGCTTTTAGCAGGTATAAAAATATGGGGATAAGAGCTGTGAATTTGAAGCAATATTCTATCTAAAGTATTGAGTGCCTAACTATTTTTTAATATCTTTTATCCTTTCTTTGTTAATCACTACCTTAGCCCCATTACAACCATTAAAAGACCTATGTGTTTTTAAGTTATTTTTGAGTTGTTTTAGCGGAGATGACCTTCGAGTTCCGATGCTAAAGTAGAGGCCTATGGTGTTTCTATAGTTTCAAGTGTGAAATCATTTGTACACTTAGATGTACATTCATTATAATGCTTGGTTATGTATTTGAATTGGTGTTTTGGTTTTGAAAAAGCTTAAAATATTTTGGTCTTGCACACACATAAAGAAACTAGCTCATATCATCATGTTTAAAGCTTTTCTGATTGAAATTTTGTTAAGTGTTCTTGTTAATTGCTAACCTTAATTTTGAATTGCATGTTTCTTAGTTAAAGTTTGATAAATTTGAGAATGTGGTTGGTTCAAATTTGCTTGGGGCAAGCAAAGGCTAAGTGTGGGGTATTTGATAAGTGTGTATTTGATTATATTTTTAAGTGTTTTTAATTGGTTTATTATGTTAATTTTATGGTATTTGAGTTAATTTAGAGTTAAATTGGTTTAATTTGTGTTTTAAGAGCTTAATTGAGTTTAATTGTGTTTTTAGGTGTGAAATTGACTGAAAAAGGAAAAGTGAAGGACTGAAAGGGTAATTTGCAAATATAAGAGAAGAAATTCATCGTATGGAGTTCAGTGAATGACAATTCGGTGGAATAACTTTATGATTCTATCGAATGGCTCTTTTAAAGGTAGTGAAGGAAGCCCATTTGGTGGAATCACAAAGTGATTCTACCAAATGCCCTTTTGAGAAGACAAGGGCAGGGTTATTCGATGGTTTTAAGTTACATTCCATTGGTTCAAGAAGAGTTCTGCTAAAAGAGGAAGTCTTCTATCAAAATAAGAAGTTTGTTGTTGCTCAGATTAGGAAGTTAAAAGGAATTAAAACTTCATGTTTTGCTGCCTCTGCTTTAGCTATAAAAGGAAGACTGAAGACATAAGTTAGGGAGTCATTGTTTAAGAGTTGTTTAGCTATTATTTTAAGTTTACATTCTCTGTAGTTGTCTTTTAAAACTCATTTTTTAACTTTCAATTATAAAGCGTGAGTAATTCTTCTTAACTTTTGCTAAGGATACTTGAATCCTTAATCTTTTGTTGTGATGACTTAATTGAGCTTTAATGTTAACCCAAGTTGATTATTTCTCGATTTTAAGCATATTCTTATCCTTGATCTTAGTTAGATTAATTGTTGGTTTATTGGTATAAATAACTAAAAATTAATTTAAGCAGCATTAAGGCTTTACATATTCTTGGATTAATCTTTTGAATTAATGTATGATTGTTTTCTATTTTGAGATAATTATGTTTTGATAAACTGGATTAATATTGAGAGAGGAGGAATCGAGTACTGGAATGAAATTTTCTTGAAAAAGAGTTTGATGAAAGTATAAGAAGTTAAATTAGATTTTTATGCTGGATTTTAAATTGTTCTTAACAGGGAGTTTAATGTTCAAGAAATATACTCTTAATTCAAGGTATCAGGCATTATTCATCTAGTTTTCCATAATCACTTGTGTTTTTGAGAATTTAAGTCATTGCAATAAAAGGTTAAGGTGGATAGTCCCTTAGTGAAAGTTGCTTTTAAATATTGATTGTTCCTTTGTTTCAATTTACTCTTGTTATTTATTTCAAGTCATCTACTTTGATTCGATTTTTAGTTTCATCATACCTTTTGGGATCTTTTCTCTCTACACATAATTTTCATTCTAAAACTAAAAATATTTTTATACACACACAAGTTTCCCTTGGATTCAATATTTGGGTTCTTAATCTTTATTTTCCTATATTACTAACCGATCTAGTGCACTTGCTTACACCGATCACTAGGTAGCGATGCATAATCCTCAAAGGATGGTTCCTTAAGTGGTGGGCCTTGGTGTTGCTAGTATCGAAGATGGTTAGTTCAACTTCATCACAAATGCCATTCCATATTTCCTGCTTATTAAAATTTTCAATCCCTCTTACAGTATGAGGGTCAAATCCCAAATGTCTTAAAAAATCATTAAAGCTCATCCTATATGAGGAACCATTCAACCAGAAACTAACACTACCCTCATTAGTATGAT
>CM075808.1:78261427-78712602 GCA_037975025.1 Excoecaria agallocha
AAAGCAACTCTCAAAAAATCAAAAAAGGCTAGCCAAATCTAGAGAGGCAAGAGCCAGAAAAAGAAGCTTGCAAACAACATGAAGCTACCCAAACAAGCAACCTAATAGGCAGTTCTATGTAACTCCTGATACGAAAAATAAAGTATTGAGAATTTGATGCCATTGAATTTATGTTACCCAGTGGAAGATATGCATGTTTGGTAGCCTTTGAATTTGATGCCATCCTATTGCCAATCTTTGACTTCATATTCAATCTATAAAAAGAAAGTAAGGAAAAAAATGAAGAAAGTTCATATGGTAAAAGCACAAACGAATCACAAATGAATTTCATACAACATTATAATTATTGAAATATAATATAAGAACAATAATGTTTGTTTTATCAAATTCAGGCACAAGTCCTTTATTCTGAAGAAAAAAAATATTCAAAATTCAATGGACATACAAATACAAATTTTACCAATACATAATGATCAAAAATCATATGCTAAGTGCCATAACCTTATAGTTTATATTGTAATAGATTAGAATAACATTTAATCTCTAATCCAGTAAGTGAAAATAATTTATTTAACATGTAATTTAATTTATTTAACAATTTTTGAAATGTAATAAATCCATAGCATATAAATATTCCAAATTGCAGATAAGTAAATGCATAACAAAAGCAAAAAAAGTCCATATAGAATGAATATGGCAAACATGAACCTATTGGTAGTTTTCCTCGGTGATGACTCAAATCCCTCCCTAAGATGAAACATCTTGTCCAATTTGCTACAGCCAATTTATCGAAGAAAAAATGTTGTCAAATCATGTGCAGTCTCTAAAAATAGTATTTTACCAAAACTTAGCAATTACAGAATAAATTTAAGCAAGTGTAAAGCTCTAAACAACTACAAACATGGAGTAGAACACAATGCAGACAAGTGAAAAATGCAGAGCAGAATGTAGTAGAATAGAATATAGTCCCAACAAAAGCAGACACAAAATAACAAAATCTAGAATAAAAGCCCAAACCAGATGCCAGCATCCCTAACAAAAGCACAGAATTCACAAGAAAAAAAGAGTAGTCCAAAAGCACTATGGTAAAGCAAGGTAGCAGCTACCATCCAACCTGTAAATCTAGTGAAAAAAGAAAATCAAACTGCATATATCAGTAAAAAATCACAACAGCCTTAATATATCAGCAAAAAAATAGTCTTCCATATTAAAATACGAGCAAAATTCAAAAAAAGGATTAAATACCTCATCCAAACACAACTAGAAGGGAAAGTGCAGCAATCCTAAATAAAACAGAAATCAGAGTTCTGCAGATGACAAACAGAAACCAAAAATGAACTCACTGTGACATACAAACAAACACATTAGGTTGAGCAAGCTTCTAGATAACATGCATCCACTTAAAGTGTCAAAGCTTTTGGTGAATGCATATACAAACTCAAAAGTAGAAGTAAACATTTAAAGCAAAATTCAAAAAAAATCATAAATGTAAGGGGAAAAACCAAAAAATAAAGTTTAAATATTCTCAATAGGCTCATGAAATAATAATCAAAGTCTCAACTAGGAGCAAATAATAATCAAGTTTAAATTTGTTTAAAAAGTTAATTACTGATTTGTGGAATGCTATAGGATATTTAAGCATGTGCTTTGAACCTTTTCAAATAAATCATCCTAATAAAAAAACTGCAAAAAAAAAGTTATACACAAAATCATATAGAGATTAACAACAAATTAAATTTAGTAAATCCAAACTAGTATAACATATAATTAGATCTAACTTGCCAATTGCCACTTTAGTGGTGCAATGTAGTTTATCTACCCTCACACTATAATGTTTTATAAAAGCTAAAAAGTTCCAAGAAACTGTAAAACAAAACCCATAGCTTCTTTTCAGAATTTAATCTATCATTTCAAATAAACATTGCTTTAGTAAAAGATTTCTCACTTAATAAACAAACCTGTCTGCACTAAAATAATTTGTCTATTTCCCCTCTTTTTCTAAAAGCCAAAAGTTCCAACTGCAGCAATGTCTACAGCTTTTCAGTACTAATTCATAAAATAAAGAAAACTCACTTTGCAACCCTATACATATCCTATAGAAACTACTTCGCTTGTCTCTTTCAAAAGCATCAGAAGAAATTCTAATAAATTCAATTACAATAGAAATATCATGATTGACAAACTTCAATAACACTAAAACATAATCCTAGTTTAAAAGATATATATCTAAATCTAAATCCAAGGCATAATATGGGACAATAAATAAAAATAATGCTTGACATTCTAATGTAGCGTAATACATCCTCCTCGACTATTGCAATACAAAGAAGTGTAGGCAAAATGGCCAATATAGCATAAGGTCAACAAACAAATTTCAAACAAGATACCAAATACCAAGGATGAATATGTCATTTGACAACTATAATTAAACATGAATTTCCATGTAAATTATAATCATTATCAAAAAGAAAAAGGAAAAAATACGTATGCCAAAACAGGGAAGCTAACAGAAATTAAAATTGCATATATACAATATTTGTAATATACACATCACAGCAATGCCCTAAGCATGCATTTATAAAATGAAAGTTCCAATTGCTTGATTTATGAAGAACCAATTTTAGTTACATCAGATATTAATAAAATATACAAAGTTAAAAAGATCAAGAATTTCTGCATAATTAATTATACATATAATTACACGAAAGGCAAATACTAGTGAAATTAAACTATATCTACTGTTGTGCTTGAAATAACAACTAATGATTTAATGTTATTCACAAACGGGAAGTAAACTTTAAAACATGTTCCTTTTTTGGCTAAAGAAAACGTATAGCTCCCCATTAACATGTCATACAAGATAACAACTAATATAGAATACAGCTATTTATTTATTTATTTTAGACAATGTGCTAGGTAGTTTGTGCGGCTTGATATTTAGGAAATAGCATGATTTATAGACACAAGTCATTATCTTAGCATTCAATTAATATTTAATTTAAAAAGCTTACTAATACCATCAACAGCAACCTCAAATGAACTCTTATCATTCATCTAGGTAATTGGAGATTTTGTTTTGATACAATGTCTAATAAAAATGAATTAGAATATTGGGTAACTTATTTGCTGGGGAGCATAAAAAGAGAATTCCTATAATTACTATAGAACATGATAAAAACAACCATCCCTAGCAAAAATAAAGTAACAGACCATCCACCAGACCAAAGAAGAGAACTAGTAACATGAAGAGAACCATAACATAGAAAAAACCAACAAACCCATAAAAATAGAGGGGTAGGCAAAACAATATGAACAGTGGTCGAAGAAAATTTCCCATCATCAGATACACAAAGCAATCCTTGGCTAGAAGAAACCAATTCGCATCAGGAAATAATGGCGCCCTTATGTAGCAGAAAAACCATCGTAAATAGGGCCCCTTATCAAAACACCAAGAGAAAAACCCAGGAAACAAAGCTGAAATCATAAAGATTAAGGGACCGATGAACAACCATTTGCTAAATAAGCTCCTAATCTAACGAAAAAGAAACGCATCAAAACTACTAAAACCGTAAGCCAAATTACTCGATACATAGAAGTGAGAATGATTATGCAGAAAAGGTTTATAGAGTCTCCAAAACACAAAAGGAAGACTAGAAGAACAAGAAAATACATGGAGAAAAATGAACCTATGTTTTATGACTAATTAAAAATAAGAAAATGAAATTCAAATCTCAAACCTTACACAAAATGCTTACTTTCACTCTTATTTGTGTATAATTGGAATCAAGAACCCTAATCTGGTCATTCTTTTCTAGCAAGGAACATCTTCACAACAGTTGTCGATAGTGGAGCACATCATCTCGAGGCTATCCATAGGGGACCAAGTTGTATCGGAGGTGTCAAGAGTGAAGTAAGGAAGAAGTTTTCGTTGATGCAATGCCGGTATAGAGTCTCAATTAAGTGAAACCCATCTATTAGGGCAGATAAAGTTTTATTAGAAAAAGAAAACAAAAAGCAAAGCAAATGAGCAATTGGATTTCGTGAAAGAAGAGATGGTTTTTTCTTTTAACTTTTTAGGAGTGCGCAAGTTTGCCTCACCCAAATTTGGTTATTTTAAGGACTAGAAATTAATAATTTTTAGGACCGATTTCTATGCCATCATAAATAATATGGACTGAATTAAAAATTAATGACCACATAAAAAATTGGTCCTTATTGGTATATTTTTAAGGACCAGAAAACTAACCGGTTCATAAACTATGACCTTTAATAAACATTTTTCTTGTAGTGCTAGCAAGGAAGACTGAAGACACAAGTTAGGGAGTCATTGTTTTAGAGTTGTTTAGCTATTATTTTAAGTTTACGTTCTCTGTAGTTGTCTTTAAAACTCAATTTTTAGCTTTTAATTATGAAGTGTGAGTAGTTCTTCTTAACTTTTGCTAAGGATGCTTGAATCCTTAATCTTTTGTTTTGATGACTTAATTGAGCTTTAATGTTAACCCAAGTTGATTATTTCTCGATTTTAAGCATATTCTTATCCTTGATCTTGGTTGGATTAATTGTTGGTTTATTGGTATAAATAACTAAAAATTGATTTGAGCAGCATTAAGGCTTTACATGTTCTTGGATTAATCTTTTGAATTAATGTATGATTGTTTTCTGTTTTGAGATAATTATGTTTTGATAAACTGGATTAATATCGAGAAAGGAGGAACTGAGAATATACTAGAATGAAATTTTCATGAAAAAGAGTTTGATGAAAGTATAGGAAGTTAACTTAGATTTTTATGCTAGATGTTAAATTGTTCTTAACAGGGAGTTTAATGTTCAAGAAAGATACTCTTGATTCAAGGTATCAGGCTTTATTCATCTAGTCTACCATAATCACTTGTGTTTTTAAGAATTTAAGTCATTACAATAAAAGGTTAAGGTGGATAGTCCCTTAGTGAAAGTTGCTTTTAAATATTGATTGTTCCTTTGTTCTAATTTACTTTTGTTATTTATTTCAAGTCATCTACTTTGATTCGGTTTTTAGTTTCATCATAACTTTTGGGATCTTTTCTCTCTCCACACATAATTTTCATTCTAAAACTCAAAATCTTTTTATACACACACAAGTTTCCTTAGGATTCGATATTTGGGGTCTTAATCTTTATTTCCCTATATTATTAATCGATCTAATGCACTTGATAGACATCGGTCACTAGATAGCGATGCATAATCCTCAAAGGATGGTTCCTTAAGTGGTGGGCCTTGGTGTTGCTAGTATCGAAGATGGTTAGTTCAACTTCATCACAAATGCCATTCCATATTTCCTACTTATTAAAATTTTCAATCCCTCTTACAGTATGAGGGTCAAATCCCAAATGTCTTAAAAAATCATTAAAGCTCATCTTATATAAGGAACCATGTAACACCCTAATCCACTAACCATGCATAAACATCAATCACCATCATAACCTAGCAAAGATAAGACATGGATAATAATAAACAACATAGGCCATAATAATTACATGCCACAATAACTTAAAACACACTTATAATTAAAAGGCCTAACATAATGCCAAAATACATAATGGAATCCTCAAGCAACTGCACTCGGTCAGATCTTCTCTTCAAAAGCTGACTAGCCACCAGCTATCAATTCACTATATCTTAACAAGTATCTACACGGATAACACACCCCTGCTAAGCTATAAAGCTTAGTGGGGTAACCAACTCCAAGGATAAACTCTAATAAAAAATATCATAAAGTCATTACACCCTTTAAATTTACTAAAAACATATAAGTCTACAATATTAAACGATCTCATCCTTGTTATACCAAATGAATCTGCAATCTTAAACATGAATATTATTCTTACAATCATCTAGACCTCATAGGAATTGATAGTACAGCTTTCATCATAAGCATTTCATCGCATTTATTATGTATGATATGCCTTTAATGTTTAATCAAAGCATAAGGGAGTATATATATCATACATCATCTATAAGAGATATTTTAGGCGTCAATACTTCACATATGTCATGCAATCTTAGTTATATAATACAAAGCAGAGAACTACATTTCATTGAAATCATTCTAGCCAAAAAGGAATTTAAACCAAGCAATATAGTAGGCCACTATCATTTTCTCATTATATAGGTGAAACAATGATATATATATATATATATATATATATATATTTCGAGTAACTTGCTGAGTCTTTTGAACTTTTAACAGCCTGCCAAGTACTAGTTCAAAGGGTGAATAACGGGAGCAATGGATACCAAAGGTATCAAACGATGGACCCAAAAGGCCCAACTATGGTTCCATAAAGGAACAAAACACTAGACCCAAACGGGGTTATCAATGGTTCCAGCAATGAACAAATAATAGACCTGAAAGGGCCGAACGATGATTCCATAAAGGAACAAGACCCAAACGGGATCAACTATGGCAGCTGCAAAATCCCTCTAGGCATGCCTATCTAATCCACAACCAAATTAAGACCCACAGGCTTTATCACTTTAAAAACATCTTTCATTCATCATATTCTTTTATTATTTAATATAACATCTAATTAAAGCCATTTTCCACAAATGAACACATATTATACATTTACATAGCAATACTGGCTTAAAGCCTCGATATTCAACGATACATATTACCTATTCATATACTTGCATAGCTACCAGATAACTTATATCATGCACTAGGATGCTTTAGCATAATAGTAACTGAGTATCATGCAATACTAGATCAAAATCAATGTTTTAAAGCTTAATGCAATACACATCGTTGAACATAAGCTCATGAAGTGACAACATGATTTTTAAATTCCTGATTGACTATGCTTATACCGGTCTTGGCAGTTCATGAGAATAAAACCATACATATAGTTGTATAAACCATGAGTATAAGATCTAACACTTAAACTATATTCATTTAAGAAGAATGTACCTGTGTACTTCTTCATAACCATTCCCCATACTTCATTATACTCAATTTGATCATCGTCTATTCAATTTATCCATTACATTATATACATGTATTCGATGTCACACAATTGGTGAAAGTGTTCAAATATGAGCTTAACGTTTTCCTATGTCATTTATAATGTATTGGAAAGACTTCACAACTCAATTGTTTCAATACAAATCATATAGCTTACTAGCCCCCATTCTATTAAATATACTCATCATGTACATTACTTATGGTCCATTTAATTCTCTCCAATTATATTATACTCTACGGGATTCATGATTCATGAAGAATTTATAGCTTAAAGTGTGCAATAAAACCATTAAAAGAAAACATATGAGTGGCCGTGCCCAAGAAAGAAGAGAAGGCATACACGACCACGCAAGGACAACAAAGGCCAAACGTGTGACCAAGCAGAAGGAGAAGTAAGCCATTCACTTATCCATGCAAGGAAAACAAAGGCCAAGCACACGGCCATGCAGAAGAAGAAATGAGGCATTCACGTGGCCAAGCAAGGAGAAAGGCAATGCAATGCGTGGCCACGCAAGGAGAGAAACAAGCAATCACACGACCACGTAAAGAAATCCAAAGGAAATCACGTGGCCACTCAAAGCAATCACACGGCCACTCATTCAAAATCAAAGGAAATCACATGGCCACTCAAAGAGATAGCTAAGGGGAAACAAAGGCATGCATGGCCACGCAGAAGAAGAAGGGACAGGCTGCACAGCCATGTAAGGCATATCGGCAGTCTGGATTCAAAATCCCGATCTCAAGCTCAAATGATTTTGAATCCCAAAACTCACCTCAAATACTTAGATTTAAATCATTATTTGTTCATCTAAACACTAAAATTTAACCTTCACTTCAACTAAGGGGACACATACAAGAACATATGAAAATCATCAAGTAACCATTTATATAGAGTCCCATACCTAAATACCAGCTTTATCTCTTTCAAAAATCCACAGATCTAGCTCTTTCTTCCTACTCCTAGTCTTAATCTATCTGCTTCTCCTCTCTCTTTATACACAGGAACAACAAAATGATCTTACAATCCCTCATAAACAAAATCATAAATGAAGAAAAGAAGAGGAAGAAGTGATTTTCAAAGAAAGACATTACCTTTAATCTTAACTCACAAACCCTAGCTCCCCTTCTCCAACCCGTAACCGGCAGAGAGAGAGAGAGAGAGAGAGAGAGAGAGAGCTATCCCTCAAAATGTGGATCCCCTCTCTCAAAACCCTTGCTTGCCTTCTCCAAAAAGCTATTGAAATATCTCATTATGTGAATTTTCAAATTTACCCTCATTACACTTAACCCCATCAACTTATTTTTCTTAACCTCTAACACTCAAACTTCTTATTTGCTTCAACTATATCCCTTTTTATCTTAATTTTAACCATACTCAATTTAAATACATGCTGAAATTACCAAAATACCCCTAATGAGACTTAACCTTAACAATGCCAATAATTCAATATTTGCCTTAATTAACCATAATCCTCGTCACTTTACTACAATCCAGTTAGGGCCATAATTGGGTCCTTACAAACCATTCAACTAGAAACTGACACTACCCTCATTAGTACGATGATTCTTCCCAATTATGTTCCTTGTTGTGGCCAAGAAATCCCTTGTCAGGTGAGGATGGACAGTCTCTCTTCAGCTTATGAACTCTGTCCAACCAACATTGGCTATTAAGCATTCCACTTCATTTCTCACATTAATTTCCTCTATGAACTCCATATCAATGTAAAGAGTGGCTGTGTACTCCACTTTTGCAAATGTAGGCCAGTCCGTTTGAAACTCAATTGGAAGCCAAGATGGAACTTTTTCTTTCCCTAATTTTTTAGGAGCTAAGGATGAGGATCTCACTTCTACTCTTGTACGCTTAGGTGCCACTGCAAAAAAAAAAACAAAAACAAACAAACAATTTCCATTAAGGTCAACATAATCAATCATAGAGAACAACAAAATATAGCATGATGAACACATACATCCAATAAACATAATAAAGGCAAAGAGAAATCCAAAATTTGCAATCATAGCACGTAGAATCCAACATGCCTAAATCACATTTAAGAGCAACATGAACAATTAAAACTATGTAATGCATTTGAAAAGAGAACTACTTGATGCAATCTATAATGAATGATCCAATCTAAGCCTATTTTCACAATAAAATTAATGCTTAAATCACCATGTGTTACGTAAATTAATGCCCAATTCATAAGACTAAATTGATGTGACAAATTAGACAAGGCATGCCCCAAAGGAGGAGGTCATGCCATTAATACAAGAACATTACAATAGTGTCGAAAATGAGATCACAAATTAGTTTAAACACAATTTTAGTTCAAAAACTACACTAACATAGGCATTAGTTGGATAAGAAGGCAAATTAATATCAAAGATACATATAGACACACAAGATGAATTATAACATTCAAAGAACATTACTCTTAACAAATAAAGCACATAAGCAAGGTTAGATTTGCTAAAACACAAATTTCACTTCTTTGAGGCATTTCATCGAGCAATAAGTATGCATGAACAAAGTTTGCAGTCAAAAGGCAATTTTTACACATTTAACAAATTCAAAACACTAGTTGTTGTGTCTAGAATGATAAAAAGTTCAAGCACACCCACATAAAAGAAGCAAAACACAAAAACACAACTTTAGCCTAACCCTAAGCATGTGGAATGCCTTCTAATCAACACAAGATATAAACCATGCATAGAGAATCAAAATGCTAACATAAGAAAGTTTTTCTCCATATAAACCATTAAAAACAAAATAAAAATAAAGATTGAAAGGCAAGAGATAAAGGATGAGATACTTACTTGTTGATTGATGCTCACAAACTTAAAGAGAATGCACTAAAAGGGATGCAAAAAGGGGTTGCTAATGCCGAAAATAGAGGAGGAAATGAGAGAGTGAGTGAAGGTGAAAGGATGTGCCAGTTAGGGGAGTATTTAAAGAAGGACACGACTGAAAGTCCTCAAGACATGGCAAAGACAAAATGGTCTCAACCGTGTCACAAGCAACATCCCAAAATGTACAGCATCAATTTATAAAGGATACAGCTACGACAAAAATGGTCTCAGCCGTGTACACCATTTTGGTTCAAAAATTTAAAATTGCATAAAGCATATGCCAAATGGTCTCAGCCATGTGACCCTTTCTATACTAAAAATCTCAACATGCACACGACAGTGACCAAATGGTCTCAGCCATGCACCACCTTTTATACTCAAACACATGCAATTGCACATGGTAGAGACAAAGTGGTCTTAGCCGTGTAACCCTTACTGGATCAGAACTAAAGACTTGCACACGGCAAAGACCAAATGGTCTCCACTGTGTGACCTATTCTGTAACTAAACTGCATATGGCACACAGCTAAGACAAAATGGTCTCTTCTGTGTTCAACCAAATTTTTGCATTTTTTTCAAAACCTAACACCCTCTTTCATGCGCAATTACACTACAAAACTTAGCAAGCATTCAAACACATTTTATCACCACTTATTAAGCTAAAACATAATAACAAAACAACAACTTAAAAAAAATCAACACAATTAAACAAAAATGAGTTTAGAGATAAAGTTAGAAGAAGTTCTGAGTTTAACAAGTCGTCAGCTCAACTTTGAATACGCTCATGGAACATCTGCCACTAATTACATTATGAAAATTATTAAAATAAATATTCTAAAATAATAATATAAAATTTATTATCTTATTTAAAGTAGTTATTAAAAAATTTGTAATTTATTTTTATTTTGTTAAAATTTGTTCAAATATTAAATTATTAGAAATTATAATTATATATATTTATCAAACCATCATTGAATATAAAGATAAAATGTGAAAATTGGCAAAGGCATTTTAGTGTTTTAAAAATGTTACCCTAGATATAAAAGCCTACTTTTTCTCTCCCCTCACTGACTACCCTCTCTGTCATTTCCTTCTAATCTTTCCATCTCCTCTCTTTTTTGTTCCTTCTTCCATGTGTCTAAATCGAAATCAAAGACCATGATTCCTATCCGTTTTCTTCCTCTTGCCTTTACAATTTTTCCCTTTTTACTATCATTTTAGTTTTAATTTGGCTTCTCCACATGCAATTTTGAAGGCAGTTCAGGGATTTATAAACTCAAAGTTTTGTGTTGGAGGATAGATAAGAAATTTTGATACCTAACCTATGGTTCTTCAATTTATTTGAGGAATTTTTTGCTGTTTTAATGGTTTTCTAGTGAAGACAGCAAAAAGTGGCTCTCTTCTTCTTGATAAGCCTTTGTTTCTAGCGTTATTTGTGTTTTTCATTTTTGGTTTTTTTGCGTGTTTTATTTCTAGATTTCAAAACTCCAAACCTTGATTTACTCTTCTTTTATTTATTTAAGGATTTTGATGTATGGTGGGTTAGACTCTATTTCGATGGATGGTGGGTGAGACTGTTGGAAACAGAAGGGGAAGGCAACAAACTGCGATCTCAAGAGATAAGTTTGTTGCTCCCTTTTTTTATTTATATGAATATTAGGATTTTATTTGTGATTAAAGTGTAGGCTAATTTATATGAAGCATAAATTAGAATTGTACTAAATTAATGAGGATTTGATGAAATCATAGTTAGAAATTTGAATAGATTAACTGATGACTAATTAATCATTAATTTACCTAAAATTCATGCATTTGTTCTGATTGTTTGTAAACTAAAAATGATCAAGATGATTGTATACATAAATGATGCTGTAAACTTGCTTTTGACAAAAACGTAGATATCAATATTATTGTTTGTATTCTTTTTTTTTTTTTTTTTGTCTCAAAGTGTCTATTGGATTTTATAAGGTTGATAATAGTTGTCTTAATGAAAATTTTTGTGAGTCAGAATGGGGATTTGCCAATTTGGAGTTGGCTGACGCAAGAGATGTGACAAAATCTACTTTATTGGGTTTTCACGTGATGAAATTTGACCTTTGTTTTCCAAAGATGATGATGATAATATAATTAATTAGATCTTTTAAGTAATTATTTTATAATTTATAATGGATAGCATGAGATCTTAATTGTAGTTGCCGTTTATTTTGAATTAAACAATTGTTATTATTTAGTAACGAAACTATATAACTTGAATTTGAACTCTTCTATCAGTATTAATTACTTAATCAATGAAGTCATTATTCAGCATTAATGCATTTTCTTATTTACTATTTGGGGACTTCTGTTGTCTAATTATCAAAGCCTTAGTTAAGTCTTTCTCCTCTTGGTTTGGTCGTTCATCAACCGAGAAGGAAATAAAATGGATCCCGGCCTTGCTAAATCAATAGTTGCCTCTCAATTTGAGTATGTTGGAATGAAGAGTCTCCTAACTGCATTTCTGATTTGATTCTTTTGGATGTAAATTCTATTTCATCTTAATGATATTTCAATGAATTTCTCATAAAAAAAAAAAAAAATTATTATCCTCTGTGAAGATAATAAATTATGATATTATCATTTTCTATCCAAAATCAACATTAGCAGACAATGCACCAGATGCAGCCTACGGAGTCGCTCAATGCAGAGGAGACATAACAAACTATGAATGCTTAGGATGCATAACTCTTGCAGCTGTGGCTTGAGAATAATTGCCCGAATAAAACAGAAGGCAAAATTTGGTACGATGTTTGTTCAGTAAAATATTCGAATAGACTCATATTTGGGGAAGTCAATAATAAGAATGACTAGGGATGCTCACGGGACGGAAAAGGAGTCCCCACTCCCCGCCTCATGCATTTCAGGGATTTCCCGTCCCCGCCCCCAGAACGGGGAGGAAATCCCCCCCATCCCCCGTCCCGCGGGAATCCCCGTCCCCCGAATTTTTTTTATTTTAAAATATAATATTTTATAAATAATTAAAATTAAAATATAATATTTAATAAATAAAAAATTTAAAATTAATAATAATTTAAATTAATATAAATTTGAACCATTCATAAAATTTAAAATTAAATTTAATTTAAAACTTAATAATTATAAAATTAAGTTATATTTTAATTTTAATTATTTATAAAATATTATATTTTAAAATTAAAAATATATATTTTTTCGGGGCAGAAATTTCCGCAAGACGGATATCCCGTTTTCCGTTCCCGTCTCCGATTTTAAGACGGAAATTTTTTTTCCTCCGTCCCTATTTCCGCGAGAGGAAAATTCGAGAATTTCCCGTCGGGGCCAGGGAATCCCTGCCCCGGTGATCATCCCTAGGAAGGACTTTTGCACAGCTAATTCTACAATTGTGAAACATAGAGTTGGTATAATGAAAAGATATACGAGCTTTTATCAGATTTGACACTCAACACATCGTTAATTACATGGCCGCCTAGTAAAAATTTTGCTTCGGGGAAAATATTGTGGGGGAATATATTCATTTATGGGATGGCTTAGTGCACTATGGATCTCACAGGTGATAAATGCTGGAATTGTCTTAGGACTCAATTAGCACAATATCCCAGTTGTTGTAATGGAAAAGTAGGTTGTAGGATTACTGGTGCTAGTTGCATGTTAAGATATGATCTTGACAATTTCTTAAGGAAATCATGCAATGCAACCGGTAATTTTATTTTAAAATAAATTTTTTTAAGCATTCAATTATTTTACTGCTGTTGAATTCTGAATATGGAGTATTTTTAAATATTTGAAATCAAGCAATTTGCTCTCTTTTATATACTTATCTGGTATAAATATAAATTAATTAAACCAATAAATTTTGAATAATATATATATATATATATATATATATATATATATATATATATATATATATATATATATATATATATATATATATATATATATATATTCTACTATTTATACCGTCATTAAAACACAACATTCCTTAATACTATATAAATTTTCAACTTCAAAATTGTAAATTGACAGAATAACAAATGTTAAGGAAAAAAATTGACTGAATAATGAAGAATTTGTAATTTAAATGGTTAAAGGTTTACCAACTTCTATTCGATTTACATCTGTCCAAAAATATAATTATAAAAAAAATTAAAATCTGAAATGATTTTAAGTCTAAAAATTGTAGAAGTCAAAAATCATAGGATCTTGATATGGAGAGACGAAGCATTATTACAAACCCAACAACACCACTTTAGTTCTTTATAGGCCACAAAAGTTTTCTGCCCATGTGTAAAAAAGCATCATATGATGCGTGTTTTTGGACTTACATTATGCTAGATTTTAGTCAGTCTGATCCAATATAATTAGATTCTAGCCTCCTACGATATTTTTCTTAGAATATATAAATATAGCAATTTCAGTTCTTAAAAATGAAGTGCTTTTCTCTTCATTGCGTTTGATTATAATGTGAGAACTACTGATTAACTCAAAATCCTGATAAATTTTGAATTCATTTATCTATATTTTACCATATTAAAATGATAGGTTTTATTTTCACTTAGCTCAAAAAAACAAGAAAGTTAAGTTTTATTGTTATATAAGACATAATTTTACCAATGATTTACAAATTATACCCTTCATTTTTATCATGTATAATTATTATAGTAAAAATTAAAAAAAAAGACTAATATTAGTATAATATTGAAAACATAAATTGTTATATCAATTTGGTAACTTTAATAGCCCCAAGTGAAGTATTTAATTAAAGAGATATAAAGTTAGGGTATTAAATATTATATTGTTTTAAGTTTTATTTGGAAAGTTGTATAAAAATTAGGGCCGGCAAAATTGATCCAAACCCAAAATTTCGTCTACATCCACCAAAAAAAATTATCAAAACCCAACCTAACTCACAAAAATATCTATTAGATGAACCCAAAAATTATCTATGTTATTCTCTAATCCATTAGGTCTGTACTAGGTGTCCAATGAGCCTCTTCTTTTCATTAAGTGTAGTTCTCCCTCCCTCTCTCTCTCTCTCAAAACCGTCTATCCCTTTCACCCTTATCGCTTGTAACATCCTGGAACCACTATCAGCATGAATAGTATTTCTAATAGTGAATAATGACACCGAAGGTAAAATGATACCACCCTAGGCCTATCAAGGTTCAGAAAAATTTTATGTCACCATTAGAAATTATAATTCATGACGAGTCTGATGATCATAATTTGAGCTAAAATTGAGGCCAAATAGTTTTTCAAAAGTCAAAAATAAAAATAAATTATGGGATCGAAAACAAATCAAACTAACTTTGACCGGCTTGAAAATATTTTACGAACTTTCGAAAATTATTCCGATTGTATGGAACATCTTAGAATAATGAATATTAATTTTCAGAAATAAAAAATAAAATTTTGGACACTTTTAGATTTTAGAATTTTCAGACCGATCGAAAATATTTTGATATCCTAAAACATATCAAAATGAAATTCGATTAACCTGAAATTTTAAAAATATCTTAATTATAATATTTAAAATTTTTTGAAATAATTTTGATGAAAAAATAAAATAAGTATGGATGAGCCAATGAGAAATTGACAAGTGACACAATAATTACCGCTCGTAGTTGGTTATTTGGGTTTGAAGAGTAGTATCAAGATAACATGAGAAAAAAATATTAAATTTCAAAATCAAATCAAAGTGTGGACTTATCATTGGTTGAAAGCGAAAAATTTATTAGCATATTATTGTTATTTTGTTGGATTAGTTTTTACTATTTGTATGTTCAATATTTGTACAGAGTTTTATTTTTGGAGTAAATTAAATTTTTAATGAAAATTATATACATCCATTAAAAATTATTTTTATTAAAAAATATATGTTATAAATGAACCAACATACATTAAACTAATGGATCGGCATAAATTCATTCAACATATTTAGATATTGGCTCATTTATAATCCATATTTTTTAGTTCATTTATGACGCAATTCATTTTTAAATTATCGGATTAAATTTTTTATGTATTTTTTAAACATATATATATATATATATATATATATATATATATATATATATATATATATATATATATATATATATATATATTTCAACCATTTTTGAGTTGTAATAATTTATTCAAATTTAAAAACATTACTTATCCTTTTAAAAATATTTATAAGTTTATTAAAAATGGTTAAAAAATTAAATTACAAAAAAGCGACAAAAAAATGGAGTAAAGATGGGTTACCAGTTTATTAGGAAGTTAAAAAAAATTATATAATCTAGGACCAGTAGAAATTTTAGCATTATTTTCAAAAAAAAAAAGAATTATTTGATCCTCAGATCCTAGGAATTGAAAAAATTAAAAATGAAATTTATATATATATATAAAATCATTTAGATTGTTACATAACTGGATCCATCCATTTGGATCCGAAACAAATCTAACTCATTTGATCTATAAATCAATTTTTATCCGACTTTTTATTTTTTAAATTCAATTCAAGTTAAATTATACACAATTTTTTTTTCTCGGTCAAGTTTAGATCACTTTTACTTATATGGATTCAAGTCAAAATTTACAATTATAGCAAAAAGAGTAAGTTGCCCACAAAATTGAAATTTGAATATGATTTTCCGGAAAAGAGTTCAAGAAATTTTTATTATTCATCCCTTAATAAAATATTAAAATTTTTAGGGATGGAAGGAGTCGTTGTGTATTGACTCTGTTTTGGATAAGTAGGACAACCACCAACTTTGTAGCTTCAGCTGTCAACTTTTAATATTTTCCAACTTTCTCAAAAGCCCCAATATTGACTGCCTGAGACAATAACGTTTGCAGACCATATTGTTGGGCACTTTTAAAAGCGGACCATACCTTTTGTATTAAGGAATGGAATACATATTTTAAGACATTTGATATTTTTTTTTATATGTTTCTTACTTTTTTCATTTTGCTTTAACATGATGTGTATTCATCGATAAAGAAGTCAACTAAATTTAAAAAAAAAAATTAATTGAACACCATCGAAAAGACAAAAAAAAAACAATAATCCCTCAACTGTTTGAGTGAAGTTATTAATTGAAGAAGGAGCTCATAGCGAGACTGCCTGAAAGCTTAATTAAAATGTTCGTGGCAAATATGCCCATGAGTTTAGATAAAGTGCTCGTAGCTAACATGTCTAGTGAGAACATGCCTAGTGAACTCTTGATGAAGTGCTCGTAGCGAACATGCCTAATGAGTTTTTTGACCCCCGCTCGTGGCGAACATTCCTAGTGAGTTTTTGATGAACTGCTCGTGACGAACATGCCTAGTGAGCTTTTGACCCTTGCTCGTGGCAAATATGCCTAGTGAGCTTTTGATGAACTGCTCATGGCGAACATACCTAATGAGCTTTTGACCCATGCTCATGACGAACATGCCTATTTGAGTAGAGTTATTGATGGTACTTCTTCAAATTGAAAATGTTCTAAGAATATGACAGAACAAATCGTAAAATATTATAGAGTTTACATTTTCCGTTGTAGAGATTTGGCTGCATAACTTAAAATTTTTGGTTTGAAAAAATCGAGAATAAGTAATGCATTATACTTGCAAAATATAGAAGCAAATGAAAATACTTATCATTTTTGAAGTTTAAAACTACATGCTTTGCTTCTCCCCCTGAAACTGAGCTAAGTGAGAACTCGGCTTATTTTAGCTGGTGACAGCTAATTTTTAAATCTCCAAAAAGTTTCAATTTGACTTTTGTCTCTTGGGCGAATAAGTTAGCATATATAGAGCATAAATATGTAAATTTATGCTGTACAAGTATATGCATAAGGCAATTGATTAACTGCATAAGCTATTACTTTCTGTCTTTAGAGTAAACTTATATTGCATGTGTCAAAATTGAGTGAGATATAAATGTATTTGACTTCACAACAATAAAATTAAATGTAACTGAGTCGAGAGACAAATGTAAGAGTATAGTAAAAATATACTTGACAGAGAAATGTACCTGCAAAAGATATATATGAGTTGTAATAAACCTGAACTGTAACACCCTTAACGAAAAAATTTTCTTTCGATACACAACAAGCGGTAAATGGTAATTTTTTTTTTTTTACTAAATTTTGGTTGTACGATGGCTAGTCGCCTACTAACCTCCTGAAAAATTAAACAATCACACAGCCTCATAAAGACACAATAGTTATTACAAAACATAAACTCACATTCTAAATGTTCATTCACAGAATAATAATCACTATTCAATAATCAATGACTAACAAACAGACAATCTCAGGCATACCACATTTTCCATATAATAAACAATAACTTGAATACAGCTCAGCTCTTTACTACTATTGTCTAAGTAGGTACATGCCAAAAATACTAAATTAAAATTATAAATGACTTTTCTTTTTCTTCAATTTCTACATCTCTATGTACCGAGCTCCCGCAACACTTCAAATCTGCACGCAGTAAATACTATGTGCTGAGCACTAGACATGCTCAGTGGTGACTACTAATCCTAGAATTTTTCAATTAAGGCATAATTACATAAATTATACAACTCTGATCCTTATTCCATTAGACATTTGCTTTTATTTCTGTTAACATTAATTTCATTGTTTACCCACATTTTGGTAATCTTTTTGCTTTGATTTTCAATCTTTCAATTCGCTTTACACTACTTCCCTAGGTGAATCAATTTCAGATTGACTTTTGCTTGTATATTTCTTCTTTATTTTAGCTTTTACTTTTACTTAACTTTTATCTTATATTTTTATTCGCATCAATATAATTATTATTTTATTTAACAATTTATATTGGTACTCGAATCTTTAATGGTATCATTTCTATTCACTGTTTCATTCCTCGATTGGTTATATAGTTATCCATTATGTGATATAATTACAATTTTTGCTATTTATTCTTTTATTTTACTTTAACTTTTTTTTAACTAATTAACACATTGAAATTCCCAAGGCTTTTAACCATTAATACAAAGTGATACAGTTATTTTGGAATACTTTGCATACAAATCTTTATTTTCTTCTTTTTACATTTGAACCTGTTCAAGTACTTATCTAGGACTTGATATCTTTTCTTTTCTACTTGAAAATTTGTTTTCCTTTTTATATTTTTACTTTTCATTTAACTTCTTCCCTCATAATGTCATTAGTTAAGCCAAATTTCACTTAAGTATATTATTATCACTTTTCACTTTAAATAGAAAATTAGTACTATTCTTTAAACTTTTTATTTTCAAAATAATAATTGATACATGAAATACCAATTAATTTATATTTATCTTTTTCATGTAAAAATTTATTTTAAGCCCCTTTTTCTTTACAAATGCTTATTTTAATCTTTATTTATCATTTTATTCTTATAAAATATTTTCTTTTTATTTTTACTTATTAATCATAAGTTTTGAAAAAAATTACCGTTTTATCCCAAACTTTTCATTTCCTTTCAATCAAAACATTTTTTATTTATAATCTTTGCATTCAATTTATTTTGACAATATTGATTTATTCATTTCAATGCGGTCCTAGTGCAATATGACAGACGTCTAAAAAGGAATATGCGAAACATGGACCCAAAGGTCCCACTGATAGAGAAATGACCCCCAATGGACCATTTCTCAAAAAGCACATCACTAACACTTTTACTTTCACTTTAACACTGAAGCTATGGAGATCAGAGATACTACCTATAGCAAAGCAAGTCGCCATGACTTGCACCGCAATATAGGATGTCCCTATTACTAGCCAATTATATCCTGAACAAGAATATCATTATCTGAATATTACTAAGGGCAAAACAATCAAATTATATTCGAAATGATTTTTAAATATTTAAAAATCTTTAATTTTTTTTCTTAATACAGTACATTTTTGTCGTTAGCACTCTTTTTAGTGCTATTAACTATTCAGTAGCTTTTTTTTCTTTTAATTTTTTTAATCTCTTTGTCTTTTTAATCACTTTTGTGAATTATTTTTCAATAATTCACTCGGATACTTAATACTTTTAAATCTTTTATACATTTTGCGAATTATATCGTTATAATTCACTTTTTGTTTTCTTTAACAATTTACACTTTATTAATTATTTCTTAATAATTCAATAATTAACTTTTTAACATTTTTTCTTTCCTTATTCTTTCCAAAATTTTAGTCTTTCATGTATGCCAACTTTTGTGCAACTGGTGAATTATTTTATAATAATTCACTCTTTTAATACTTTTATTGACTAATTTATTTTAACAAATTAGCCAAACATTTATCTTGCAACTTTTGAACAATTATAAGATATACTAGTATAATTCATTAATTTATTTTTCGGAAATTTATTTATTGACTTCTTCAATTCTTTTATCCGAAATGTAATTAATTCAACTTAATTTTACTTTCTTTTACTTGTTAATTGAGTTATTTTCAATAATTAAATATCTTTAATTAAACATATTTAATATTAAATTTCCAAAAATTATTCTAATAATTCATATAAATTCTGCAAATATTCATATGCACATTATTTTACAATTTCTATCATATTTACTCATTTTATGAATTATTTTTCAATAAATCATTATTCTTATTACTTTCATAGCTCAATAATTATATCACAAATAATCTCATACTTCATATAAATTTCACAAAAATTTTTATCGGCTATATTTCACTATTACTATCATTTTATGACATAATTAACAAAATTTCACTATTTTTGTTAACTACATCATTTAACAAATATTCTAAAAATATGCAAATAATTTTTATAAATTTCATAAAAATTTATGGACACATTATTTCATATTTAAAATTCTTCACTTATTTTATGAATTATTCCATAATAATTCATTATTTTTACTATATACATACACATTTAATAAACTTTAAAATTCTCAAATTAATTCCAAAAATTCTTTAAAAATTTTTGGGCACTAATTATTATATCTAGAGTTAATTTGAGCTATCATTTATTAATTTTATGCAAAAATCATCTAATAATACTTAAGTAGAATTTTGGTCAACATAACATTTTTATCTTACAAATTTATTTATCTCACTTTAAGTATTTAATTCACATTCTCCATGATCTAATTTCATTTTTCTTACATCAATTTCATTTATTAAGGAATTTAACAAATTTTTTCCTAATTACATAAAGAAAATTAATTCACATAAATGGAAAATCAAATGATTTTGTAGCCACTTATATTTTTCTCTTGCTTATGAGTGCCTAAGCTTCATTTTTCTTGCTTTTAGCCATGACAATTCTTTCCTCATTACTTTTCACCCTTAATTTTTCTTGCTTCCTTTGTTTCAATCAAAAATTAGAGGCCATATATTTGAACTGTAGATATTTAATTTCACTTCTCATGTTAGGATTACATGAGAATTTGAAGTAGAAAGTTGAAGAAATCATAGGGGAAAAGAGAGGAGGATTATTCAGCCACTTGAGGGAGAGAGGGAGAGCTGGGAAATTTCTAGATTTATCTCAAAATTTTCAGCTCTTTTATACCCCTCTAGTGGGCCTTATGAGTGGGCTTAAGCCAAATAATCTTAATGGGCCTTTTTGGTCCATTAAAAGCCCAACCCAAAATCTATCACTTTCTCACTTCAAATCACTCTAAAAATAATTTAATCATTTTTATCATATCAAAAATAGGTAGTATACTAATTTTTGGCTCAATCGGAGTTCATTTTTGGTTTGATTCAAACTTATCGATCCGATTCGATGATTGTCGATATCATCGAAAAATTTAATTTTTACTACTAAAATATTTTACATAAAAATTAATGAAGATCTGCAAAATCTGACAATTGTTGGAGTTCATTTACTATTTTTAATAATTTATGCAAAACTAGGTCACATTCCCTACTAGAAAAATTGACTCGCTATCTTTTTCGTATTTTTGACTTTTGGAGGCCCATTTGACCTCGGTTTTATTTCGAATTTCAACCTCGGACTCACATGACCAATACTTTTTGATGATCAAATAAAATATTTTTGACTTTCGGGTATACTTTTCGGCCTGAAAAATACTATTTACTGTCAGAAAATATTATTAACAGCTAACCCAGTGTTGAGGCCATTACATTTTTTTCCTACTAAAAGAAATTTCGTCCTCGAAATTTACTTATATCGAAGAGTAGAGGATACCAAATTGTTTCATATTAAAGCTTTTCTCACATTTAATGATTCCAAAGCATCTTTGCCAATGGAACCCACTTACTTTTAAGCTAACAAATTCTAATATTAAAAAATTTTCATCAGTTTCTTTCCATAGGTTATTTCACCCTGTGTGTAGGTTTCTTTTATATTTCAATTCAATTCAAACCTTGTGGACTTCTATACACTTAATTAAGTCCAACATAAAGGACTTGACATTTCCTTTCTGACAATGTCTTGACAAGAGTCAGATTTTACTAAGGACAAGTATTTTTCACAACCATTATCACATTCACTTACACTTTACTATAACCATTCTTTTGATATCTAAATTATCCACTCCGATAGACCATAAGTTCAAGAGTGGATCACTATGCTAGTGTTGAGACTATCACTCATCTCCTATATAATATCTTTTCTCTTTGAAATACAGACAATCTGATAACAGAATCTCTGATCACATTGTCCCATTTTCAATCAGATATCAGTATAAGTCAAAGTAATTCCCGAAGGAATCTAATACTTCACTTCCATTTACTGACACATCAAACATTCACTTACAATATCTGTTACATTACACATTTTAGCCTAACTTCCAATACTAATCTTGTAATCCTAGTACATCTAATGATTTTTGGGATGCAAAGTATTACTATCTCAGTGGGATTCAGTAAGAATATTTTAATTTATTCATAATGACTATCGATCAAACATTCTCTTTCTAAACCAAAATTTCTCACTCAATACACAATATCAATTTTACTTTTTTTTTATCAACTAGCAATGCCCATCTGGACCAAATTTAATTTGACATTCACGACTCGAAGAACCAAAAACATTACCATTAGTCATTCATACCCATTATTCAGTCATACATATTCATTAAATGCATTCACATTACCAAATACGAATTTCTATACTGAGGGTTTCAATCACATCATTAACATTTCTGTAGTATCCGACTAATTCTAGGAACACCATATTTAACCAAAGGTTACATTCACTAAACTGAGTAGATAGTTGCTTTTTTTTTAATACTTATAGAACAAATCTCAAATAATTATCATCTTCTTTCAATTTCTCAGAACATACCAGAAGGTGATTATTCAAATCCACTAAAATGAATTTAAGTAAAGGTGGAAGACTCTTTCTATCAATTTACAAAGGCGATTAGTACGTTGACAACTCTAATTGACATGACCAATAACTTATAATGGCCACATCAAATACGAAAAATAATCTTGGATACATTATTTCTTGTTTTTCTATCAGATCGTCCTTATGCTCATCATATCTCTTGTTAGTTTGTTCCTATCATGTGGGGCCTAAACAAATGATATGATACAGATCAAATGCTATCAAACAATGTGAAATACTATGTAATGAATGAATGATTTCATGTATGCAATAGAATACTGACACATATTCTCGTATGATGCAGATATCATAGCCCATCCTTATATTATGAAATGTACAATCAAATCCCCACACCTGTAAAGTAATCACTGATAGGTATATAGAATATCTTAAACAACCTCAACTTATAATCATAACAATTTGCACAATAGTATTCTTAAACCATGACAATCCAGTCTAGGTATCTCTTCATCCTATACAATTTATCCGAACTCAATATACAATTCCTTTTTAACTTTCTGATACATTCTTTATTTTGTCCTTCTTTGGACAGTTTCTCATCCACATAGACGCTTAGACATTCACATTTATACTCAGTTTCAGTCAACACTTCTTTTTTCTGCTTTGACCTTCACGAGATCTCAAGCAACAATTAAACAGAGAGGGGAACAAATACACATCGAACTCCTAACACTTATCCATTCATAATTGGCATGTATATACAGACAAATCTACCACTTAATCTTATCCCACTCCGATCTTAGAACCGCTTAAACCTTTGCTCTGATACCAATAAATGTAACACCCTTAACGAAACAATTTCCTTCCGATACACAACAAGAGGTAAATGGTAAATTTTTTTTTACTACATTTTTGCAGTACGACGGCTAGTCGCCTACTAACCTCTTGAAAAATTAAATAATCACATAGCCTCATAGAGGCACAACAGTTATTACAAAACATAAACTCACATTCTAAATGTTCATTCACATAATAATAATCACTATTCAATAATCAATGACTAACAAACAGACAATCTTAGGCATACCATATTTTTCATATCATAAACAGTAACTTGAATATAACTCAGCTCTTTACTACTACTGTCTAAGTATATACATGCTAAAAATACTAAATTAAAATTATAACTGACTTTTCTTCTTCTTCAATTTTTGCATCTCTGTGTATCGAGCTTCCGCAATACTTCAGACCTTCACGCAGTAAATACTACGTGCTGAGTACTGGACATGTTCAGTGGTGACTACTAATCCTAGAATTTTCCAATTAAAGCATAATTATATAAATTATGCAAATCTTATCCTTATTCCATCAAACATTTATTTTTAATTTTGTTAACATTAATTTCATTATTTACCCACATTTTGGTAATCTTTTTGCTTTGATTTTCAATCTTTCAATTATATCCTAAACAAGAATATCATTATCTAACTATTGCTAAGGGCAAAACAATCAAATTATTTTCGAAATAATTTTTAAATATTTAAAAATCTTTAATTTCCTTATTTTTTCTTAATAGAGTACATTTTTATCGTTAGCACTCTTTTTAGTGCTATTGACTATTCGGTAGCTTTTTTTTTCTTTTAATTGTTTTCATCTCTTTGTCTTTTTAATCACTTTTGTGAATTATTTTTCAATAATGCACTTGGATACTTAACACTTTTAAATCTTTTATACATTTTGTGAATTATATCGTTATAATTCACTTTTTGTTTTCTTTAACACTTTACACTTTATGAATTATTTCTTAATAATTCAATAATTGACTTTTTAACATTTTTCCTTTCCTTATTCTGTCCGAAATTTTAGTCATTCAGGTATGCCAACTTTTGTGCAACTAGTAAATTATTTTATAATAATTCACTCTTTTAATACTTTTATTGACTAATTTATTTTAATAAATTAGCCAAACATTTATCTTGCAACTTTTGAACAATTATGAGTTATACTAGTATAATTCATTAATTTATTTTTCAGAAATTTATTTATTGACTTCTTCAATTGTTTTATCCGGAATGTAATTAATTCAACTTAATTTTACTTTCTTTTACTTGTTAATTGAATTATTTTTAATAATTAAATATCTTTAATTAAACATATTCAATATTAAATTTCCAAAAATTATTCTAATAATTCATATAAATTCTACAAATATTCATATGCACATTATTTTACAATTTCTATCATATTTACTCATTTTATGAATTATTTTCCAATAAATCATTATTCTTATTACTTTCATAGCTCAATAATTATTTCACAAATAATCTCATACTTCATATAAATTTCATAAAAATTTATATAGGTTATATTTTACTATTACTACTATTTTATGACATAATTAACAAAATTTCACTATTTTTGTTAACTACATCATTTATCAAATATTCTAAAAATATGCAAATAATTTCTATAAATTTCATAAAAATTTATAGACACATTATTTTACATTTACTAAAATTTTTCACTTATTTTATGAATTATTCCATAATAATTCATTATTTTTACTATATACATACACATTTAATAAACTTTAAAATTTTCAAATTAATTTCAAAAATTCTTTAAAAATTTTTGGGCACTAATTATTATATCTAGAGTTAATTTGAGCTATCATTTATTAATTTTATGCAAAAATCATCTAATAATACTTAAGTAGAATTTCGGTCAACATAACATTTTTATCTTACAAATTTATTTATCTCACTTTAAGTATTTAATTCACATTCTCCATGATCTAATTTCATCTTCCTTACAACAATTTCATTTATTAAGCAATTTAACAATTTTTTTCCTAATTACATAAAGAAAATTAATTCACATAAATGGAAAATCAAAGGATTTTGTAGCCACTTACATTTTTTTCTTGCTTATGAGTGCCTAAACTTCATTTTTCTTGCTTTTAGTCATGCAACTCTTTCCTCTTCACTTTCCACCCTTGATTTTTCTTGCTTTTTTTGAACTATAGAGATGAAATTTCACTTTTCATGTTAGGATTACATGAGAATTTGAAGTAGAAAGTTAAAGAAATCAAAGGGGAAAAGAGAGGAGGATGATTCAGCCACTTGAGGGAGAGAGAGAGAGAGCTGAGAAATTTCTGGAGTTATCTCAAATTTTTTAGCTCTTTTATACCCCTCTAATGGGCCTTGGATTGGGCCTTATGAGTGGGCTTAAGCCAAATAATCTTAATGGGCCTTTTTGATCCATTAAAAGCCCAACTTAAAATCTATCACTTCCTCACTTCAAATCACTCCAAAAATAATTTCATCATTTTTATAATATCAAAAATAGGTAGTACACAAATTTTTGGCTCAATTGGAGTCCATTTTTTATCTGATTAAAGCTTATCGTTCCGATTCGATAACTACTGATATCACTAAAAAATTTAATTTTTACTACCAAAATATTTCAAATAAAAATTCATGAGGATCTACAAAATCTGGCAATTGCTGGAGTTCATTTACTATTTTTAATAATTCATGCAAAACTAGGTCACCTTCCCTATTAGGAAAATTGACTCGTTATCTTTTTCGTGTTTTTGACTTTTGGAGACCCATTTAACCTTGGTTTCACTTCAAATTTCAACCCCGGACTCACATGACCAATACTTTTTGATGATCCTATAAAATATTTTTGATTTTCGGGTGTACTTTTCAGACTAAAAATACTATTTACTGTCAAAAAAATACTGTTCACGGCTAATCCGGTGTTGAGACCATTACATGAATCATGCTTGTTCCCCTGAGTCTTTGTCTCGGTCATTACTATTCTTACTTGTATTGTTTCAAGCTATTATTGGAAAATAGCTGCTAGAAATTCATAATCCAATTGTTGTGTTTGATAAATTGTTAATTAAGCAAAGATAAGCTGAAAAATAATAAAAATCAAGGTTGTTGCAGTGAATATTTGAAAAGCATAATTAAGTGGTATATGAACATGCCTAGATGAGTGAGTCTAAGATTTTGGCTCAAATAGTATATTTTGAAAGATTACAGTCAATTAATAATTTTTTAAATTGCAGTATTTGCATAAATGAAAAGATTTACAGATGAATTAAATCTTGCCTAACATTATTAGCTGCAAAGAACATAAAAATAAGACAAAAAATAGCAAATGACAGATGAGTCATGTATTTTAGTAATATATGCTTGGACTGTATGTTTATATTCGAAACTTATGCATTATCAATCCTGCTACTAAAGTTGCCATAATATCATACTTTAATAGCAAACAAAGGCATAGAGAATAATCAAGCCTAAAAGATGCAGTGGAGGATCCTTAAATTTCAAATTCAATTAAGAAGAAATTATGAATAGAAGTAAGCTGCAAGTAGTGAATTATTCAATCATAAAAAGAAGCAAATTAAATAAATTGCTTTACCACGTTAAAGAACGTTTGACCACAAATATTGGGAAATTAAAGTAATAAACTCAAAAGTGTTTTACCTCTTTGCTCATATAAGAGAGAATGTCAAATGAAAAATCTATTAACCATAATAATAACAAACCAGCTTGGCTATCCTCATCTCCTCCATTGACTGTAGCTTATGTTTTTCTAGCTATTACTTTTGACTTCAAAAGGCTTTATCAAGAGTTACATAGTTCAAGAAACTATAATAAAGAAATAATGGCCATAACATGACAACAATATGACATAAAGCTCATCCATTTTCAAGATTTGCGATAATTTTCTAGCATTTATACATCCTGGATTGTGACATAAAGCTACTATTTCTCTAATGATCTTCTCATATATTGCCAAACAATAGTGCTTTCCAATAGCATTGACTGAGATTTTGGACACTATACTGAGATGTGTAAAATTAAAGTTTATAGGGAATTGATAATTGTAATGCTAACAATTTCCTTATACTGACAATCAAAATTACTCAAGAGGCGATGAGATTTAGTTTTTAATCTGTACCTCAATTGTAAAAACCTCAGAAGCATGGTTTGGTCGGCAGATTTTGTTTACCTCATGCGCCGATCTCGAGATGCTTCTCCAAACAACGATCTTGAACTAAAGCTGATCTCTTCGTCTTGCCACCAAAAACTCAGTTGTGCCAATAGATGGCGCCAGTGATGGAGTTGTGGCATTGGGCAGTGCCTCATCGTGGATCAATTTCTCCTCTTTTGTGTCTCCTAGTGATAGACCTATGATTTGCTATGGGTGAAAGTCTTAATGAAGGGATGGCGAAGACAGGCGGTGGTGCGACCACTAGTTGCAGAAGATGGAGCGCTCGCTGCTGGTGGTGGCACCGCTGGTCATGATAGACAGAGCAACCGCTATTGATGGTTGCCCCCTTTACAAGTGCCTATTGATGGATGAATTGAAAAATCCCTATTTTTGTCCCCTAACAAAACGATGTAGTTTTTTTTTCTTTCTCTTTTTTTAAAAAATAAATTTATCACAAACTGTTAATAGTAGAAATAATGCAATTGAAGATGAAAATTCCTTCATGAACAAAAAAAATCAAAGCAATTGAAGGTGTATTCCATGATCACTGCACCAATGATAACAGTCTCGAAAAATCCTTGATCCGAACTTAATACCTGCAAGAAAGGATGAACGACCTATGGAGGTTTACAAATATTCCGACGGTCAAGTCAGTAATTTTGACTAGAAAAATCATAGATAATAGAGAGAATCCTGTAAAAAGAGAAAAAAAATCATCCCTAAATAAATAATTGATTTAACTATTTATAGGGTAAGAATTTACGTTCCCTTAAGACTCTAAATGCCTTAGAGTTTTATATTAAACTAAATTACCTTTGTTATCAATATATATAAAAAAATAGTATAGTAAATCAATTAATCATCTAACTAAATAATTTTTCACCTAATTATCTTATAAATTTAATTTTATTTACTTTTAATCTCATTTAACTACAACTCTATTTTTGGACTAGGGTAAGAACTTTAAGTTTAGCAGCTCTTTAATCCTGATTACTGCTAAACTTTTTATTTTTTGTCAAAATTAGTTGAGATCTACTGATTATTATATTCATGTAAGTTTTTAAATTATTTATTCAAATATTTAAATTTTTTTGGTATAATTATCTATTTTATTTGTTATTTTTTATTTTTAAGTATTGTTCAAATTCTTAAATTAAGGCAAACATAATGTAGAGAAAATTCGCAAAATGCTAAACTTAAATTTACATTACTTATTAAAATATTTTAGTTTTATATGTTTATTTTACAAATTTTGCAAAAGATGTTTTATTGTTATAAGTTGATTAATATATATTTAGTTTAAGTAAAACTGTAGAATTTTTTTAGATATTAGTTATAGTTGTATTGTAAGTACTAACGACCAAAAAAACTGAAGAATAGAATTATTTCAAATTTTTGGAAGGATTGTATCAAATTGCCCCAAATTTTGAAGACAATTACAAGACTTAAATTTAAAAATATCTAGACCTTTAAAACAACCCTGGAGATTTACAAATATCTGATACCGAACCGTATACACTCCAAGATAAAGCTATGAACTTTTAAATTAGTTCAGATATTTGCATCAAATAAAATAAAGGATTGAACTATAGAATAAAAAAATTAAAGGATTAGTTTGTAAAAATTCTAAAAACTCAAAAATTTCATGAGTAGGCCACCCACTAGACTTAGCAATCGAATTAAGTTGGGCGAATTCAGGATGAATCACTTTAGGTTAGTCCTTTTTGAGTTCAGATTTTTCAGACTGTCATTTGCAAGCAAGTCTTTTGTTACAATTAGAATTAAAAATTTGAATCAAACATCAAACCAGTCCATACCTTATAGTAGTGGACCAAAAATTCAATCGAACTAAAAATTTTTATATATTTGATTTGGTTTTGAAATAAAAAAAATTCGATTATATCAATTTGACTTTCAATATCCAAAAATCACTAAAATCAAACTGGCCGATTATTAGTAAAATTGCATCATTTGATGTCAAATCTAGCAGGCAAATGGCAACAAAAATAAAATGAGATAAAAGGAGTGACAAAATGAGGAAGGCGAGCAATAGAGAACAAATAAAAAAAGTTAAAAGGTTAGAAATTTAAAATTTTGATAATGTGTATGTTATTAAAATATAATTTTATATACATACAATCAATTTTTGTTCAATTTTTTTCCTTTTTTTTCTTTTTTCTTACCACTTAAAATTTAAACAATTAGACTCATCACTTAGTTAAGTTTGTGCTCTTTGTAGCTTTGTCTGTCCTTTGTGACACGTACTGTTCTTGTCTCTTTCAATATGATTGAGTAGTATGGAAGAGGACCTATCCCAATTGCACATTTGAGAATATAAGGAAGATGACTGGCATGTTAAAGAGTTTGAGGGAGATAATCAAAGCCAGAACCAAGATTGTTTCATTGTGGTAAGTAAATTCCTCAGTAAGGCAGTTATTAACTTTGAGTACATGAGGAATACAATGGCTAACCTTAGCACCCACTGGGTGGTGTAAACATTTTGCAAATGGGGGAGGGTAGATACTTGTTCCCTTTCTTTCATGAGTGTGATGTTGTTAGATTATTTTGGGTTTGCCATTGACGTTCAATCGTCATCTACTATTTTTCCATAGAATTCGTTCAAGAGAAAATCCAAACCATGTCCCTTTTCATTTTTGTGATTTTTGGGTTTAAGTTCATGATCTACCTCCTGCTATTTGTGTGGGAGACTTGAACATATTGATAATTTCTATTTGTTGAGGACTAAACCAGGAGGGATGAGTTTACCATTGCAGTGGAATGATAGCATAAAGGCTAAGCCCCGTCGGAATATACCCATCGCTAGTTAATAGTTACGGGATGAGGCTAGTATGTCGTTACCTGAATCAAAGGTGGATAAAAGGGGAAAATATAATATTTTGATAGATTGTCTCAATTCGAATTCAAAAGTTTTGGGGAAGAAGATAAGACTACCGATGTGGTAAATATATTAGAAGGGATGTAGTTAAGATAATGGAGCACGTGATAGGGAGTGAAAGTGGGGGAGATGTAACGCCCCCAATTTTTTGCAATTTCCATTCATTACGTGTAAAGTGTAAATATTTAACCTAGATTTAGTTTTGGAGTAATTAGAGTTGAGTAGAATAGGAAATTTAAAATGAATGTACTGTTAATCGTGCCCGAGCCGAGAAACTCGAGGATGGGTGACCCGATGGGCAGTATGAGTTTAATATAAAATATAAAATTATATGTTAAATGGAGTACGGTGGTATAATTCGAGTGAAAATTGAGGTCAAATAGGCCTCCAAAAGGGTAAACAAAGAAAAATTTCCTAAGTCAACGTAGGTTCGACTAGAAATTTTGACTGAATATTTGGAGAATTTAGAGATCTCTGATTGACTTCATATTTTAAATATATGTCATAAATAGTGTAGTGACACTCAGGGAACTAGAAAATAGCAATTCTGACAAATTTGTAATTTATGGTCTTGGGCGGGCCGCATAAGCTGTCAAAGCTGAAAGTATATTGAAAAAAATTCAAAATTAGCTGAAATTTTTACCATATATTCTTGAATATATTATGACACTCTGGGTAAATTTTTAGAGTATTCTGACTTCCAAATCAAAAGCTCAGTTTTCAAGGTTAAAAACCAAAATCGGGTTATTTAAGGGGTCAAAATCATGAATCTAACCATGCAAATACATGGAGGTCATTATTATGAAGCTTTGATCATGTGTGTTCAAGATTAGGAAAGTAGGGTGTGTGTGCATGCTTGAATGAGTGACATGTGGCATTATTTAGAGCCATTAGATTTAATAGTTGCAAGTTGAATCTTGGCCTCTCATTAGGTACACTTAAAACACCATATATAAGGACCAAAATATCTGAAAAATCTTTGGAATTTTCGGCTATCTTCTCCTCCTTTCTTGTGAAAATCTAAAATCTCCATTTCTTCTCTCATCTCACCATTTTCTTCTAACCAAGCCTTATTCCTTTGAATTTCCAGCCCAAAAATTTACTGTAGACTCAAAATTTATTCCTCTTTAACTTAGTAAGGAGCTAGTATCAAAAGAAGGCCAAGAACTTTAAGATAAAAGGTAAGAGAAAGTAAGAGAAATTTTGTGATTTTGTGTGAATTATATGAGATATGTGGGAGAGTTTATATGAGCATGTAGATATTGATTAAGAGAGTTGATTTATAGCTTTAAATGGCTTAATATTGTGGTGAAAAATCATAATTCTTCCTTTGTGATTTTTGGCTAATAGAAGAAAAAGAGGAAAGGCAAGTTTACAAGGATAAAGGAAAGGAGAAGGTGTAATAAGCTATTTTCCAGCAATTTGGAGGTTAGTGGATGCAAATTATCTTTAATTTCACTAATTTACTTGAATTTTTCCTAATTTTTCTATTATGTAACTATGTCATAGGGCTTAAGATAATGAATTAATTTAATATTAATCAATAATATGATAAAATAAGTAATTAGAGACTTAAATAAATTAAGAAAATAAATATCAAATTGTAGTTACCTAAGTAGCCGAATTAGGGTACTAAACGGACCTTAATGTAAACTATTTGAAATTTGGGCAATTGATGTTATTTAATCAATTTAGTGCATGAGAAATTAAAATATGTTAAATGAAATGAAAAATGATTATTAGGAAACATTATGTCATAGTTACATAATGTAAAAAGGTTATGAAACTTGTAAACTTTTATGTGTAATTATCATTTACCATCGTATAGTGACTTGAAATGGACATAAAATAAGGTATGGCATTAATTTGGAGCAAATAATAAATTGTAAGTGGGAAATTCTTTGATGGCTGAATAGCAACTCTAATTAAAATAATATGTTTTGTTTAAATTCTTGTGATATAAAGCTTTCCTATGATGAATGCACAATTAATGAGCTTATTTGAATAAGTTTGGGAGCACAATGTGATTAAAATAAAGTAATAAGAATAAATAATAACATAGAAAAGTAAGAAAGATAAAATTTAATAATGCCCTTAGTGTACAGTGGGTAATTCCAGCTCTTGGATAGTATGGCTAGCCATAAAAATTTATTCCGCAGGATACCATGAGTATATGAGATAATTGTTATAAAAAATGACAATGAGATACAAGACAGGATAGTCGACATATTATATGCATCAGTAATGAGGCTTTGGTGTCGCACTTAATGGTGGGATCCCTTCGGTACACCGTATTTACATCCTATTTATCCAGTTTGTGGTTCTCCACTGGTGTCACCTAGGGAAAATAGAGTAATTTTTCATAAAAATGGAAATAAAAGAATAATTATGATGAAATTTATGCCATATTAATAAATATGAAATAAATAATAAGAAAAAAGTGATCAATATAATAATTAAGAGCAAATTAGTAATTACACGATTAAGTGAGGGTGAAATGGTAATTTGAGACAAAAAGAGTGATTAAGGAAAGTTAAAATGGCTAAATGAAAAAAGGGTAAAATCGTAATTAATTAAAAGTTTAGGGACTAAATTGTAAGTTTGCCATTTTTGAAGGATTAAAATGTAATTTGTACCTTGGTAATTAAATAAAAGTCAAACGAAGTCAAATTTGAAGTCAAATTGAAGAAAAAAGAAAAAAAAGTCAACTTAGGGACTTAATTGTAAATTTTATAAAGTTTAGTAAATAGTTAAAATAAAATAAAAAAATTTATTATTATAATAATTTAAACTAATTAACGGAGGGAAAGAAATAGAACTTTGAGTAAATTGATTAAATTGCATTTGTTAAAAATAAAATAATAATTTGAGTTAAATTAACTAATAATATTTAGTTAGTGAAATTTTATGTAATTGCATCCAACACTGAGCGACTATGTTGCTCAGTGTGTAGTTTTATTTGACTGCGTGCAGGGACAGGTACATGGAGACTTACAGTGAGAAAGCAGAATTTGGTGGCATGTACCTAAGAATTTTTTGTTATATATATTTTGGTTATGTAAAATAATTAAGATTTGTAAATTATTATGTAAGCATAATTAAAGTTAAGTTGTGGTTATGTAAATTAAATTTCATATGCATACTATTTGAGATGTGATGATGTATGACGAATGTGGGTGATTGATAGATTTAGAAGTGTTGAGTTGATTGAATGGAGTTTGGGTGTAAGGAGTATTGAATTAGGGAGAGTATTTTGACATTTGCAGGTTTTGGGGTTTTTAAATTTTTAGACGTTATGTCACCAAAATTTTTAATAAATTAACCAGACATTATAAGGTCATTAAAAGAAATAAAGAAATTATATTAGGTATTTATTTAAAGGAGAGAGTTACAGGAGAAGTGGGCTTGATGTTATAAGACTCTCCAATGGGCTTTGAGGAAGGTAAGAAAAGGTCAAAACAAAATCAAAATCAAACTTCATTTGTTTTTATGGGCTTAGATTCAAATGAGGTTACCACCATTCAGTACTTTACTCATGGATAATTTATATCGGCGGGCACTACTAAGTAAGCCTGTTTGGCGCTATGAAACTCATAAGTTGGAACTGTCGAGAATAGGGCAATTCTTGCATAGTTCGATTCCAAACAAATTTAATTTTTTGCCACAAGCCTTGTATTGTTTTTTTATTGAGACTTTAGTTTATAGTAATAAAGTAGATGATTTAAAGAGTTTATTGGGTTTTTCGGGATGTTTTTCCATTGATAGATTGGGCTGTGGAGGAGGGATTGCACTGTTATAGGTTAACTATATTAATGTACATATTAGAAGATATAACTAGCATTTTATTGATTTGTTTATTGATGGGCCAAATGAGCTGAAGTTGGGCTTTACTAGTTTCTATCGGTACTCGAAAAGAGCTAGAAGATTTGACTCTTGGAGGCTCCTTTGTCATTTGCAGCGAGACCATAGTATGGAAGAGAATGGTTAATCGCCGGTGACTTTAATGATTTGCTACACTCGTCCAAGAAGGTAGGAGGCGGAATACATCCAAATTATCTTATTGAAGGATTCAAATCAGTGGTAAATAATTTTAACTTAACGGATCTATCTTTAGCTAGTTTACTATTCACACGGGAGAGGTGTAAGGGATCCTGCTTTCTTCTCTTCTTTCCCAAATTGTTTCTTATACAACCTTGTGGCTCCGATTTCTGATCACTATTCTCTGATGGTTGATTTATCACGAAATTTTAATAGGTGGAGGAGTAAAAGATTTAAATTTGAGAATAGTTGGTTAATAGATACAAGTGTGGTTAATGTGGTTAAAAGCGGATGGGTAGAATCGAGTTATTTAAGGGTTATGAATAGGAAATTGTTTTTCTATAGTAAGTTGAAAAAATGGGGGAGGCAAAAGTGTTGTGGCTTGAAAGAACATAAAAAGTGATTGAGAGGCAGTTAGCAGAACTGCATGATAAGGGAGCAATTCAAAATTCAAAGCAAATAAAAAATTTGAAAATAGAATATAATATCATCTTAGAACAAGAGAACTTAAATGGTGCCAATGAGCAAAAGCTTTTTTGGATGAAATTTGGTGATCAAAACTCCAAGTATTTTCATGCTTAAGCAAACATTAAAAGGAAGAAAAATTATATATCGGCTTTGAAGAATGATAAGGGATTTTGGGTAATAGAGGAGGAATATCTTAAAAACATGATTGGTGTGTACTTTACCAGTCTATTTGAAGGCAATGCTGCAGATTACACTTGGGTTGCTGATTTTATGGAGAAAATAGTATCAGATCAAGATAATGTTTCTTTGTTGCCACCCTTTTCAAATGATGAAATTAGAAAAATAGTGTTTCGAATGCATCTAGATAAGTCACTAAGACCCTGATGGCCTTAATTCTAAATATTATTAAAAATTATAGGTATAATTGGCCTCAATGTTGTTGATGGCTATCACCAATGGCTCACTGATGATATTTTTCATGAGACTCTTACTGATGCCCTTGTTGTGCTAATTCCTAAAATTGATAGTCCACAGTCTACTAAAGATTTAAGACCTATTGCTCTACGTAATATGTTGTTGTAAAATAGTATCTAAGGTGCTTGCTAATAGATTAAAATGTATTTTAATTAAGATTATTTCTAAATCACAATCAGCCTTTGTTTTGGGTAGACTGATAACAGATAATGTCTTGGTGGCTTTTGAGTGATTCATAGCATGAAAAATCATAAAGTGGGTAAACCAATGGTAGCAGCACTTAAGATTGATAGTAGTAAAGCATACGACAGGATACATTGGGATTTTTTAGAAACAATGCTTTTGGTGTTAGGTTTTTCTAGGCAGTGGGTAGATTTGATGATGCTCTGTGTTAGAAATGTGAAGTATTCTTTACTTTTAATGGTATGGAGATAGGTCCTATTATTCATGAAAGAGGGCTTCATCAGGGGGATCCTATATCACCTTACCTTTTTATCGTTTATGCGGAAAGTTTGTCATGTCTTTTTAAAGATGCGAACAAATGGGGTCTTGTTAGAGGTTGTTGAGCTAGTGTGCAAAGGCCTAGAGTCTCCCACTTATTTTTTTGCAGATGATTCCCTTTTTTTCTTTAAGGTCACTAGTGGAGAAGGTTGTGCTGTAAGGGATATTCTTCATATGTATGAGAGTGCATCGGGGTCAATCAATTAATTTTCAAAAATCAAAAAATTTTCTTGGCCCTAGTGTCACTCAGGAGGATAGACAAGCAATTTCTAGTATTTTGGGGGTTAGTGCATCTCTCAACCATGGTTTTTGTTTGGGTCTTTCCTCATTGATTGGTCATAATAAAATAGCAATTTTTGGTTTCATTAAAAATAAGTTATCACAGAGAATTATAGTTTGGAGCAATAAATTTTTGTCTAAAGCAGGGAAAGAGGTCCTTTTTAAAATTGGTTGTTCAAATGATCCCCACTTATTGCATGCGTGTGGTTGATTCCTATCTCTATTTGTGAAGAATACAGAGAATGATGAATTCTTTTCGGCGGGATAAAAAGAATAATGGGGAGAGAAATTTACATTGGTTGGGTCGGGAGGACATGTGTAGTAGTAAGGATATGGGTGGTTTGGGTTTTAGAGATTTACGTTGTTTTAATTTAACAATACTTGCTAAGCAAGGTTGTACATTTCTCTCTAATTCTAATACTCTAATCTTTAGAATTTTAAAAGCTAAATATTTTTCATCTAAGAATTTTTTAGATGCTCGTCTGGGACCTAATTTCAATTTTACTTAGCAAAGTATTATGCGAGCTAGGGTTTTATTAGAATAAAGTACTAAAAAGAGAGTGGGAGATGGAAAATCAATTTTGTTCAAAAAGGATCTTTGGCTTCTCAGGGCTGATAATCTTTTTGTAGGTGAAGGTACTGATTTCATTGAGGATGGAGTTAGGGTATGTGTTTTTTCGAAAAATGAAGGAAAAGAGTGGGATTTAGATAAATTAATCAAATTTTTTAATGTGGATGATGTCCATGCCATTTTAAAATTCATTTTCCGTTGACACATAAAGGGGATAGTTTCTTATGGCATTGTGATAAAAAAAAAGAAAGTTGCTATACGGTGCATAATATGGCGATTAGGTAGTTTAGAAATATTAGTTTCCAACCTACAAATTTATGAAAAACTATTTGGAAGCTAACTATCTACCCAGGGTGCATAATTTTATGTGGCAAGCTTTGAGAAATATTCTTCCTCTCTGGTCTAGATTGTTTCAATGTGGGTGTGCAGTCAATCCTTTTTGCTTGCATTGCGACCATTACGAAGATAATGTTCATGTTTTCTTCAATTGCCAATTTGCCAGGGATTTTTGGGGTTGTTATGGTTTAAATGTTCAAGAAAACATATTATCTTTGAATGAATTTCTTTTTGAATTAATTCTTTATTTGGACAAGGATAAATTTTAAGAGATGTGTTTAATTTTGTGGCAGTTGTGGAATGTTAGGAATAAATTGGTTTGGAATAATATTTTGGTGGCTCCTTATGTTCTTGTTAGTTATGCATTGTCTTTCTTTGTGGAATGGTGAGCTATCAAAGATGCATTTAATAGTCGTTTTTTTCCTGTGAATAACAGCTCTATGCAATCTTCAACAACTACTGCAAGCATGGGTATAAGATGGAGTTGTAAAATTGATGCAACCATTTTCTCACCACAGGGGAAGAGTGGTTTTGGGGGCATTTTTAGGGATATAAATGGGCAGTTTCTTAAGGTAATTTCAGGTCACTGGCAATATGTTTTCTCCTCATGTGTTGCAGAGGGACTAGCTCTCTACTCGATGCTTTCTTAGATTGCAGTTTATCTTCCTACTAAAGGTGTCATATATACAGATGCTCAAGAGTTGTCTTTTACTTTCTGTAATCCTATAGCTGATTTATCATACTATAATTTAGTTATTTCAAATTATAAATATTTCTTTTCTCGCTTGCTAGATATTAGCCTTTCTTGGGTTAGTAGGTCTAATAATTCTGAAACTCACAAGTTAGCTAGAGTTTCATTATTGTTTGAATTGTTCAGATATTGGGTTGTTGATCCCCTTGTATTTGATCTATCTTTCTATAAAAGTCGTTTGTTTTTGTAAAAAAAAAAACAATTAGACATTTCTCTATTATTTTTATTCAATTTAATTTTTTTTTTAAAAATTGTATATATATATATATAATAAAATTTAATTGAAAATTTAAAAATTGTTTTCGGGTGAAATTTTCTAATTTCGAGTTCGGATCAAATTCGATCTTAAATTTTTTGAATCATTTAAATTTTTTCTAAATTCGAGTTAGATTAAAAATTGCCATGTCTGCTCCACCTTCTAGTTGGATCTGCCCTAAAAAATTTATTTTTAGTTCTTCGAGTTAAATCATATTTTCCATAAATCAAGAAGCTTGTATCTAATATTAATATATCTTGTTTTTTTTAGAATACATAATTTTTTTATTATTATCTTTAAAATATTTTGAAATAACGTGAAATTACTTTTCTTATATCAATTTTTTCTTTTGAACTAAAAAAATTGATAAAAAAAATCCGTTTTTTAGAATGGAAATTCGAAGTAAACATTGATGATGAGAATGCACCAAATCTGCAATCATGTGCTATTTTTTATCATTTTCCATCATGGGTATATTTCTTTTCTCTGCAATTGAATGAAAGTTATTCACTTGTTGATTATAATTGATATGAAAAATATAGCTGGTTATCAATTAAAATTTGACAGTTGAACCATATCCGGTGCTATAAACATAGGAGGAATACCAAATTATTGTTCTATATATGGATTCTTGAAAGTATTTCGTATAATTGCTAGAAGTCAATTTTTATTAGCAAAAGTTTTGATCAATTTGTTATTGGCTTACTATTAAACCCATGGAGTTATATATTAACAGTGTAATAATATTTGCTAAATGATTAATTATATTATTATTTGATAATTAAATTGGAGAATTTAATCAATTAAATAAATACAATTTTACAAAATTAATAAAATGTTAGAGTTTCATTGCTGGCAGAGTACAATTAATATATGTGGAGTGTGTGTATAAGCGTGGGCAGTGTCCATTGCAGTCAGCAATTGCCTATGATGTATCTTTGTAACAGTAAGTCTTGTCATAGTCATCCATATAATATATGTGTATATTTATGTAAATATCAATAAAACAATATATGTAAATTTTAATAAAGAATTGACTCAAATGTGTAAAATTTAAACTAATTAAATTAATGTAAAATATTCTATTATTAGATAAGTCAAATGGATCCAGTTGAATTAATTTAGGGTCATTACTTTTGAGTTACTTTAGGATTGGATCAGGTTCTAAAGTTCAAAATTACACACTAATTCCCTGAACCTATCTATTACAATATATTAAATTCAAATGGACGTTAAAAATAACAACATTTCATTAAAATACACGCAACTTTAATAGAGCGTGTGTTATACTCTCATTTGTGTCGTTCATTTTTTTAACATCTCGGTTCATAGATAATTTCTATATAATATATACCGTTGTTGACGACATTACATGACTACTATTCGTTAAGTGTAAATTTTAACAGTATAACGGCTTGCAAACTGTGTTTCCTAAACTTGCAAATTGACAAAATAATACTTCCAAATAGCAATCGCCTCCTCCAATACTCCAATGGCATACATAGCACTTCTAAAATCATCCATCTCATCATACAACATTATCATAAAATTTCATAAACACATGCTCAAAAGTATTCATACATGCATAAATTCACTACAATTTTTGTTCAAGATACAAAATACTTACTACATGCTAAGCATCTAAAATCTACTGCACGAATCATTAATCTTCATGCTCGTAATCGCTTATAGGTACATGCCAATTTGATCCTTCATCTTGGTGTTCTTGACTACTTGTCCCTGCACGTAGTCAACAAACCACGCGTTAAGCAACGATGTTGCCTAGTGGTGGATATAACTACACAAAATTTCATTTGGCTAAATTTATTATTTCCATTATTTTCATTATTGGTATTATTTTGTCTTATTATTATTATTTTCGTTTATTTTTCTTTATGTTTTTATCTTTTCAAATTACCGTTTACTCCTTACTGATTTTATATCCTTTTGCGTTCTCCGTGTTATTGACTAGCCTGGGTGATCTATATTTTTGACATTAAATTACCTTTATGCCCCCGCATCCGTTATTTATTCACAAGCTGGCTTGGGGCGTTATTTCGATTTCTTCTTTACTTATAAACTTGACTTTACTGGCATATAGCTAAAATAGTTTGGTTTAAAACTTATTACAATTCTTTATTTCCTTTTATAAGGTGGTACTTAAATCTCGTTAGCTTTCCCAATATAACATCTAAATGTGTGTTTTACTAAGTCGATACTTTAAATTCCTTCTTCCAAACTTGGTCGGTCATTTTGCTATTTCTTTACGTATAATTGCTATCTTACCTTTTTATTTTATTATTTTTTTTGTCTGCTATATTTTGCCATAATATTATTTCTTTTTATTTCAGTCCTTAATTTTTCTTTCTTATTACGATTGTAGTTTCGTCCTCCTTGGTCAACTTATATTTAAATCAAAATTTTATCCTTAATTTACTAAATTAGCTCAATTTTCCTTTATACTATTTCCTATTTGCAAATTTTATTGCCTTTTGACCAATTTGCTCTTATTTACTCTCTTTATATCTTTTATTTTATTTGACTTTTCACTTCACATTTTAATTTTAAACATTTGTTCATGGTATGGTAAATTTATTAAGTCCATCATTATGTCTCATTAAGTATTATTATGTACACTTATCACTTTGCATTTTAATCAATTCCACCATATTCTCCTCATATCATATAGTGTATTTCATGCCAATTGTGCCTTTAATTACTCAATTAGCTTATGTTAAACCTTAGTACTCAATTCAGCCTACCTTATACTTCTTGGTTTTAATTTGTTTTCTTCACTAATTTAAGTTTATATTAGGCTAATTCATCATTTTATTATATTTTATCAATTTATTTCACAATTTTATTCCATTATGTATAATTGCATAATGTTACATCATTATGTATATAAGATCATCATCATAATTATATATTCTTTCAAGCTTAAATTCATGCTAATTATATTCCTTTAACCTTATATGACTTAAATTATACCTAATTTGTTAATTAACATTAATTTTCCTTAAAATATATCATTATGTAAAGTTTGGCCATTATTAAATCTTTCATTTTCAAGGTGCTTACTCCACTAATTCACACTCAAATCACCTCAATTTATTATTTTATTACATTATCTCAATTTATTTAGCATTCTTACTCAAATTTATTGAGTTACATAATGTAAATTATAAGAAAACTTCAAGCAATTAAATGAAATTAAGTGTAGTAGGTATCCACTTACCTCCTAGTAGCTTGAAAATCCCTTTTCTTCTTTCTCCTTCCTTCCTCTTACTTGTTTCTCTCTTTCCCTATATTTTTTTTATTGGCCGAATTTGGAAGGCAAGATTACATAAGTTTATGCTTTGAATTAAACCAAATAAGAGCTACTAACTAACCCTCCTAATCATTCTCTACATACCTATATAAAAATCCCCAATTAGTTCCACCCAAAACTCATGAATTTACCTTATTAGTTTTATATTCTTTTACTAAAATTCTCCATCTCCAAGCCTACTCTTGCTTCAATTCTACTTCTACGTTAAAAGGGATGTACTTTTATGTATTTGGGTTAAATATGAGCTTGAGAATTGGAGAGATAATGAAGGAATGGAAGAAAAATTGTGAAAAACACCATTTCCCCATGGGTTCAGATTTTATGAAGAAAAGGGAGGAAGAAACCACAATTTTAGGGAGTTTTCTAGGTTTTCCTCCACTTCCCTAATTTTTCTTTTAGTGGTTAAAAGGAATGATCAAGATTCAATCTCCGATTATGTGATCTAAAGGCTTGAAATTAAGCTACTTTGTACCATTTTAGCCGCTTATACCTATCCATAAATCATGGGCTTACACACACTAGATTCTAAATTCATTTTAATGACTTCCATATCCTTAGATTAATTTATTATGACCTTTAGGTCTCCCAATTAATTAAATTTTGATTTCTCACCATTTTTCGGCCCTATTTTTGAAAATAATTTTTCAGACATCAAAATACCATGAAATTTTTCCCCGCTCATCCTTATATATGTAGTAGCACTTGGTTGAAATTTTAGTTCATTTCGATACCATTTTGTATACTTATAGCTTACTGACTTAGGTATTAGAGTGCTAATATCCGATTCGACCGGTGTAGCCTTTTTCTTGCAAATTCGTAAGTTGTTCACTTGATCGGACACTTCACATCTTGCTCATCATCAGCTAGCCTTCATTCATACTAAAGGCTGTTCCCTTCGTGAAATTTTTAAAATTATTATTTGGTGCTTTTGTTGAGAGTCGACACCTAAGCTAAGTGTCCAGTCCAAACACGACTGAAGCACATCTAAATCCATTGGCGGATAGTATGAAACTAGCAAGCATTCAATCGACTGTTGTTTTCATTTTTCATGACCAAACTCAAAGGCTTCACGAAAATCTCCCAAACTGCATAATGAAAATTCCAAGACTAAAGAAGGAAAAAATGATCCGTGGTGAGATTGAAGGAGGATGAAACATTCCCCTGCCAAAATGTTGTGCATTGATGTGCGAACTTCCAAGGTTCTCTTATCAAAAGAGACATAAGAAAAAGACAGAAGACTCGCTTTTTTCTTCCTCATGCATAAACAGAACGATCAAAAAGCTCATCGGCTTGAGCTTCAAGTGCTGATGTCTCTACCTTGCAGTATGATAACCTCTAAAGCAGCAACAAGGAGTGACGCATAAAAAAGAAATCAAAAGATGGAAAATCCAATCGACCAGATGCAAAGGAAAATGCGAACAAGCAAATATCCCCACCCCTCTAGACCTACCTCCGTGATCGATCAGGAGAACCTCATCAAATAAAAGAAGTCAAAGTGGAGAAAAGAAAACCTAAGTCTGAAGAAGAACAAAATAATGTGCACCAAGTCTGAAGGAAAACAAAACATCTCTCCTTCAAGACATCACACAACTGCCACCTAAAACTTCCATAGCTCCTTCACCAAAAAGGATACAGGAAGGAATGATAGGGCTGCATTTCCCCCACCTTGGTGGTAGGCAAGGTAGGGAGAAAAGTACGATGAAAGATGGAGTGCCCTATGCTCCCTTTCTCGTTCACCAATGCAATCGGAGCACTTGAAAAGGCTATAAAGCCACATCTTATGGATGTAGGCACCTAATTAGCAGAGTCCTAATGGACAAAAGGTTAAATCACACTCATTTGAAGAAAAAATATTAAGCAAAAAGAAGAGACTTGATCAGATAAAAGGCGTAGAAGGTCCTAAGAATTCCTTGCCTTCTAATCAAAAATCACCAAAAGTGCTTCTTAGAATGTCAAAGATCCGACCAAATAAGAGATTACAGCTTTAAAACACTTTTGACCTAACGAGATTTGGGATTTATGCTACAAGCTAACAAGCCACAAGAAAGCTAGTGAAGACAATTAATCCAAACCAAAAGGTTGATGAGTTAGTAGTCCTCGATCGATGTATTCTTGATCAAGGATAGGTTCCAAAATAGAATAGCTGACAAATTCCAACCAAAGGTTGATGTACAAAACACCTGCAAAAGCATAAAACTTCCACTTGATCAATGTATATCCCGATCCTGAATGTAGTCTCGATCAAAAAGCGAAGAATGAGTCATTATAATCCTAATTGAAAGAATGAGGTTCAAATTGTAACAGTCTAATCCAATTATTACAATTATTGCAAATCCCTACTCCATTAAATTAACACTATCCCAATTGATGGAATTAAATTCATCAGGTCGCCTAGGATTGTAATTACTTATGTTGGTATTTTCCATATATTTTTGAAATAGATCATTTCCCTGATCGATGTTTTCTAGATCAAAATCTAAACTTTGTTGAAAAATCGATGCATTGCTCGTCTTAAAAAGTATTTCTTGTGGACAATTGAATTACTACCGCGAATATCCAATCAATAATATTTAAAGTATAATCAATCCTAAGTAATTTGATAAGAAGTAGCAAATAAAATATTTGTTCTATGATAGCAAGGCAAAAGTGAGAAGCAACAATATGAATTAGAAATTGGTACTTAATTAAAATTCTAAGTATAGAGGTATATGGAGTAATAAAAAAACCTATCCAAAGTTCTACTAAACAAGTGCCTTGATACCACGTCTCATCAACTCGGGCAATGGTACAATCCTCCTCTTCTTCAATTCCAACCAAGTGTCAGGGTAAACAAAGAAGAAAATACAAACTTTTGATTGTTGTACGGTCACCAACCGAGGCTTCTAGCGGTGCAACATAAAAAGTTAAAGAAGAAACAGAGAAGTCAGGGAAAGTCAAATAAGGCAAAGGGGAGCACCATATGTTTCCAGTAGGTGATCCTAAGGCAAAGAAGAACCTTGGATAAACAAGATTCATTCATCTTCCTAAAATGGGAGAGGCCCAAAAGGTCTCTAAGTAATTAAGAGGCTTTATTAGAAGGAAAAAAGAAGAAAAAAGAAGACAAAAAGCATAATTTCCAAATATCCTAAGCAGATATAAAAGGTATGCCTATTTATAGGAATTTCTACAAAAAAAGGCCTCACAAAGAAGCTCTCAAAACAAGCCACATGGCAACTCCAATAAATCAAGAATCAAAGCGGAAGAAAGTAAATTGCTGTAACAAAGCTCTGAAAATGAAGCTATAAAGGGGAGCAGTTACTTAAAACTCTCCAATAAGTGACACGGTCAAAATACGATGGTCCAATAGCTATAATTTATTATCTAATTAACAAGCTAACTTGGTCAAGCTAAATGATCGGATAAAAAAAAGGAGAACACCACCCATTTCTGATCGATCTTTTTCGTATCTTGCCCAATTGAAAAAGACACACACCCAATTGCATAACCAATAGTCTACCCCTTGCCAATGATTTTCCAAATCAACAAATGACTGGTAACCCTACCAAAAATATTCATCTCAAATTCTTATCAGGAAGGATGGATGATCGATCACCGTTGAAGTCATCCTTAAACACCAACATCGGAAAACTCCATGGCATTAAAGCATTACCGAATCAAAATAGCAAGCAAGACATCAAAGCAAATCCTGCCTCTGCAAAAAGAAACATAGAACACATGTGAAGAACCCCCAATGAAATGAAAAAACCAATGTCCTTAGGTAAGTCTAGTCCTTTTTACATAGTAATCACAATTAACATACTCCCTTGTAGAGTTTAAAAAATATGAAAGAAGCTAATATTTTCGCCAAAGATCATCCTGAGTCTTCCTACATCTCCCAAATTGAGTGAATTTCTGCTATAATGTGAATCATTTGCCAAGCTTAGATGATGCCAAAAACCTGAATAGAGAAGGAAGCGAAGAAACAAAAATAATAACGTACATATTAAAAATAACAAAAGTGCAAGGTTTCAAGCGAATTCAAAAAGAAAAATGAAAGATGATTAGAGTCTTCCTAGCGAAAAAGGTCAACAAAGGTCAGAAAACAACCCTTGAACTAAAATATCTACATTTGCAAAAACAAATTGCTTGTAGGAGATAAGTAAAGTCGAAATGGCAGAAAAGATCTGAAGCTTAAAAACTTAGAACGAATGAGAAGTAAGGCTATCATTTTTTCGATCGATGATTTTCCCAATCAATGTATTAAAATCCCAGTCATACGATTGATGATCATTTTCTTGATTGATGATTTTTTCGATCGATGTATTAAAATCCCAGTCACATGATTGATGATCATTTTCCCGATCGAGGATTTTCCTGATCGATGTATTAAAATCCCAGTCACATGATAGATGATCAATTTTTTCGATCGATGTATTAAAATCCCAGTCACTTGACTGATGATCAAATTCTCGATTGATGCATTAAAATCCCAGTCACATGACTGATGATCATGTTCCCGATCGATGTATTAAAATCCGAATCACATGACTAATGATCATTCTGCCGATCAGCGATTTTCCTGATCAATGTTTAAAAATCCCAGTTACATTACTGACGATCATTTTTCCAATCAACGATTTTTTGATCGATGTATTAAAATCCCAGTCACGTGATTGATGATCATTTTCTTGATCGATGTATTAAAATTCTAGTCACATAACTGACGATCATTTTCTTGATCGATGATTTTTTCGATTGATGTATTAAAATCCCATCATTTTCTCGATCAATGATTTTCCCGATTGATGTATTAAAATCACAGTCACATGACTGATGACCAATTTTCCCGATCAATGATTTAAAATCCTAGTCACATGATTGATGATAATTTTTTCGATTGATGCTTTTTTCAATTGATGTATTAAAATCCCATTATTTTCTCGATCGATGATTTTCCCAATCAATATATTAAAATCATAGTCACATGACCGATGATCATTTTTCTGATCGATGATTTAAAATCCCAGTCACATGATTAATGATCATTTTTTTGATCGATGTATTAAAATCCAGTCACATAACCAATGATCATTTTCCTAATTAATGTATTAAAATTCCAGTCACATGACTGATGATCATTTTCGCGATCCATGATTTTCCCGATCGATGTATTAAAATCCCTGTCACATGATTGATGATTAATTTTCTTGGTCGATGAATTAAAATCCCAGTCACAAGATTAATGATCAGTTTCCCAATCAATGATTCTCCCGATTTATGTTATAAAATCCCAATCACATGACTAATGATCATTTTCCCGATTGATGTATTAAAATCCCAATCTTTATGACTGATGATCATTTTCCTGATTGATGATTTCTTGATTGATGTATTTGCACACCTAACTTGAGATACCCTCAAAGCTCACTAAAGGCTACCCATTTTGGTAAATAGTGGTTCGATCTGATGTCACAGCGTACCGAACCCTATGCTTTCTTCGCCATAAAAATGATTGAACATCTTAGAGGGGGACAAATGATAATGCTCATTATTACTTTTTAACCAAGCTTAACCCAATAGAGGGCTATGGCAAAATCTAGCCTTGTGTAGGCCCAAGAAGGCATATGAGCCTTCCTGGATAAGCAGTTGGGATGCATGGATCGAGGTCATCTAATAAGAAAAGACATGCCATTGCCACACGAAAGATGTCTGACATATGCTTCCATCAAATCACCATCTACTGACTATCACATCATCACCAGCCTGTGCAGACACTAGGATAAGCCCCCTCTATGTACCTTTAGGCTCTCTATAAATACAAGGTTCACTCATAACTCAACCTATCTCATGTATGCTATTTCTCTTATATTCTAGCAATTTTCTCCAGCTTACTGACTTAGGCATCGGAGAGCTAACGCTCGGTCCGACTGGGCTAGCCTCTTTCTTGCAGGTTCATAAGTCGTTCACCCGATTGGACACCCCACATCCTACTTGCCATTGACTCGCCTTCATTCATAATAAAGGTTTTTCCCTTTGTGAAATTTTCAAAATTATCAATTATTAATTTTATATATCAATATATTATTGGTTTAGTTCTCAACAAATTTATTGAACAAAATTTAAAGAATGAATTTAAACAAATTTTTTCTTATATTGTATTGAATATTGGTTCTTTTTTTTAATACTATAATATTGAGCCTCAAAACTGAAGTTATTTTTTAATCAAATTGATCTATTTTAAAGAAGTGTGAGGGAGAAAATTAATTCTTTCATGATTTTCATATATTTAGATATGTTTTTATAATTTTCTTGGAAAATGTATTTTTTGAAATTTTGAACTTTAACGCTTTTTACATCAGATTCTTATATTTTTTAATTTGACATTGGATCTCTATATTTTTTGGATCACTTACATTAGATTCAATTTAGAAAATATTAGCAAAACTAAAATACATACTCTGTTAATTTTGATGAGATTAACTTAATTGTAACATCTACCAAAATATGAAAACAAAATTTAAGAAATATATAATTATTTTAAAAATGCAAAAATGATGTGTTTTTTTTTTTAACTTTTTTTTATTTCTAATTAAATTTTAATTCAATTCAACTTAAGGGTCAAATAGACATCTCAAGTATGCTGCAATAATCAATTAAATTCTTTATGTTTTAGTTGGCTCGATGTCACCATTAAAAAATTAAAATTATACCAAATAAGCTCTTAAAAAAAATTTAAATGGAGCCAATTAGATTCTTATTAAGATAAAATGTTTTACTTATTTCTACCATATTAACATATTGATATTATGATTTATTTTTCCTAATTATGATGGTTTTTTTTAAAAGGAAAGAGTAAAATAGTAAGAAAACTACGACGAGGAAAGAAATGGAGGAACAATAATCCAAACTAAATCACTAAGTAGGAGCATTGAAAATGCAAGAGAAATAGAATCAAACCACTAGAAATTCTCAACTTGATTAAAAGCAAAGCTTGCTAACTTGTCTACCACAACATTGGCTTCATAATAGACTTGGTTGAAATGAATATTCTTATCCCTAGTCATGAGCAACTGAATCCTAGTAACCACATTAAAATGCTAAGGAATCACATGGGAATTGTTGCCCAAAATGTATATTGCATTTTGATTATTATAGTTCACTTCAACTCATCTCTAGCCCCTATTTTGGGCATCATTTAAACCATAAAATTGTAGTAACTTAGCTCTAAAGGCAGAACAAAAACCAAGCTCAATAGAGTAATCACCCACCCACACACCATGAGAATTCCTAAAAGCTCCAGCAGTAGTAATCAATCGAAGATTACCAGGAGATGCACCATCAGTATTCAAATGAATCCAACCTATTAAAAGAGGCATGCAACTGACTATAATTTCATATCTTTGAAGGTAATTCTCTCACCAAGCAGAGAGAAAACCATAAAAGAATGAACACAAGCTTACATAACACTAAAAATGGCCACGAACTTAGAATTATTACAAGATTACCATTCAACACATGGTAATTCTGCCAACACCCAATAAGTGTAACTAGCATCCACATCCTAAGAGAGATTTAAACCATTGCTAAAATTTCCACGAAGAGAATAAAGGAACCAGTCCTGAACAGGTAAGGCAAAAAAATCATTTCTACAATTAAGAGACAACATGGGAAGCTATAAGGACTATTCTAAACTCTACTGATACCTACCATCATACACACTATCTTATATAACATACATCAATACACAAAAAAGATCTACAAATAAAACTTTAGGATATATTACATTGGCTCTTATCTTGTTCCTCATATTAAATAAGACAATATAATGATTGCATAGATAACAAAATAAAACTACATACTTATACTCTTCTTATCCTTAGTGTTGGCCTTGTTGTAGAATATCTTATCCCACCAGGAAGAAATCTAACTTCAAGAACCTACACAAATAAATACTCGTGTTAAGATTACTGGCTTAGTAGGGAACAAGGAACAATTTTTGAAAATAATCTCTTACCTTAGTTACCAAAAGCTTACACGCATCGGAATAATTTTAGTCAAATACAGTATAGAGTCACAATATAAAATTTGTATAATAATAATATTAGACTTTCTTACAAAGATGACAAGGTTATAATAGAATTAATGACAACTAGTAATGTATTATATGTGCTCACCAGTGCATGGAGACAAGCATGTAAATACAATAGTCTTAATAATGAAAACATTAGGTGTTCATGGTGATAATTATGTACATGTATTTCTTTAGTACCTTACATGTATCTCAAACATACTATATGCATGTATCATAAATATAACTATATTCTTTTTCATATTCTTCTTATGTTATGCATTAGTTCATATATGAATAATGATACTGGAAATTAGATCATGGTGTAAATTAGCATATCATCTTATTAAATTACTCTTTATATTATTTTCTTGTATCCTGTAATAATCCTACACTTTTCTCTAAGAGTGTAAATAACGGGTTAACTGTAGCACACGAAGGTACAAAACTGTACTATCTAACTGGTCAAACGAACCCAAATGGGGTCGTCTACAACCCAAATAGGGTTGTTATAATCCAATCGGGATCAAAATCTATCCTGTAAAATCCAAATGGGTTAAATCTGTATCATGGACCCAATAGGCCCAAATCTATACTGTAGCAGCTGCAAAATACCCTTATAGGCATGCCTATTTATCCACAAGCTAGACATAGATGCAAGCACTGTAATCACATTAGTTTACACATATAGACTTCATATGTGAGCTAAGTAATAGCTTGAATTAACTTATGCATTCCAATTTCCCTATAACTACACCTCAAGGTTTATTATCTATCATACATGTTTCATAACTTATTCTATCTTTACACACACACACACATCTATATAAGCATATTCACATATTCACATACATTCTAGCATACAATTCTTCATTTATACTCTCGTACCTTGATTCCATTTTCGTTCTTTCATTCTTTACTTCATTTATATACTTATATATATAGATTATACTAAAAACTAGTTGGATTAACAGAAAATTACTTAGATTAAACACAGATCTTAGCTTAGATCTTCATTTTTTTTTCATTTGGGAGCTCATTTACACTAAAGAATTGGAGAAGAAGGTTGAAGAAGCTTGGGTTCCTGCTGCGTTTTTTCTCTCTATGAAAATTTTGGGTTTATTCTTTCCTTCTCTCTCTCATTATTTTGTAATGGCTAGTGAGTAGTCTCTAGTTGTTTGGGGGATCTCTGAATCCCCTATCTAAATGTGAATCTTGAACATATTTTAAATGTTTATATAGATGAATGGTTTATTTTACTGTTGATTCGTTTATTATTTCATTAGTTTTCATTGTGTTTAATTAATTTCCAACTTTTGATAAATGGGTTTGTCATATATCATTATTGGATGTTATATTTGGATGATTAAATGCTATGAATGTTTTTTTTCTCTTTTCTTTTATAATGAATGTTGTGGATTTAGATTGCTCCAAAATGGGACTCTTAATATGTAGGGTTTTTTGATTTTACAATTACAGTGTGGAGTGAAATAAATGAGTTTTGGGTTGTTTGGCTCTGGAATGGGAAAGCAACCTGGACTTAGGATTTTAGACCTATGCTTAGGCTAATTATAGGTCCTGCTCTGGAATGGGATGCCTTGTAATTAGAATAGCATGCTCTGGAATGGGATGCCTTAAATTAAGAGGGTTATCTTGAATTCATTTATATATATATATATTTAGATTAATTTGATTTGCATTGTGGATGGGGAGGATGAGTGAACCCATGCAATGTTTTTATCTTATTAAATTTCATACTTATTAATTATTCACTTGATTATTTCATAGAAAAATTACTGCATGTTTAATTTCATTTTTATTCTTTCTGCACACCATTTTGTTGATAGCTTTTACACACACATAAAAATTTGGGAATTCCTTATCATATAATTGATTTTCATTGCTTGTCTCCTCAATCCCTTGGGTACGATATTCGTAGGTCCTAACTATATCCCCACTTAATTACTTGGCGATTTAGTGCACTTGCTGAACACGCATTAGTCCATTGGTTACCTATTCTTTTCAGGTGATACTCGTGTATGAACAAATTGCATTTGCAACAATATCTAGCATCATTTGATCCTAAAATCGAGAGGATCTTGAATCAAAAAAGAAGGGAAAATAAATTTAGAAATATGGATGGTCCACCTAATCCCGATGTGCCTTTTAAAAATGAACAAGGAGGAGGGTAACAATAAGAGAGAAATCAAGATGGTTATAGACTAAGAACCATTTGAGATTACACCACTCTAAAGTGGAATGAGGAGCATATAACGGTTGTGTTTCCTTGGCAGCAGTATTTTGAGCTTAAATTGGCAATATCACAATGTTTTAAAGGAACCAATTTTTAAGATCGGAGATTGAGGACCTAGCGCAACACTTGGATATCTTTCTAGAAATAAGTGACACAGTCTGAATACAAGTGGTATTGATGGATGCAATTAGGCTAATGCTATTTTCCTTCATACTCATAGGGAAAGTAAGAGATTGGTTGTCCATGCTTTCTAGTTAGTCCATTTGATCATAGGAACAAAAGCAAGAAAAATTTCTTGTTAGATTTTTTCCACCTATGAAAATAGCTAGCATAAGGAACAACATCTACAATTTTTAACAACTAAGTGAAGAGTCCTTCCATAAAGCATGGGAGAGCTTTAGGATAATGTTAAAAAGCTATCCATACCATAAAATTGCAATGCACCAATTGATGTCCACATTCTATGTAGCTTGCAACCCCAACACGAGGTCTTTATTAGATGTAACATTCGAGGGTAGTTTCATGAACACAATCCTTGAAGAGGCATTTTTACTTCTTGATGAAATGGCAATGAATGAATTTCAATGGGCTTTTACAAGAGTGTTAAACAAGAGATGGGAGTTCATTGCATATATGAGGTTGCTATGTTAAAGGCTTAAATAGAGCTATTGAAGAAGGAGCTTAATGGTTTGAAATTTAAGAATGTCTCAACAATTTCACAGGATGGGAATACTTATAAAGGAGCTAATTTGGGGAGTGAACCTGAGGTAATAGAATCCTACACTTAAGGAATAGGTGAAGTGAATGCTTTATATGACTTTAAAATAAATGACCTGTTTAACAACCATTACAATCTCGGGTGGAGAAATCACCCTAAATTCTCTTGATGAGAGGGTAATCAAGCTTCCACTTCAAACACCTAGCCAAATGCTCCATTCAATCCATCCATACATACTCAAGGTAGTCATAACCATGGTTATCATAAGTAATACCAACCTCCAGTAGTAAACACTCATTTCCATGCACCATACTAAGCACACTTCCAACCTCCCATATTCTATGTTAGATAACCCCTACCACAAGACTAGAAACCAAATCTAGAGGATATGTTTGCTAGCTTCATGTTTAGCCAAGACACAAGGTAGAAGTCATAAGAATAATGAAATAGGAATTAGGATGTAGCTACAAGGAATTTTGAAATGCAAACAGGGTAATTGGCCAACTTGATCTCTATAAGGCAGTAGGACATATTTCCTTCTAATGATGACCAAAATCCTAAATAAAAAGCCAAAGCTATCACTTTAAAGAGTGGTAAGGAAGTCAAAAGAGCTGAACAAGGTAAATCTTCGTAGTCTTTTAAAGAGGTCGAGCTTACAATGAAGGTATGTGACTCTAATCTTAAAAATGTAGAAGAGGTTTCAAAGTCAAAAGACAAGGGTAAGGCCATTGTTAACTCTGATTTACCATTTGATGCATCACAATTACCATTCCCTTTAGTAGATAGTAAAGAAAGAAATAATGAGAAATTAGAGAAGTTTTTAAATATGTTCAAGAAATTGCATGTGAATTTGCCATTTGCTAAAGTTTTGCTTCATATGTCAAAATATGTAAAATTCATGAAAGGCTTATGCTTAAATAAAAAGAAACTAAAAGGGGTAGGGACTATGTTAGAGAGTATGCCCTAGAGCCCATGTAATAGGGATGTTTTTCATATGTATGAAATTTATATTCTTAATAAAAGGCATCATTCATTTATTAATACTATGTTTGAATACATGAGTTTGTAAATCTTAAATTAATAAATGAAGTCCTAGATATTATAAACACAGTGCAAAGGCAATCATGAAGGTGTTCATGATGTGAGATGTCTATCGCATGCAAATGTGTTAATATTTAAATATCCCTAGTCATAGAATTAACAAGATAGGACATTGTTAATTCGGACAGACTAGCATATATTATGCTTCTTGAATGGTTCAAGCAATGGTTCTCGTAACTATGATTATGGATGATAATCAAAGCTAACATGTGGATGCTTGTTAGAGGAACAAGTTCATTGGAGACCTGCAAAGAGAATCTTCATATGGATATTAAATCTATGTCAGTGAGGAATCTCTTCATAGCGGTTGTGCAAGTATCCTTAGACTTGAGATCACCAAAGTTATCTTAAGTAGCAAGTGGTATACTTTGACTCCATAACTGATTACTTCCAACTGGGAGTGAACATAGTTAGGAGATTGGGTATATCATGACGTACTTGAAGATAGTTGAGTGATTGATTCACCATCCCAGATTTAACAAGGGAAGTTATCTCGTATGATTCTATAATTGCCTTGTTCAGAGAATCTCTGGCCAGAGTAATATGCCGAGATGGATGGAGATCCATGAAGGGCATTTTAGGAACAATGGTTAAATTAATAGAACATACATAATTAGATTTATATGAGTTGATAGAAATCCATACTCAGAATCTAATTGAGATAAGAATGGTGAAAGGAGTAATTGCATGGTAACTGTTTCTATGGAAGGGTACAGTCAAACCACATGACTTTCCTAACATTTGGGTAGTCATGATGCCTAGCTAGAGGCCAATCATGACTTGTATAATGATGTATCAAAATATCAATAGAGATTGATAAAATGATTTAAAGGAGTTTGAATCATGTGAGTTTTGAATAGAACTCACAATTACATATTATACTGCCAACATGGACAGGAACCCAATAGGTCACACACATATAGAGAAAAGGGTAAAATGGTAAAATGACAAGGATAATAATATTTGATATTATTATGAAGGTAGAGAAGAGAATATGATAATAATTAATTAAAGAGTTTAATTAATTATGATCAAATAAAATTATCCGCGAAACTTTTGAGAAATGTTCTGTAAATTGGACCTAAATGAAATAATATATTTCATGATTAATTATTATTGTCTTATAAGTGTTATAAGACTACTATAAGTGTTATAGGACTAATATAATAATTAATAGGACCATTGAAGGAATTATTAAGGGCCAGAGGAATGAAGAAAGTTGGCGAAAGCCGTTCAGAAGAGGGCCACATGCCAACTCCATACAGAAGGGCTTAGAGGGATTTTTCTTGGACCAAATTAATTTATATATGTTACATAAGTGTTATGGAACTCACATATTTAATTTGGTTGGATTTGGAATCCATTTGGGTATTTAAATCCAATTAGATGCACAAAGGGCCCAGTTTGTGGATTTTGTGCATGGTCTTTTATGAAAAGATTTAATTTGGATTTAATTAAGCCCAAATAATTATAATTAATTCCAGAGGCCCAATTAATAATTCTCCAGCAATTTTAAAGAGCCCAATCTCATTAAGGAGTTGGAATTTTAATCTAACTATAAAAGGCCAACTAATGAGAATTAGGGTTAAGTGATTAAAACAAAAGGAAAGTCTTTTTCTCTTAATTCTCTCTCCCTTTTTTTCTCCAACTCCTAAGCTAGCTCTTGGGAATTTCGGCTAGCCCTAGTTAAACACCAATTTGTTGGTTCAATTTACCCCTCTCTAGTGTGGATTACTCATTGGAGGTGTTCGATTTTGGACACTATGGTTTGCGACAACCCGGTGCGAAGTAAAATCAACTGTTCAACAAAAATCAAAGGTGATTTTTCTTATTCTCATATAGTTATATTGTGTATTCATGGCAAGATCAGATCTAATGGTTAAAAAACTTTAAAATTCCGCTCATATATGTGATGCATGTAACCGTTAAAATCCAACAGACTATTCAGTTGTCTGAGAGTTGTAGTGCCATTCTCACATACCGAATCCCGACTAAATTAGAAGATTCAAGGAGTTTTACACTACCCTATGAACTAGGGAAAATTTTTATGGGAAATGCATTGCGTGACTGGGAGCACACATAAATTTAATGCCATATTCCATTTGCATGAAGCTAAAGCTGGGTGATATTAAAGAGACAAAGATGACCCTTTAATTGGCAGATCACTCGATCAAGCATGTAAAGGGAATCATAAAGGATTTAATGGTTAATATGGACAATTTCATCTTCCTAGTGGACTTCATAGTCATGGATATGGATGAGGACAAAAAGGTGCCATTAATTATGGGAAGGCCATTCCTAAACACTGTTAGAGCACTCATAGACATGAATAGATGAATAGTGACCTTGAGATTCAACGATGAAGAGATGGCTTTTGATGTGAAAAAAGCTGATGAAGCACATGTCATGTGATTTTAAGGAGTCATTATGCTTTGTAGATGCTATTGAAGATTGTAAGGAGGCAATGCAAGAGAAAATCTTATTGGATGATCCATTGAAGAGATGCTTGACGCATTAAACCAAAAAAGAGAGTTTAACCAAAGATGAGAGTGAAATGGTGAAAGAGCTAGAGAAATAGTATAGAGGAGAGGAACAAAAGGAAGAAGAGTTTAAACTTTCCAATGAGTACTCTAAAACTAAACTCAAACCTCTCCCTCTTCATTTAAAATATGTATTTTTAGAAGATTGAAAAAAACCAGTGATAATATCTTCTGTTTTGATAGGTGTTGAAGAAGAATTGCTAATAAAGGTGCTAAAGACCCACAAGAGAACAATCGAATTGGAGACATTGGATCTTAAGGGAGCCCGAGTTATTACACTCACCATATCCTGATGGAAGAAGATTGCAAACCAACGGTACAATCACAAATAAGATTAAATTCAACAATGCAAGAGGTAGTCAAGAAATAAATGTTGAATTGCTATATGCAGGTTTTATCTTTCCTATCTCTAATACCAATTAGGTAAGCTTGGTACAATGTGTTCCTAAGAAGGAGGGATGATAGTGATAGAGAATAAATAAAATGAACCTATCCCGACCGTATAGTTATGGGTCGTAGAGTATATATCCACTTTAGGAGATTAAACAACGCAACTAGGAAAGACCACTTCCCCTTTCCATTAATTAACCAAATGTTGGAAAGATTAGCGGGCAATAAGCTTTACTATTTTTTAGATGGATACTCAGGATATTTGAAAAATCCCAATAACCCATAAGGATCAAGAGAAAATACCTTTTACTTGCCCATATTGCACTTTCACTTATAGGAGAATGCCTTTTGGATTGTGCAATGCACCAGCTACATTTTAGCAATGTATGATGGCAATTTTCCATGACTTCATAGGGAAATTTATAGAGGTGTTCATGGATGACAACACCATTTATGGAAATGACTTTAAAAGCTATTTAAAGAATTTTAATTTAGTGCTAGGTAGGTGTGAGGAAACCAACTTAGTATTAAATTAGGAGAAATGTCATTTTATGGTAAGGGAAGGTATTGTTTTGGGACACAAAATATCTAAAAAGGGAATAAAATTCAATAGGGCCAAAGTAGAAGTAATTGAGAAACTTTCACCCCCAATAAGTGTCAAAGGTGTTAGAAGTTTTCTAGAGCATGCAGATTCTAATCGAAAGTTTATAAAGGACTTCTCTAAAATTGCTAAACCTTTGTAAAATTTTCTTATAAAAGATAGTTTGTTTGATTTCACTAACGAGTGCTTGCATGTATTTAACACTTTAAAGCAAAGACTGATTTCAGCCCTTATGATTATCTCTTCAGATTAGAGCCTTCCATTTGAGCTAATGTGTGATGCAAGTGACTATGCAGTGGGAGCAGTACTAGAACAGAAGAAAGAGAAGGCTTTTATGCCATCTATTAGATAAGCCACACCTTGAAAAAAGCCCAAGTGAACTACACCACCACAAAAAAAGAACTTCTTGCCATAGTTTTTACTTATGAAAAATTTAAACCCAATCTCCTTAGTATTAAGATTATTGTGTGGTTTGATCATATAGTGGTGAGACACCTTTTTTGCTAAAAAGGAATCCAAGCCAAGGTTGATTAGGTGGGTGCTTCTTTTACAAGAGTTTAATTTGGAGATAAAATATAAGAAAGAGGTGGGCCATTTGTCAAGGCTTGAGCACGAGCATATTGAGAAGGGAAAAATCTTAAACCTTTTTCCTAATGAACATATTTATGTAATTTATGTTTGTGAGGCTACCATTTGTTGGTTTGTTGACTTAGCTAACTACCTTGTAGGTGGTTTTGTACTAAATGATTATACATGGCAATAAAGGAAAAAGATGAAGGCCGATGCTAAGCTTTATTTTTGGGATGACCCTTATCTTTTTTAGCTATGTATTGATCAAATGCTAAGAAGATGTACTCCTAGAAAGGAGCAAAAGGAGATATTTAAGGCATGTCATGGTAGAGAGGCCGATGGGCATCATGGGCCCAATCGTACATTATAAAAAGTTCTCCAATCTAGATTTTATTGGCCTACCATGTTTAATGATGTTAAAATGTTTATTCAATCTTGTGATAGATGTCAAAAGGTAGGTAACATTTTTAGAAGGGATGATATGCTGTTAACTAACATGCTTGAGGTAGAATTATTTGATACCTTTTTCAGTGTCTTATGGGTTCAAGTATAGACTAGTGGTCATAGATTATTTTAGTAAATAGGTAGAAGTTGTTGCCACCAGGACTTGCAATGCCAAAGTAGTGTTGGAATTTTCGAGAAAGTATATATTCACCCACTATGGAGCACCCAGGGCTATTATTAGTGATGGTGGCAAACATTTAATTAATCATCAATTTAAGTCTTTACTTAAAGAGTTTAGTGCTAGGCACAAGGTCACCACCCCATACCATGCCCTAGTGAATGGCTAAGTTAAAGTGTCAAACTGGGAACTTAAATCAATTTTAAAGAAAATAATAAATGGCTCTAGTAAGGACTGGTCCTTGAAGCTTAATGATGTTTTATGGTATAAGATTACATTTAAGACACCTAAAGGGATGTCCCCTTTTAGGTTAATTTTTGGAAAGTCTTGTCACCTACCGATGGAATTGAAACACAAGGCATATTAGGCTATTAAGTTCTTAAAATTTGATCTTTATAGTGTACGAAAGTACAGGGCATTACAGCTAAATGAGTTGGAGGAATTAAGGTTTTGGGCTTATGATCATGCTAAATGATATAAAGAAAAGGCCAAAAGATGGCATGACAATAGACTTTTACCAAAGGAATTCTTACGAAGAATGAAAGTGCTCTTATGTGATAGTTGACTAAGATTGTTTCTTAGATAGCTCAAATCAAGATGGAAAGGGCCTTTTGAAGTGGTTTATGTTACTCAATATGGAGTTGTCACTATTAGACATCCGAGCTATAACAAGGAGTTTAAGGTCAATGATCACCACTTAAAATTGTACTTCAAGTCTAGGTTTGAAGTTGCACCAGTGGTCATGACACTAATGGATGTTTAGTAAGTGTGTTCAAAGTTGAGCTCATGACTTGTTAAAATTAGAACTAATTCTCTTATCCTTCTCTTTTTAATTAGTTTGTTAATTTCATTTGTGTTTTAGTATTTTAGTTTTAGTTTATGTTCATGTGTTGTTGGCTAATTATATGGTGAAAAGTTATGCATTAATGCTTGCTATGATAGGTGTGAAATTAGTGGTGTAAGTGTGTATGAAGAGGGTGTTAAAATTTTAAAGTGTGCAAAAATTTGGTTACACACAGTAGAGATTGATTTGTTTCCACTATGTGCCTTGTGCATTTTAGTTACAGAAGGGTGCACACAGCTAAGACTTATTAGTCTATGTGGTGTACCATGTGAAATTCAGATACATAATGGTGTACACGATAGAGACTAATTTGTCTCCACTGTGTGCAAGGCCTTAGTTCGAATTAGAGTAAGGACACACAATAGAGACTATTTTATCTTAGCCGTGTGTAAGTGCATTTTTTAGTACATAAGGGTTTACACAGCTGAGACTAATTTGTATCTACCATGTGTAAGTTAAACTTTCAGTACAAAATAGGTCACACGATTGAGACTATTTAGTCTCCGCCGTGTCTTTAAAAAAAAATGATACGGTGCATTTTGAGTTTTAGAATAGCATGGGATATAGACTGTTTAGTATCTATTTTGTGTCAAGGGTTATCAGTTATTTTTGCTCTTTAAAAACCCCATTTTTCTATAACTCTCCACCTTCTATTCATTTCTCTTTTCCCTTTCTCTACATTTTTGGCACAAGCATCTCTCTTTCCCTCTTCATTGTGCAATATTTTTCATCCATTTACTCAAGAATCTCAAGTAAGTTTCTTATTCTAACCTTCTCTTCATTTGAAATTTCATTTATATGTCAATTTTTATTTGATTACTGTGGAGTTTGGAGACTGTATTTTGAGTTTTCTTTGTTGTTATGAATGGTAGAGCTTTTCAAATGATTAGAGACAAAGTGCATGTTTAGGTTTGGTAGAAATGTGGATTTAGGTGTTTTTACTTCTTATTCTTAAGGGTTTGCATGTCTCCCCTTTAGTCTAGTGTGTAAAGATTATGTTTTGAAAATGTATAAACCATTAGAATGTTTGATGGAACTTAAATCATAGAGTGAATGCCTAATGTTTGATGAAATGCCTCAAAGATGTAAAGTTTTTGTTTCTAGCCAACCAACCTTACGTTTCTTTGTGTTTAAATTTTTAAGAGAAATTTATTTTGATTTTGAGAATGCATTTTGTGCTTAATACGTTTGTGTTTGATGCATGATTTAGTTGTCCACCAATGTTTATAGGGATGTTGTCCTCCGATTGATTCAGTTGCTTAAAATGACTTATTTGCCCTGTTCCAATGGTTGTACCTTTGTAATCTTAAGGTTTAAATGGCTTTGAATGTTGGTATTTCACATGACTGTCATTATTTAAATTTATGTCAATTTCCATGTTTTTTTATATCCATAGGTTATGATTATTTAGGGTAGGAATATGTTGTTTAGGACTATTGAGTTTAGGATGCATCAAGCAAATTTTTATTTTTTAGTTACAGCATTATGCTATGCTAGTGCTTAGATTGCTCTTATTTCCTTTCTTGTGTGAACCTATTTTGTGCTAATACCTAAGATGCCTTTCCTTCCTCTATTTTATGATAAACTTTGGTCAGATAATGAGATTATATTAAAGTCTAAGTGTATTTTCTTATTTTGCGGTAGTGGAACCAAAGAGGTCAAGAAAAGAGGTTGGTCATCCTCCTCTAGTCCTTAGGAATCTGCCAAGGTCAAAGTCCCATCCTAAGTTCTATCCAAATTCAAGAAGGATCGAGAATTATTTTCACAGTTCAAGTACACTACAACTCTGTACATTGATATGGCTATGTTAAAGGAGTTCAACCTCTGAAATGAGGTGGAGAGATCAATTAATAATGTAAGGGTGGATGGAATTCATGAGTAGAAGAGAGATAGTACACCCACAGTTGACAAGGGATTTCTTGGCCATATTCCATATCCGGATAGGAAAAAACAACCATGATAATGAAGGTTTGGTGAGCTTTTGGTTGCATGGGCATGAATATCTAATTAGCTTCAACAAATTTTCCACCTATTTGGGGTTTGATCCCCATGTTGCAAGGGGAATAGAAAACTTGAACAACCAAGAAATCTAGCATGGCATCTCTGATAAGCAAGATCCAACAGAATTCATGATTGGAAACATAAAGGTATATCATCTATGGAGTCATCCATTAAGGATTCTACATCACTACCTAGCCTTGGCAATCTTTACCTTTCTTAAAGGACCTAGAAATGTGATTGCAAACGAAGCTATCATCTTATGCATAATGCAGCATTCTATACCCTTAAACAAAGTAGTGTTTATCATTGCAAAAATTGATGAGATAAAGACATTCCCAACAAGGTAACCTAAGATCACATTAGGTAGCATTGTGACACCCCTATTAAGGCCCTAAGAGAATATATATGCATTTCAAAGATAATATTATTGATGTATGTTGGGTTAGTAAATGAATTATAGGTTAAGGACATAGAGGTAATTGCTTAAAATGAAGAAGGGTAAAATGGTCATTTTAAATGAAGTTATGTATGTGATTAATTTTGAGAAAAATGTAAGTTAAAGGACCCAATTGAAAAGTATAAGAGAGATTTTAGGGGAAGAAACATGAAATTGAAGGAAAGGAAGGAGTTAAGTGTAACTTTTGCCAAGTCAACAAGTGATCCAATAAGAGGTGGACACCTAACCATTTTAAAAAAGTCTTGAGAAAAGGATAAATCCATGGATTTTTAAGGTGATGTCCGGCCACTTCAAGGGACAAAAGGCCACCATTTTCCCCCTAAAATCCAGCAATCCTAACCCTTAAATAACCCCTAAAATCCAACCTTAGCTTTTGAGAGGAGAGAGAATTTAGTGGTTAGTCTTCTAAAGGTAAGAAATCTCTCTTCTCTTCTTATTTTATTTCTCATAATTAGATATTAAATTGACAGATTAGATGAATTCTTAAGCATAATAATCTGCAATTTATTATGAACAAGGAGAGAGAAAAAGCAAAAGCAAGGAGCAATAGGTGTAGATAGCTTGAAGGAAGTGGTCATCAAAGAGGTATAGGAACTTTAGCAATTTTATGGGTGTTGTCTATTCTTATATAGTGATTAAAAATGTTAATTTAAGGGTTGTAATGAAATAATGTAGGAATATGATGGTTAGTTGGGCATAAAAATTGAAATAAGAACACATAATCTAAAGTTGGCAAAATCTATCAATAGGCTTACTAAACCAACCTGGACTTTTTTATTGATATCTGGAGTTTGAAAGCTTCAAATTTAGCAATTCTAGTTGGAATAGAAACTAGATTCATAAATCTAAATTTCATAAGAAGAGACCAATGTCTGGTTCTTCCCGTATGATAGTTAAATTGAGCTTAAACTCTGACGGTGTCTGCTGCCCTATCATTAGGAGCAGTCTAACTTGTTCTATGAATATACAATGTTTTAAATGTCCAAATGGAATGATTTTTAATGTTTTAGAAACTAGAAACGTACAACAATAACTTTGTAAAAGATTATTTTGCCAAAAAAGTCGTTTATTATGTCTAAATTGAGGTATAAGTTAGATTTTTAAACCAATTGGCATAATTTTGGGAACAAGGGAAATTTCAATTGGCCATTTGCCCACTATTGCGCTCACAACAGTAGGTTTTCATCCTTTATTTTTTATTTGTCTTCCCCTTTTCTATCACATTAGACTACCTCCATGTGTTGTTCTCCTAATATAACACATTATACCTTAAAACATAAGCATATGTGGGTTATAAATGCATATATATATGAATTTGTACCAAATTATGTATGTGTGTATGCATGGTCTATAATATTCCCATTAGATAATGCATACATGTATAAATAAGTGTTTACATTATTAAATTGCATGTTGATAGTAAAGTTGCACTACCACGATGAACTATGATCATGCACATATATATATATATATATATATATATATATAGGCAATAGGATGCAATGTGATGGATTATAAAATAATGTAACTAGAATATATGAATATCAATGAGGGCACAGACATATATGCTTGAAACTACCTATATATATAAGTGTATTGTTGGGTTTCGAAATAATAAATTAAAAAAATCGCGGCGGAAAATATATAAACCCATCATGGATCCATGCAATCCAATTGATTCAATAGAAAGAGTGTAACGATTACCTACCTCTCAAAGCACAAACAAATCGAATTTGTAGGTGCAGCCTCACACATAACGACACCTTATATTGATATCCATACACGAATACAATGAACAAAATCTCCCGGGATGCTAGCTCCCTTCCTTGGCAGCTAGAGTATATGTTCTCTCTTTCTCAAAGTTACAGAAAAAATGATTGTTTTCTTCTAAGTGATGGCTGCCACTCAATTTGTATGCTTAATTGGGGTTTAATCACATATATCACTATATATATAGTTAACCTGACCCTAATTTAGAGAGATACAATTTCAGGCCCACATTTCTTAGTAAAATAAGAAATACCTTATTTCTTATTTAAAATAAGACTAATAACATTAATCTTAATATATATATATATATATTGAATTTTAATTTGGCATAAAATAAAATTCGAAATGCCCGAATTAACCCTTAGTCCATTCATCACATTCTATATGTGTGACCCAATAGGTTCATATTATATTGGCAGTGCGCCCCAATTCCATCATGGGCCCACAAGTTATATGTAGCCTATAGCAAGACATTATGACTACCCAAATAATATAAATATCAATAATTTGATTTTAACCTGATAAAACATGTTATAATCCCTTTGTCACACAATATCTTATTTAAACATAAGTCATAGCCCATGTCAAATTTATATAGTCCAAATATATAATTTCTCAATCACTAAGTAGACTGATAATATCAAATGATATTGATCGCCCTATCAATTCATTTGAGCACAGCCATGCATTTCTTAGCCCTACTTATCAAGGGGCCCAATAGATATCTCTCTCATAAGAGAGGGATAAATTCCTTTTTGATTATTCACTATCCTCTGCATGATTTTCATCATGTCCAATCATAACCTTTATGATTATCTAATTAAAGATAATGTTTGATTATGCTAAAACATAATGTTTGTCATGTAGGATACTATGATAATCTCAGGTCTAAGGATTGATAAGATAACTATTATGAGATCATTAATGACATTAACCTATGTAGCATCTCATAATGGGTCTATCCAGTACTCTATTCTCTAACAAGTACTTATAAGTTTAATTCATATCACCATATAAAGCATCCCATGATTATCAATCAAACTCATACTAGTCTTTATTTTTCATTATTCGTTCAATGATAAATGACTAGGGACAGTCAAAATAACATTAGATTGTTATTTACAAACATTATCATAATGTAATATGCCAACAATATAATAACATAAAGAAAACCCAATTTCATAAATGAAATGTGACATTACACAAAAGACCAAATGTTTGGCCTAAGGCATAACCACTAACATGTATATGTGGATATGTAGGACCAATAATACTCTAATTAGGTAAAGTATACATGTATAGCTATACATGGTTGTTTATACTTTTAGGAATATGCATCTATGCTACAATTGTGTTATTGTAGTTAGGTATGGATGCTGATGAATGTATATGTATGTATGTATGTATGTATACACACACACACACACATACAAATTCTGATGCATTAGACATAATTTAATATATTTATATGTAAGCATGAATAGCATATGTACGTGATAAATCATATAGAGATATGTGTTTTTATGCATATACATAGTAGTTTCTATATGGTTTCTTATGAACATATCACATAATTATAAAAATAATTGTGTATAACTGAAGATGATATAACTAGGAAATGTAAACTTATATAAGTGTGTATAAATCTGTAATTATCCATCGATGTTCGAAGCTATGCTACTATGTTTATAAAGGATACCGGTATATACACATATGTATATAAAAGCAACTATATTATAAGAACTATAAATGATTTATAGGATTATTAAATCTAATTAGTAATGTTATATATATATATGAATATAAGATGTAACTAATTTGTAACAATATACTAAAATGCATGAACATGTACATGATACCATGCTTATAAATATGTTTTGGAATCAAGTTAAAGGTGTATAAGACGTAATAGAGAAAAGTAATGATAATTAAAATAAAGAGTTATAGTTGCTTGCATTCATGTCTAGGTTGTTGATGGATAGGCATCCTATAAAGGGTATTTTGCAGCTGCTACAATACAAATTTGGCCCTATTGTGTCTATAGTACAAATTTAATCTCGATCGGATCATAAACAGCCTCGTTTGGGTTGTAACTAACCCTGTTTAGGTCTGCTTGATGGGTCATATAGTACAATTTCATACCTTTGGTTGCTACAATTAACCCGTTTTCCACATTCTTAGAGATAGTGTAGCCTTATTACAAGTTATAAGTAAAGTAATACGAAAATTAATTTAATAGAAAGGACATGGCTTACAATAATTTGATTCAATTATTATTTTACTTAACCCTTGTATAGTATAAGAGAGCATAAGATTGTTTGTAGAGGTGTTTAAACAAAAGGTATGTAATACTATAGTAACTCTTGCATATAATAATAATGATAAGTAATTTAATAAGATGACATGATAACATATACCATCATCTAATTTCCAACATTGTTATATATATATATATATATATATATATATATATATATATATATATATATATATATATATATATATATATATATATATATATGAACTCATGCATAGCATATGAAGAACAAGAAAAAGAATATAGTTATGTTTAAAACATGAAATGCATAATGCTATAGAAACATACAAATACAGTAATCACTATGGGCACCTAATGCTTTCATCGCTTAAGATCATTACATTTATATACATATCTACACACCCAATTGAGCACACGTAATTTAATCAATGTTTGCCATTGATTATAGTATACACTTGCAATCATAATAATAAGTTTGGTATGGTTGTTATGAAAATTTTATACTGTGGTTCCAGATTGTATTTGACTAATACTATGCCTATGTGTGTAAGTTATTGATGACTACGATAAGAAGTTATTTTCAAAATATTTTTGTTTGTGTTTTTGTCTCGTTTTACGTGTTTTATGTTTTAAATTCCTCTTTCTATGCCAAATTGGATTATTTTAAGAAATATTAAGTTTTGGTGTGCTTATTGGTGAAATTTTGACTTTTTATAGAATTTTGACTTGCTATATGGCTGAGACTAATCAGTCTCTCCCGTGTGCCATATAGATTTGTCAAAGCGCACCATTTCATTAAAGCACACAACAAAGACTTATTAGTCCCCCTAATGTGTTCGTAGTGTTTGAAGAGCTTTAGTGCATATGGGTACAAATGCCTGAGACTAAATAGTCTTTGCCGTGTGTCAAACTTTAGTATTCTTTTAACCGATTAGACATAGTAGAGACTAAATAGTCTCCACTATGTTCCACTTTAAACAATATGAAAGTAGAATTTCTGTTTGGTTGAAAGAATAGTTTTTAAGTTTTTAAAACATAGCTTTTAACGTTTTTTGCATTTCTATTCAAATATTTAAGGTTTTTGAGCTTTGTTCTTATCGTAAAAACTTTATTTTTTTATTAGGGTTTGTTAGTTTCAAAATTAAAAACTTCATTTTTAGCTTAGTTTACATTAGATTTAGCTGTGGTTTCATTGAAGACTTGCTTGGATTGAAGAGAAAAAGCTACTCTAGATTTTAGATCCATCTTTAACAAATGGGTTTAAAAGTTTCTTTCTCTTTATTCTCTGTATTTATTTCAATGTGTAGTGAGTATTTTTTAGTTGTTTGGGGATCTTTGAATCCCCATATCTATGTAAGACTATAAGGCTTATTTTATTAAATATATATTCAGATGTTTCTTTTCCCTTGTGATGATCTTGATATCATTTTTATTCAAGTATTTATCAGTTCTCTTATTCAAGCTTAACGAGTTTATACTTCTTTGGATTAAATGTCATGTATGCTTTATTTTTGCATGCTTTAACTGTATTTTTTATGGCGATTCTGAAATGGGGGCTATTAGATCTAGAGTTGATGCTTTGTAGATTTAGAAATAGGTAGAAAAATGAATATGTATTAGATTGGTTGGCTCTAGAATAGGAAGTCAATCTATATCTAGGATTTATTAGACCCATGCTTAGGCTACCTATAGGATTGGCTCCAGAATGGGAAATCGAGTTGTTAGAATAATTGGCTCTAGAATGGGAAAATTGGGTTTACTTAGGTCATCCACACACACGCGCGCACACACACACACACACATATATATATATATATATGTTAAAAATATGTCTTGCATTGGATATAGGGACGATTAGATCCTAGAACAACGCTTTTAGTGATAATTTTACTCAGGTTTTTATACTTTATTTTATTTCTATTATTTTCTTTGTATTTTTGGTTCATATTGCTTTAATTTTGCTTATTTAAATTTAACACTCATTGAGGCTATGCCAATGATTGATTCATGAGCATGATATATACATAATGTATGAATGTAATGAATGCATTTGTTAGACATAAATCACAACTACATACAAGTAAGACAAAGCCTTTCAATCTTAGTACTTCCACACAAGAGGTTGTGCAGTCTATTTCCTAGGCGGGCTAAGCCCATGGGTCAATAAGGAACCCAATGGATGTATATGGTGCGCGATGAAAAAATTGGCAACATAACCCCTTTTATTTGAAGGCATATGCATATAAATTTTGGCCATTATGTATTTTGAGTAACTCATATAAATCGTGTTGGGCCCGCCAAGGCATGGCAGCCTTTGACTGGTACCCTCCTAATTTTTTTTTTTAATTTTGGTCAATACATAAAGGCCCACATAGCAAGCATGAAATGTTATAGTTATACAACACAGGGAAAGTAGCCATTGTCATTACATGGACTGTACTCGGGTGATTGAATCTTGAGGGATACCCAAGCATGGTCCCTACCAACAGGTCTAACTCATCACGAGCATAACAACCTGTTGGAGTTTAATGGTTACATGCATCATATACATGAGCGGAATTTTAAAATTTTTTAACAATTAGATCTGATCTTGCCATGAATACACAATATAACTATATGAGAATAAGAAAAATAACCTTTGATTTTTGTTGAACAGTTAATTTTACTTCGCACCGGGTTGTCGTAAATTACAGTGTCCAAACTTGAACACCTCCAATGAGTAATCCACACTAGAGAAGGATAAATTAAACCAATAAATTGGTATCAAACTAGGGCTGGCCGAAATTCCAAGAAGCTAGCTTGGAGGTGGCGCAAAAGAGAGAGAGAGGATAAGAGAAAAAGTCTTTCTTTTCTGTTTAATCACTTAACCCTAATTCCTCATTAGTTGGCCTTTTATAGTTAGGTTAAAATTCCAACTCCTTAATGAGATTGAGCTCTTTAAAATTGTTGGAAAATTATTAATTGGGCCTCTGGAATTAATTATAATCATTTGGGCTTAATTAAATCCAATTTAAACCTTTTCATAAAAGACTATGCACAAAACTCACAAACTAGGCCTTTTATGCAACTAATTGGATTTAAATATCCAAATGGATTCTAAATCAAACCAAATTAAATATGTGAGTTCCACAACAATTATGTAATATATATAAATTAATTTGGTGCAAGAAAAATATCTCTAAGGCCTTCTGTATGGAGTTGGCGTGTGGCCCTCTATAGAAGGGCTTCCACACCAGCTCCATTGCTCTGGCCCCTTTATAACTCCTCTAATGGACTTATTAATTAATATATTAGTCCTATAACACTTATAGTAGTCTTATAAAACTTATAAGACAATAATAATTAATCATGAAATACATTATTTCAATTAGGTCCAATTTACAAAACATTTCTCAAAAGTTTCGCGGACAATTTTACTTGATCATAATTAATTAAACTCTTTAATTAATTATTATCTTATTTACTTATCTACCCTTATAATAATATAAAATATTAATATCCTTGTCATTTTACCATTTTATCCTTTTCTCTATATGTGTGTGACCTATTGGGTTCCTATCCATATTGGCAGTATAATATGTAATTGTGAGTTCTATTCAAAACTCACATGATTTAAACTCCTTTAAATCATTTTATCAATCCCTATTGATATTTTGATACATTATTATACAAGTCATTATTGGCCTCTACCTAGGCATCATGACTACTTAAATGTTAGGAAAGTCATGTGGTTTGACTATACCCTTCCATAGAAATAGTTACCGTGCAATTACTCCTTTTACCACTCTTATCTCAATTAGATTCTGAGTATGGATTTTTGTCAACTCATAACATGTGCTAGTTTGTCTGAATTAACAATGTCCTATCTTGTTAATTCTATGACTAGGGATATTTAGATATTAACACATTTGCATGCAATAGACATCTCACATCATGAACACCTTCATGATTGCCTTTGCACTGTGTTTATAATATCTAGGACTTTATTTATTAATTTAAGATTTACAAACTCATGTATTTAAACATAGCATTAATAAATGAATGATGCCTTTTATTAAGAATATAAATTTTATACATATGAAAAACATCCCTATTACATGGGCTCTAGGGCATACTCTCTAACAATCTCCCACTTGCACTAGAGCCAATCACTCATATGTCTCAGACCCATGCTATTTATATGGTCATCATGCTTAATCTGGGAAAGTGCTTTAGTGAGGGGATCTGCCACATTGTCATCTGTAGGAACCCTTTCTATTTTCACATCATTTCTAGCTACTATTTCCCTTATGAGATGGTAGCGTCTGAGAACATGCTTGGATCACTTATGAGACCGTGGTTCCTTTGCTTGCGCAATGGCTCCATTGTTGTCACAATATGAAGGAATCGGATAAACAATGCTACACACCACTCCTAGTTCAGTTATGAACTTTTTGATCTAGACTGCTTCTTTGGCTGCTTCTGAAGCAGCAATGTACTCAGCTTCCGTCGTGGAATCAGCAGTTTTTTCTTATTTGGAACTTTTCCAACTAACTGCTCCTCCTCCCATTATGAACACATAACCAGACTGTGATTTACAATCATCTTTGTCAAATTGGAAGCTAGCATCTGTATACCCATTTACTTCCAAACTGCCTCTCCATATACCAAGAATATATCCTTAGTCCTTCTCAAGTACTTAAGGATATTCTTGACAGCTGCCCAGTGTTCCTCTCCAAAATTGGATTGGAATCTGCTTGTGACACTCAAAGCAAATGCTACATCTGGACGTGTACATAACATAGCATACATGATAGAACCAATTGCATATGCATATGGTATTCTATTCATGCTCTCTCTATCCTCTAGTGTCTGCGAACACATAGACTTAAAAAGGTATTTCCCATGCACCATGGGTATAAACCCTTTCTTAGAGAGATCCATATTGAACCTCTTCAATACTTTATCTATATATGTACTCTGAGAAAGACCTAGCAACATATTGGATCTATCTCTATAGATCCTTATTCCCATAATATAGGATGCTTCTCCAAGGTCTTTCATGGAGAATTGCTTGGATAACCATATTTTAACAGATTGGAGAAGAGAAATGTCATTTCCCATGATCAATATGTCATCTACATATAGAACTAGGAAGACAATTGCACTCCCACTGACCCTTTTATACACACAAGGTTCATCTTCATTCTGTGAAAAACTAAACTCTTTGATTGTCTCATCGAATTGTATGTTTCAGCTCCTAGAGGCTTGCTTCAATCCATAAATGGATCTTTGAAGCTTGCATACCTTTTCGCCATTTCCTGATGTGAACCCTTTTGCTTGTGTCATATACACATCCTCAGTAAGATTTCCATTAAGGAAAGCTATCTTCACATCCATTTGCCAAATCTCATAATCATAATGAGCTGCAATGGCTAAAAGTATTCTTATGGACTTAAGCATCGCTACAGGAGAAAAAGTTTTGTCATAGTCAATACCTTCTTTTTGACGATAATCTTTTGCTACTAAGCGAGCTTTATAGGTAACTATATTACCTTCCATGTCGGTCTTCTTTTTGAAGACCCATTTGCACCCTATGGGTTTTATCCCTTCAGGTGGTGGAGTTAAAGTCCATACTTTGTTCTCATACATGGAATCCATTTCAGACTAGATAGCCTTAAGCCATAAATCACGTTCTGAACTGTTCAAAACTTCTTGATAGCTTGTAGGCTCATTATCCTCTACTATAGTTATGCCTCTATCCAAGTCAATGTGAAATCCATATCTCACAGGGATAGAACGCATCCTAGTAGATATTCTAGGATTTTGTGTATAATTAGGTTCAACTGCAATCTCATCATTGTGAAATTCAGTTTCGGGTTCAATCGGTTGATCATCTTCTATTTATGGGTCTTGAACTTCATCAAGTTCAATTTTACTCCCACTGTCCTCTCGTAGGAGAAATTCTCTTTTCAAGAAGACAGCATGCCTTAAAACAAACACCTTTTGTTCTAAGGGATGATAGAAATAATATCCAAACGTTTCTTTTGGATATCCCACAAATAAACATTTGTCAGACTTAACATCCAGTTTGTCTGACATTGTCCTCTTTACATAAGCTGGACAACCCCATACTTTCATATGAGAAAGCGTTGGTTTCTTGTTATTCCACATCTCATATGGAGCAACATCAACCGATGTACTAGGAACTCTGTTTAACACATAAACAACAGTTTCTAGTGCATATCCCTAAAAGGACTTAGGCAAGTCTGCTCGGCTCATCATTGATTGAACCATATCTAATAGTGTTCGATTTCTCCTTTCAGATACACCATTGTGTTGTGGTGTATATGGTGGAGTCCATTGAGATAAAATCCCATTATCTCTAAGATAATCCTGAAACTCTTGGCTTAAGTATTCTCCACCTCGATCTGATCTAAGTGTTTTAATACTTTTACAAAGTTGTTTCTCTACTTCATTTTCGAATTCTTTTAACTTTTCAAATGCTTCAGATTTATATTTCATTAGATAGATGTATCCAAACCTAGAATAATGATCAATGAAAGTAATGAAGTAGGAGTAACCTCCTCTGGCATGTGTAGTCATTGGACCACAAACATCCGAATGTATTAAGTCCAAAACCATTTTAGCTCGTTCTCCTTTACCAATAAAGGGAGCTTTTGTCATTTTTTCCAATAAACAAGATTCGCATGTATCAAATGATTCATAATCAAATGATCCCAAATCACCTGACTTGTACAATTTGGTCATGCATTTTTCATTTATATGGCCTAAACGACAATGCCATAAATATGAGGTATTTAGATTATCATGTTTCATTCTCTTGGTATCCACATTATGTACTTCTTTAATTAAATCAAGAACAAATATACCATTCTCAATGATAGCTTTTGCATAAAACATATTGTTCTAAAAAATGTAACAACATTTGTCATTTAAAGAAATATCATAATCGTTCAATAGACGACTGTAAGAAATAATACTTTTGGATAAAGCTGGAACATAATAACAATTATTTAATTCCAGTACTAATCCACTTGGAAGAGGCAAATGATAAGTACCCAACTTTGCCTCTTCATACAAACAATTATTTAATTATTTAATTTCATCATACATACCATACAAATCCGAAGCAAGAAACGAAACATGCAATTTTAGGGTTTTTGAAACTTACAACTTTTGATGCCTTTTAAATCTTGAATTTGGTGATGACCAGCAACTAAGATGACTTTGTCCGCCTTAGATCTCGATCACTAATGCCAAGGAACAGCCTTTTATGCCACTCCCTCTATTCTCACACACACAATTGCACCGTCGACTTAAAATCGAGATTGTTAGCTCTCTTTTAAGGTATTGTGTAATGGCTATAGTTTGAAGCTACAAAACTTGATTTTGTACTTCTCTTAGGTTGCTATTACTACCCAAGAACACAAGAGAATGAGGAACAATCCTTTCTCCTTGTGAAAATTAGACCAAAGAAATTAAGAGAGAGAGAGAGATGAAGTTCACGCCACACACAACTCAGTAGTCTCCTAGGGTTTTATTTCTTTATATATCATTATCTTTTTGGCAAGTGTTTGATCTAAATTTACTACCTCAAGATAATTAATTCAGCCTCAATCACTTCCTAAAAATAAGTAATATATTTTGAATTAAACTCCTTTGAATTTAAAATTCAAATTTGAAATAAAACATAAGACATATTAATCAACTAAATCACTTAATAAATATTAAGCATGTGCCGAAATTCCTTTAATTTTTCTCTAGGAATTTCGACCACTAATATTCCTAATAAATTGATTTAATTTGATCATAAGTCTTTTAGGCTTTAATACTCAATTAATTAAATTAATGCAAGATATTTAATTAATTGAAATTAAACCTTATGGGCTGAATTTCTCTCTCTCATGGACCAAGGTCCAATAGCAATCTAATAATCCATTACACACATTAATTTGACTTTAATTAAAAGCCCAAATTAATGCCCAATACATTATATAAATATTTTAAGCCCAATGCTTTGTGTGCGATCCTATAGGTCCATTTAATGTTGGCAATGAATTAATAAATTAATTCAAAGGCTATATATATTCTCTAGCAAGATATTATAGCACTCCAAATTAAATGAAAATGCATATGGCATTTAGTGACCTAATGCAATTTTGCATAGTCCCTTACCCATAAATATCAAAATTAATATAAGGCACGAAACTAGTCATCCTTATATATATTAATTTCTTTCTTGATATTCCAGTGACACTAAACTCTCAGATAAATAATGATTACTCATTATTTCATCTCGGTATGGCCATACACTTCTCAGTTCACTGATCAAGTGGCCGATGATATTTTCTCTCTTATTGAGAGGGGTAATCCCTTCACTTCACTCATGCTCTCTAACATGAATCAATGCATACCCAATCATACCCGTACTTGTCACTCTGTTAGGAGCACGTTAGGTGTATGTCAAAGTACACAGTAATTCATAAAGAGTTTCATAGAGATTTCAGGTCTAAGAACTCCGATACAAAACTTGCATATGAGAAACACTTATGACTTGTACCATGTAGTGTTCTCATGAGCGGATCGTATCCAGATACCATGTTCTTTAACATGTATCTATGATCTCTGATTGATACTCTTGTCCTAATGATCCATAAGACATAACTCATAATATCAGAGAGAGCATCCTAGTCTTAATTCATTGTTATTCCCATAATAATGACTGACTAGGGATGTTTAAAATGAAGTCTCATTTGTTTCAAGGTCTTACAACCATGTGCCTCACACATGATAACTTAAATCGAAACGACATTCTTGGATAGTTTTATCAATTGACATGCATAGGAATACAAAAGATAAAACAAATGCCTCATTTTATTAATTTCAAGTGTTTTGTTACAATGCATTGGGGCTAGGGCTTACACTAACAATCTCCCACTAGCACTAGTCCCAATTGGGCATAGCCCTAAGACCGAACGCTCTCAAATGAGCTTCGTGCAGATTTGGATGCAACTGTTTCGTCAAAGGATCTACTACATTGTCTTCACTTGCTATCTTGTTAACCTTGACATCCCCACGATCAATGATTTCTCTGATCAGGTGGTACCTCCTGAGTATGTGTTTGGATTTCTGGTGTGACGGGGGCTCCTTTGCCTGTGTGATGGCCCTGTTGTTGTCACAGAAAATTTCTAATGGATCTAGGATGCTTGGGACCACTCCTAATCCAAAAATGAAAGTTTTAATCCAAGCAGCCTCTTTTGCAGCCTCACTTGCTGCAATATACTCAGATTCTATAGTTGAGTTGTCAACGGTCTCTTGCTTTGAGCTTCTCCAACTGATAGTACCACCGTTCAAAATAAAAATGAATCCAAATTGTGATCTAGAATCCTGAGTGCTGGTCTGAAAAGCAGCATCGGTATAACCTTGTATGACGAGCTCTTCTTGACCACCATACACCAAAAAGTGATCCTTAGTCCTTCATAGGTACTTCAGAATCCCTTTTACAGCAGACCAGTGCTTCTCACCAGGGTCTTCCTGAAACCTATTGGTTATACTCAGTGCATGAGCAACATCCAACCTAGTACATAACATAGCGTACATGATAGATCCAATAGAAGATGCATATGGGATTCTACTCATGCTGTCCCTTTCCTCTTTGGTTTTAGGGCACTGTTCTTTAGTCAAAGGAACTCCCAAAGCCAAAGGTATGTACCCTTTCTTTGAGTCTCCCATACTAAAATGCTTTAGTACTTTGTCTATGCACTTTTCTTGACTTAGTCCCAAGAGCCGATTCAATCTATCTCTATAGATTTGAATACCAAGTATTGTCTCGGCTTCACCTAAGTCTTTCATTGAGAAACATTTTCCCAACCATTGCTTAACCTTTTACAATGTTGGAATGTCATTCCCAATGAGAAGGATGTCGTCCATATATAGGACCAAAAATACTACTATGCTCCCACTAACCTTTTTGTACACACAAGGCTCATCTTCTTGTGTAATGGGTTCTTGTTCCACAACTGGTTGTGAACTTGATCCCATTCCTAACTCATCCTTTATAGGAGTCTGTAGCACTTGAATTTCTCCAAGTTTTACTTTACTCCCACTGTCTTTCTTGAGAAGGAACTCCTTTTATAAGAAAACAGCCTTGCGAGCAACAAATACTTTGTTCTCGGCTTGTGAGTAAAAGTAGTATCCCTTTGTTTCTTTAGGATAACCCACAAACAAGCAGACACTGGATTTGGACTCAAGTTTGTCAGATGTTAATTTCTTAACATATGCTTCACAGCCCCAAATCCTAAGAAATGACATATTGGGTTCTTTCCCAGTCCATACCTCGTATGGTGTCTTCTCAACTGCTTTAGTTGGAGTACAGTTCAATAGAAACGCAGTAGTTTCTAATGCATAACCCCAAAAAGAGGTAGGAAGATTAGCTTAACTCATCATAGATCGGACCATATCCAACAGAGTTCGATTTCTCCTTTCGGACACACCATTCCATTGTGGCGTTCCGAGAGGAGTGAGCTGTGAAATAATACCACACTCTTTTAGATGATTGTCAAACTCTTGGATTAAGTATTCACCACCTCGATCTGATCGAATGGCTTTTATACTTTTGTCAAGTTGGTTTTCTACTTCGTTCTTAAACTCTTTGAATTTTTCAAAAGTTTCAAACTTGTACTTCATTAGATAGACACAACCATATCTACTGAAGTCATCTGTGAATGTCAAGAAGTAGCTAAAACCACCTCTAGCTTGTGTACTTAAAGGTCCACATACATCAGTATGTATTAGTTCCAATAAGCCATTAGTCCTTTCACCTTTCTTGTTAAAAGGACTCTTTGTCATTTTTCCATGCAAACATGGCTCGCATGTGTCATAAGACTCTAAGTCGAATGACCCAAGCACTCCAGTTTTATGGAGTCTTGAAATGCATTTTTCGTTTACATGTCCTAAACGACAATGCCAGAAGTAAGTAGGCTTCAATTCGTTTGATTTAACCCTCTTTGCATTAATGTTGTATATGGACTCTCTGTTTTGTAAATCAAGGATATAAAGGCCATTTTGCAACATGGCATTGCCATAAGAAATGCCTTGGCGACAAATATGAGCATTGCCATTTTTAATAACAAAATCAAATTCATCATTATCCAAACATGAAACTGAAATAATGTTTCTGCTCATAGCAGGCACATAATAACAATTATTCAAAATAATACAAAGTCCGGAAGGTAAAGTGAGGTGATAGTCCCCTATCTCCATGGCAGCAACTCGTGCTCCATTCCCCACACGGAGGTCCACTTCATTCTTCCCAAGTAACCGCCTATTTCTTAGCCCCTGCACATTTGAACAAATGTGAGAACCACAACCGGTATCCAATACCCAAGTGGTAGAAATAGAAAGGTTAATTTCAACAACAAAAATACCAGAACTGGACGCCTTGGCTCCATTCTTCTTTTGTTCTTCCTTGAAGAGAGCGCAATTCTTCCTCCAATGCCCTATCTTGTTGCAATGGAAGCAAGTGCTCTCACTCTCTTTGAGCTTCTGCACCTTGGGCTTGGATTGGGCCTGAGGTGCACTCCCACTTGACTTGAACCAAGTCAGGTCATTTTTGGGTTTTTCCTTTCCCTTTCCCTTTCCCTTAGCGGGTCCCTTTTTAATGCCCCCTTGAACCGTCAATACGGGATTGGTCTTTCGAATGTTTTCTTCAGCATTCTTAAGCATCCCATGGAGCTCAGTGACTGACTTTTTCATTGCATGCATGTTATAATTCATCACGAATGGATCATAATCATCAGTCAATGATCCTAAGATCAAGTCAGTGGCCAATTCCTTTAGCACTTGTACCTCAAGCTTCTCAAGAGTATCAAGATACCCTTTCATCTTGAGTACATGGGTACTAATAGGAGTACCCGCAGCCATCTTACAAGAAATTAAAGCCTTTGTTGTCACGAACCTCTCGTGACGAGCTTGCTCTTGGAACATCTCCTTGAGGTGCACCATGATCACATAAGCCTCTTGGTCCATAAATTGCTTTAGCAATTCAGGCACCATAGTGGCCAGTATCAGACAGGTCAAATCATTGGAGTCGCTTTTCTTGGTCTCAAAAGTTTCCTTTTGAACCGCAGAGGCGTTCCTAGCAGGTTCTTCAGGCAAGGGTGCATCCAAAACATACGACTTTTTCTCTTGCTTAAGAACTATTCTTAAGTTTTGAGACCAGTCTATGAAATTGGAGTCATTCAATTTGTCCTTTTCAAAAACCGATCGCAATGAGAAATTGTTGTTTGAAGATGCCATTTTCAATCTACAATAAAATTTAGCAAGATTAAATGAGGACTTATTTATGATCCCATAAACAGAATTAATATCCCTTTAAATAATTCGCATTAATGATTTAATGTGGGCCAAGATCCACTTTTCACAACAACTTATTAGTCAAGCTGAGCTTGTACACCTAATAAGTTAAGTTACTTAGGTAGGAGAACTCCAATCATGTCTCGTACATGACTCTTGGATCAAATGGGCTAACATCTTAAGATGTTATAGCACAAACCCATTTATTAGTTGCCTAGGTCCGGGCATCCCTTTCCATGTTAAGTCCAACCTACATCCACAACCCATGCCTCACAAAGATAATCGGGCGCATCTAGGACTCCTATTCTACGTGACCGATGATCGATGCCTTGACATATTTCGAATTAGGAAGGCAACTTTGTGACTTACTATTTTAGGGATTCATTTTATTACGGCTTACATGGCATATGCTTTGTCATCCATACATAGCATGCATATATAAATAATTGCATAAAGTAAAGCGTGACAAACATGGGCCCAAAAACCTACAACTAAGATTCTATACTATTACATAAGAATCTTCGAGTTGGGCTTCTCCACTCCGGTGGGCTTCATCTTGATTTACAAAGTCTTCAAGTATATTCTATTCTAAGAAATAAATGAAACTTTTACAATAAAATATAATGGCTCACAGGCCATATTTAATTACAAAACCCAGGGCCCATGAATGCACCATGCATATCCATTCATCACACCAAACTAGCAAATAAATATACATAACATTCATGGATAAAACAAAGTCTAGTTTTATTTAATTTAGCCAAGCTCATTAATGGAAATTGTGTACTTGAACCTTTAAGAGATGACCCCGTGATGGGCCTGGGCTAAAGCCCAATGGACTAAATCCTCTTATTGAATAAGTTCTCTTAAAAGCCCAAAACACAAACTAGTTAGATTTGTGCCATAAATCAACTCTAGTATAATTTCCAATTTTGCCATTTTTAATTTTATGTCATCAAGCCCATAAACATTAAAAATACATATAATATGTACCAATATGAATTAAAACACAAAATCATGAAGAACATATATATATAGTACACGGCATGCATATAAAACAAACAAACAACAAAACTAGTTGTTTAATGCTTATGTGATGCCACAAAAAATGCACAAATATTTAGAACAATTTTATGAGTCATTTAATAAATTAAATAAGGTCATAAATATTGATTTAATATTATGTACCATTTTAATCTAAATTTGTTTTTACCATTTTAATCAAAACAAAACAAACAATGTTGATTAAACATGTAACAAACACTAACTAGACATAGTTTTAAGTGATTTTAAAATTAATCAATTAAATTGTCATGGACCAGAATTAAAACCAAATTTAAAATATGTCTAGACCTGATATTTAATCTTTAAAAATCACTTACAAACATTCCAAAATCGTTTTTACATTTAATATTTAAAAACTAGTTGTTAAACTTACAATTAACATGCCAAATGCACCTAGTTTTAATATTAACATGTACCATCAGGTATTATTAATTAAATCTGACCATTAACAGCTCCTAGAACATCTTAGGATAGTATATTAACATGTCATATTAATTATAATACCTATCTAATCAATTAAAATCGTTTTTACACCAAAACAATGCAAAAAACTCAAAACATAAAATTTCAGATTTGCATGTTTTCATAATGACGATTTTTAATTAATTTTTTCATGCATCTAAAGCACTAAAATAAGCATGTTTAGGCTCTGATACCACTGATGGAATATGACATGGTATGAAAGTGATGATAACTGACCGGTGTCTAGCAAGTGTACTAGATCGGCTAGTAATATAGGGAAATATAGATTAAGACCCCAAATATCGTACCTAAGGAAACATGGATTGCTAAGGATAATATATATGTATGAATTAAATTAATCCGAGATAGTTTCCCAAATGTTTTTGATTTAGAAGCAAAAATTAAACAAAATAAACAATAAAACAAAATAAAAGCTAAAACATGAATTAAAAACAAAGCAATAACTGAAATTCTCTTGCTAAAGAAACTATCCACCTTAACTTTCATTGTAATGACTTAAGTTCAAAAGAAACACCAGTGATTATGGAAAAACTAGTAATAAAGCCAGATATCTTTATTCAAGTCTATCATTCTTAGTATTAAACTCATAGACAAATCTAATACTTAGCATGCAAATCTAGTTTTAACTTCCTAAACTTTCATTGAAGCCTTTCTCAAGTGGTTCAATTCCAATTTATTCTTAGTTCTTCCTCTCTTAGTATTAACCAATAAAATTCACACATAATCATCTCATATTTCGGATAATAATCATGCATAAACATTAAAGAGTTAACCCAAGAACATGCAAATCATTAACTATGTCAAAACCAATTTTTAGTTATTTATTCAATAAACCAACAATCAATCTCAACTTAATCAAAGATAAGAATATGCTTAAAACCAAGAAATAATCAACCGATATTGAAATTAAGCTCAAAACAAAGTCGTAACAATGAAAATTTAAGATTTTAAGAATCCATTAGCAAAAGAAGAAAAATTACTTCCTAAACATGTTTGAAAACTAAAGACAAAGTTGATGAAAAATAATGAAAACATAAAAACAACGTTAAATAACTAAACCTAATTCTACGATTTCTCTAATTGATTCTAATTCTCCCCTTTTCTGGTGTTTCAGACTGCTATTTATAGGCAAAAGATGTCGTGGATTCCTTCTCAAACTCTTAGAATCAAATAGGAAGTAATTTCTGCCCAAAATAGGAAGTTCGAGAATCCTTCGCGAAGTGGGAATTGCCATCACGTGGCCATGCCATTTTCTTTTGTATTTCATCACGTGGGCACGGGTACATTAAGTCTTCCTTTACACGTGGCCACTTGTGGTCCTTCTCTTGGAATCCACGTGGTCACGTTTCTGCATTATTTTCTCCTTTTAGTCTTTCACGTGGCCATGTATAATTTTTTTCTTTGAAACACATAGCCATGTGTTCCTTTAAGCTTATTCTCACGTGGCCATGGGTCTTCTCTTCATATACTTTCACGTGGCCACTCATCACTTGATTCTTTCTCACACGTGGCCATGTCTTCATTCTCTTATAACTTCACGTGGCCACGCCTAGTTCTTCTGAACTTCAAGATCACTTTCTTGCATAAATTTCCCATATTTGCAGTTTTGGCCCAAATCTTTGCCCTTTTTATAATTAAGTCCTTTTTCTTGCAAAATAATCCTGAAAAACACCAAAATTTACAATTAACTCCAAAAACATAAAACTAACAAATTAAACTTAAATTAAACCTAATTAACACAAAATTAACCTAATTAAACACATTAAAACATACTAAAAAATCATATAAATCACTATTATCAATAACGCAACGGAAAAACAAAATTTTTCATCATACATACCATACAAATCCGAAGCAAGAAACGAAACATGCAATTTTAGGGTTTTTGAAACTTACAACTTTTGATGCCTTTTAAATCTTGAATTTGGTGATGACCAGCAACTAAGATGACTTTGTCCGCCTTAGATCTCGATCACCAATGCTAAGGAACGGCCTTTTATGCCACTCCCTCTATTCTCACACACACAATTGCACCGTCGGCTTAAAATCGAGATTGCTAGCTCTCTTTTAAGGTATTGTGTAATGCCTATAGTTTGAAGCTACAAAACTTGATTTTGTACTTCTCTTAGGTTGCTATTACTACCCAAGAACACAAGAGAATGAGGAACAATCCTTTCTCCTTGTGAAAATTGGACCAAAAGAATTAAGAGAGAGAGAGAGAGATGAAGTTCACGCCACACACAACTCACTAGTCTCCTAGGGTTTTATTTCTTTATATATCATTATCTTTTTGGCAAGTGTTTGATCTGAAATTACTACCTCAAGATAATTAATTCAACCTCAATCACTTCCTAAAAATAAGTAATATATTTTGAATTAAACTCCTTTGAATTTAAAATTCAAATTTGAAATAAAACATAAGACATATTAATCAACTAAATCACTTAATAAGTATTAAGCATGTGCCGAAATTCCTTTAATTTTTCTCTAGGAATTTCGGCCATTAATATTCCTAATAAATTGATTTAATTTGATCATAAGTCTTTTAGGCTTTAATACTCAATTAATTAAATTAATGCAAGACATTTAATTAATTGAAATTAAACCTTATGGGCTGAATTTCTCTCTCTCATGGACCAAGGTACAATAGCAATCTAATAATCCATTACACACATTAATTTGACTTTAATTAAAAGCCCAAATTAATGGCCAATACATTATATAAATATTTTAAGCCCAATGCTTTGTGTGCGATCCTATAGGTCCATTTAATGTTGGCAATGAATTAATAAATTAATTCAAATGCTATATATATTCTCTAGCAAGATATTATAGCATTCCAAATTAAATGAAAATGCATATGGCATTTAGTGACCTAATGCAATTTTGCATAGTCCCTTACCCATAAATATCAGAATTAATATAAGGCATGGAACTAGTCATCCTTATATATATTAATTCCTTTCTTGATATTCTAGTGACACTAAACTCTCAGATAAATAATGATTACTCATTATTTCATCTCGGTATGGCCATACACTTCTCAGTTCACTGATCAAGTGGCCGATGATATTTTCTCTCTTATTGAGAGGGGTAATCCCTTCACTTCACTCATGCTCTCTAACATGAATCAATGCATACCCAATCATACCCGTGCTTGTCACTCTGTTACGAGCACATTAGGTGTATGTCAAAGTACACAGTAATTCATAAAGAGTTTCATAGAGATTTCAGGTCTAAGAACTCTGATACAAAACTTGCATATGAGAAACACTTATGACTTGTACCATGTAGTGTTCTCATGAGCGGATCGTATCCAGATACCATATTCTTTAACATGTATCTATGATCTCTGATTGACACTCTTGTGCTAATGATCCGTAAGACATAACTCATAATATTAGAGAGAGCATACTAGTCTTAATTCATTGTTATTCCCATAATAATGACTGACTATGGATGTTTAGAATGAAGTCTCATTTGTTTCAAGGTCTTACAACCATGTGCCTCACACATGATAACTTAAACCGAAAAGACATTCTTGGATAGTTTTATCAATTGACATGCACAGGAATACAAAAGATAAAATAAATGCCTCATTTTATTAATTTCAAGTGTTTTGTTACAATGCATTGGGGCTAGGGCTTACACTAACAACCGAGTAATCGGTAATCACCGATTAGTTCTCCTAGGTTCACTGCTAGATACAGAGCAAGGCAGATCAGTAGAATAATGCTAACATAGAAAGTAGGTATGTCAGAGAAATCATCCAGTGCATCAAGTAGTGGCTCTAAAAGGATAGGTCCTCGTCGTGGCACTAATTTGAAAACAGGTGAGGGCAAGATTCCTAGGGTTTGGTTTACGTCTTATGGATAATCTGGCACACAATTTGGAATGCAAGGCAGAGTTCTAAAATGGAAGTGTACACTAGTGATTTTAGCAAACTCCTCAGCTAAAGGACATAACTTTTGGTGGGTGAACCTGAAAACATGAAATCGAGGATCCTAATATCAAGCAGTGGCTAACAAAAGATTATTATCAAATCGAGCTCTTTGTAAAAATTTTAGACAGAAATATGGAGCCAGAGTCGAATTTTCCCACGTCGTAGGGGTATCAAGCAGTCTGTTCACTTTGGTATAAAAAGTTTTCATCATTTAAAATAATAAGTCTATAAAATAATATAAAGGATAGTAAATAAAAGTTATTTTGCATCAATAGTATACAGTTAATATAAAATAATGCAAAAATATTATATAATAAAAATAAAAATGATGATGATAATGATGATGATGATGATGATGATGATGATGATAATAATGATGAGGATGATAATGATAATGATAATGATAATGATAATGATAATGATAATGATAATGATAATGATAATGATAATAAATAAATAAATAAAATAGTTAATAAAAAGGGACAAGAAAAAAATTAAATAAATATTAAGTTAGATAAAAATTTTAAGAGTAAATTAATTAAGAATTAATTAATTAGATAATAAATATAATAAAATATAAATAATGATAATAAAAGTTGTGGAATAGAGCACTTACTTGGAGCAAGAAGCTGCATAAAGATCACTGAAGGCCAAATGAAGAGATTCATGGATATTTATAGGCCAAGAGTGAGTCACTCATTTGACTCATTCCCTTGGACCTTGAGTCATTCTTAAACTACGTGGATGATTAAATGAAGCATGCATTTGCGTAGTTAACTTTGTTAAATTGTGAATTTTGTAGGGAAAAGCTTGTGGCCATTATAAGGATTTGGGACCTTATTCAAAGAGCAAATAATACTGTTAAGTGTAATATATGTGCAAAAGAATTACTAATTAATTAAAAGTTATTAATTATTATTAATAAATTAAAAATCATGTTAGGGATATAATCAGGGAAAAAAAGGTAATTGGAGGGAAAAAATAAAAATGAAAAAGAGAGAAAATTGATTTAAAATTAAATTATTTAATTTTAAATTAAATTAATTAGTATTAAATAGTATTAATGGCCATTAATACTTTTTTTTTATTTTTACAACTATTAAGGGTTAATTGAATGTCTTTCCTGGGTCAGTGAGTCATTTTTTTACTCATAGTCCTTATGGCTGTGACTTGCTTCCCTTTTAGTCATGATGTGTCATTTTGTCCATGAGTTATGCCCTTAGTCCATGACTCGCCAAGCAACTTATGGCCTTGGTCCGTGACTTACGAAAAATCAGGTTTTTAAATAGTTTTTTCTTTCTTCTTCTTCCTTTTTTTCTTGCATTTTGACTCATGTTCTCCAAAAATAGTTTTTTGCCAATTTCTCTCCGCTCCGAGCTCCGTTTGACGTATTGTTGGCATCATAGGAATCGTGTTTGAGTTGCACACGTGTGGTTACCAATCTCATCGAGTTTTTCCCTCTAAATTTCATTATGCCATTAAAGCTTTAAGGTAGGTAATTTTTTTTATACTTTCTTTTGATGATTTGTTTGCATTGACTGATTTTCTCTTATTTACCATTAGAGTTTGTTAATTAGTTTATTTAAGTTGTTTAGTTAGCCCTTTTATTTTCACTGTGATTTTCCTTTCTTTTTCCATTGGGTATGTTGTTACCTTTGTTCTATAGTTTGCTTAAGCTCTATTAGTTGAGGTAGAATAGGGTAGTTTAAGCATAAAGAACCGGGAAAAAGAAAACAAATAAAAAATAAAACCCTATAAGGAACAGTAGTAAAAGAACAAAACATAACTAAAAAAATGAAAAAGAGAAGCAAATAAGGAAAAAATAAAAAACAAAAGAAAAGAATGAACAAAAGAGAAAGGAAAAGGGAACAAAAAAAGAAGGAAAAAAATGAAACTCCAATATAAGCAGTGAGAGGAGAACAAGAACAAGACCAAAGAAAAGAAAATAAGCTCAAAAAAAAGGAAAAAGAAAGAAGAAGAAAGAACAAAAAAATATAATAAAATTAAAAATTAAATAATAGTATTATAAATAGCAATAGCAATAGCAATAAAAATTTCTAATTTAAGTTAATTTTGTGTAATTAATTTAATTTTGCAGTTAATTACCTAAAATAATGTTTAACTAACTTGAAATTGCTTTCATTTTGCTTGTATAATTTATGGAATTAGCAATTAACTTAGTATATTTCCTTTGTTTAGTCAATTATAATTGTTCATTTAATTTCTAATTTATCTTTGGGCATTCAATTTTAATTATTTAATTCCTTTGGATGTTTAATGTAAAGTTATTTTAATAAGTTAACCTTAGTCATTTAACTCTAATTTTTTTCCTATTTGAGTAGAAAATTTATGAAATAATATTGATAATGCATTTGCAAATATATATTCATAAGTTACAGTATTGCCCTATATTTAAATTTGTTATGCACAGATGCATATATAGATTTATGTTGTAATGGAAATGTGTTTGGCGATGTATGATACACCTGTGATTGATTGTGGGCTTTTTGGCGTCATTTTCTGTGCAGAGAGGCTTCCAGTCCTAGCCATCATACTGTCCAACTTTTGTTAAAATTTTGCCATTTTTTATATTAATATGCAATGTTTATATATAATTATGTATTTTAATCAAATCTTGATTTATCACGTGTATTCAACATGAATTATATATATTTCAATAAATTTTGATATAATATAATTGTTCTATGATACAAACCAAGTTTTAGCAATAAAGTATGCACATGTGCTTTTGTTTTCCCATATATAATGAGCATGTTATTTAGATTAAATAAGTTTAAATTCCAAATAATTATGCAATTACCACTTTCAATGTTATTAATTTAAAATCAGCATTTATAATTTCTTTTTGCCTATTTTTAACATAGTGTCTATATGAACTAATGACTGTGTTGCTAATGAATTTATTATTTCCAATTAATCATTGTTTCCTAATGTTTTGATTATAGTCGACCTTAAATGCATAATCATAATTAAAAGTCTAGCAAATATTTCTATATATATGTTGACTTATTCTACAATTATCCAAATGCCTCAATGCAGAGAGCCTCAACCCCAGCCAAACATTCAGGCACCTGGGTGGATAACACCAGAACAGACTGTTAGGTACAAAGCCCTACATGGGGTATAATTTTAGACTAGCTGATTTATGAGCCAGAATTTCTTGCAAACTATAGGTATCTAGCAGGATGCATAGTACTACCTTCAGCAGGTTGACTAGCTAGACTTTTATGCTTCTATATTTGCCACTTATACAAAGGCAGTTGGTTAGTTTTTGGCCACTTTTCATTATAAAAAGTATCAATGCCCTAGCACTGAGGCTGGAGTGGCTACATTTTGAGTTTTTTACCATCCCTTTAGCATGTCATGGGTACGCGTATCTGAGGCCTTTGTTTTGCCAATTGGCGATGATGTGGTAATCCTTGGAAGGATAGCTAGAGATGAACCGTGGGTAGTTATCGCCAGGCCAAAGATTCCTTACAATCCCATGATTGCAAAGGAAACCATGTTCATTTCACAGGTGCTATGATATTTACAAAGAGTTTTATCATGTTCGTGCATGGGGTGATCCGGGAGTCCAAGGTCCCTAAATGTTGTTGACATCTGGTGTCCGTAGGGTATGGTTAAGGGTTATCATTTCAACATCAACCATGAACTCTTGTAGAACATTAGTAGGATAGCTCAAGCTCCAAGCACTACAATAGTCATCAAAGTCATAGTCACTAAATTACTACTATCATTTGGATTCCCCAAGTCTCAGATGGGACTATAGGCTGAGGGAGATATGGTCGCGATTTCGAGATGGTAGTAGACATATGTATGATTGAGCATATTTGACCTAGGGATTATAGATTGCTATCAATAGAGGAGGCAGATCTAAGATTTGAGATTCACATACCTCAAAGTGATGCATGTGGCAGCGTTCAGCTTGCAGAACATATATAGGGTGCCCATTCTCCTCCTCATGCACATGAGCATTTTTGAGGTCTTGCACAAGAGGCCTATTCACCTATTGGTTAGGCCCATTCACTTGTTGGTCAAGCCCATTCAGGCACCTAGGCCTATGATATAAAGCTTAGTCCCAGTCATTCCATATGGCCACTGTTGACATCATTAGAGAGTTCCAGCAATTTACATTTGTAAGGGCTTTACAAGACTCACAAATTTATTACGTAGGGAGATCCAAGGGCTTCTACTTCTCATGTTCTGGTGCCACCAAGCACATCTTTTTTTAGTGCTCCCACATACTTGGAAGTAGATTGACTTATCTAATGGTGGTTGTTGAGTTTATGAGGTGGGACTTACATACTATGGTTGAGATGGTTGCCTTGTCTAACCAGTCTTTTAGTAGCCATGCTCGTGTCATGAATGCATCATTATCTGCTATAGGAGATACCACACAAAAGGTCATGAAAGAGGTTCATGATCTCGGGCAGACTGTGAGTGGGACTAGAGATCTTCATACTGCCAATGTAGCTCAGGTAAAGGCAGTAGTGTGCCGATAAGAGATGGCCATAAGACAGGTTCGAGACAACCTGCATTATCTAACCGAGCTCATGGGATAGGCTCTGGCACATCTAGCTCATGCATTAGGAGTGGAGTTCACTATACTTCGGCCATCGCCACCACCTCTAGGTTCATCTCAAGTAGGACCTTCCTAGCTTGTACAGCTACCACCTGGTCCTTCAGTTAGACAACTAGGTCCTTCTAGATGGAGATGTTGTCGATGACCTTCAGGGAGCCATTTATTGTTCTTATTTTGCTATTATATTTGCTTTCAATTGTATTGACATTTCCAACTTTAATTTTTCTTTACTTTTTTTTATTTAGATGATGTATGGATAATATTTCCCTTTCTCTATGTTATTTACATATACACATGTATATGTTAATTTCTCTATAAAAACTAGTATGGCATTTGGAAAACATGAAATCGAAAAATGAATGAAAAATGATGATGCTCATATAGTCAAAATGAAAAAATAAAAAAATGAATGAAAAATGATGATCCTCATATAGCCAAAATGAAAAAATTAACTCAAAAATTAATTAATAAAAAATTAATTAAATTAAAACTATTATTAATTAATTATGAAAATTAATTAAATGAAAACACACATTGTAAATGTCAAAAGTACGCCTAGGCATGTTCCACAAAAGGATGACCTCCTTGCTTCAAAATTAAACACGCATAAAGAAAATCATGCAAACCTATAAAAGGTAAATATATTCATGTCTTGCATCAGGATTATGATGTAAAGTATTCCTATAGGTAATAGTACTTACTCAAAAGGCAATGTGCCCTTTAAAAGAAAAAGTCCTCCCATGAGGCATTCCTTTATCTTCCCTGACATCACGTGCCTACAAATTGGCACTGGTTAGATGGCCTGACTAAGGTTAAAACATCAATAAGCTAACGGTAATCACCCAGTCAATAACAGGTAAACACATCGACAAGCTAATGGAAATAACCCCAATTCGATCAAGAGTTGAAACATCGACAAGCTGACGTTAATTAGTCATTTTATTCAAGAGTTAAAACGTCAATAAACTAATGGTAATTACTCGATTGAGGGTTAAAATGTCAACAAGCTGACGGTAATCACCCAGTCAAGAGTTAAAATGCCGACAAACTAGCAATAATTACTCAACCAAAAATTCACTACATCAAATGGTACATGTTTGTAAGCTGAGATTCGCTGCCTTAGGTATGCATCTTTTATCTCTATACTCTGAATTTTAGCCAAACCAAACATTAGTGCACTATTTTTCCCACAATTGGGGATAACTATAGACACTGGATTTGAGTTAGCCTCTATCAGGGTTACCTAATGAGGATAATGCTAATTTGGAGATAGCTAGGAAGCAACAATGCTCTCTCTTCTCCTGCACCAGTGTTTATTTTGAGAAAATTTTTTATCAAGTTTTTAAGGGGAAATGGTCTTTTAAAAGCATATTTTCATTTCTTTCGTTAAATTGGGAGAAGTGGTCATAATTGGGGGGCATTTTTTGACTCAAAAATGAGTCACGGAGTTAACTTGTGAATCATATCTGTGACTTATCCTTGAGTCATAATGTTAAGTGACTGATTCATTTCCCCTTTTAGCTTACAAATCATTAAGGAGTTATGGACTCAAGCCCGTTGCTCACTAGTGAGTTACGACTTTTGGTCTGTGACTCACCCTTTTTTATTTAAAATGATTTTGGGGTCCACTGAGTCCAGCCTATGAGTCATGGTCCGTGACTCATTAATCAAGATCATGACTAGGTTTTTTTTTGTTAAAATTCCAAATTTTCCCCTTGTAAAATTGGCGATCATTTTATCCTTAAAAATCTATCTTTTTCTCTTGATCTTAATCCAAAGTAATTAAGATAGATGGGATGGTTTTTGGAATTAAAAAAGAATCATTTTCTAATAAACTAGAAAGGGAAACAAATTTGGTTTTGCTTTGGTTTTTGAAAAAATACAAAAGAAACAAGAGAGGAGACAAAGAAGAACACTCACTGGTCCTAAAAAATAGTTCTACTGAAGGTAATGTAAGAGGAAAAACTCTAGATTTGTGTAAATCTAGGGCTTTAATTCTTGCAAAAAATCATTTTACATTTTTTTTTAGTTTGGCTTGATCTGTTCTTGTTTTTCTTCTCTGTAAATCTTTTTTAAATATTGTTTCTTTGTGTGAATAATGTATTATTGGCATATTTTTTTGTGCTTTTATGTTTCATGAATATATATTTTTTTGTAAATTTGGATGAGTTTTGTGCCTTTAATTGCCATTTTCTTTCTCTAGAACTCATTTTCTCTCACTTGATAATTCCATGTAAATTGTGTTGTTCGATATTTTTAAACCTTGTTTTGAGTTTATATGTTGATTTTAGGAAGTTTAAAGGTTTTTTTCATGATTTTCAAGCCTTATGTTGAGTTTTGGAGCTTTGAGTTTTACCCATGGCGACATTCTAGTAGTACTGGACTATCTACAGCTGACTCACATATTCAGTCCGTGAGTGAGTCACGGACCCAGTCTATGACTCACTCACTGAATCGAGACCGTGACTTGCTCACTAATGGCTAATGACTCTCTTGGAAGGAATATAACTCACTCCACTCAAGGCTGTGACTCGATCTCTTTTAGGTCGTGATCACCTTCCACCTTGAGTGAGTCCGTGACTCACTCCCTTGTCTATTCTTGGGCCCTTCTTTCCTTTATTTCCCTTATTTTCCATTTATTTTCTCCTTTTTATCTTTTTGTGTGCTTTATGACTAATTGCATATATTAATGCATTTGCTTATTCTTATTTTAGTATTATTTTATTATTTCATCAACTTTATTTTTATTTACTTAATCCATTATCTTTGCTATTTTTTTAGATATGTAAACATTCAAAATTTATTTAGAGAACCCAGGGAAAGACAAAGGGATCCAACCGCTCCCGAAAAGATTCATTTGATTTATTTTATTTTATTTAAATTATTTATATTTTGGCCTATATTATTAACTATCTGTAATAGCATAGTAAAAAAGGGTATTTTGGTATAAAAACTAAGGAAATTCCTATTAAGTATTTTTTTTATTTCATTGCGTTTTCTATTAATAAAATGGACCAATGTCCCGTTTTTGTCCTAAAACTCACATAAAAAGATTTTTATAAATATTGCATGTAGGAATCAATATTCCTAAGCTCAATTAATACCCCCATTTATGTATGTTCATATATCTATTATTTTGATATCTTAATATATTATTAAAATTTTTGCTTAAGCGACAAATTAAAATTGATTAAATAGTCTCTTATCCACGCATATCGAGAGCAATGTCCTTAAATCACAGCGATTTATGTATGTTTTATTATTTTTATGTGCTTGGATGTGTTTATTTATTTCTTTATCTTGTAACACATAACAAAAAGATTGAGATAATTAGCTATAAGCGAACATTTATATTGCTGTCAACCAAGTCCGCAAGTAGAGGAGAAATCTAAACTATCTGTAGTTTTAGTGTCACAAGGTCAGAAAATCACTTTCCCTATGTTTTATTGGGTGGCAACTCCTCCATGCATACCTTGTGATGCTCAGTAAATGTCTCATAGGTCAATTGTTAGCAAATGGATAAGGATACCCCAAGTTGTTGTCTTATGCCTTTTGGAGGCTCGAGGCATCACGGATTGCATTGAATCTTTATTCATTATGAAGCGATTGATTTTCATGAGTTAAATAAACCTTAATTCGGTCTCGAGTCCCAAAAGGCTTACAAGATTCGATGCATGTCACACTACTACTACTACTACTATTTTGCATATACATGCACTATAAACTATGTCCAAAATAAATTTTTATTCACAATATATATATATATATATATATATATATATATATATATATATATATATATATATATAATTATTTTAATTTTTATACATAAAATGATCAATATGGTCACCATAAACTACACCAAAAAAATACCAAAAAAACACAATAAAAACAACGTATATCACATCACAGTAGTAATTACCATAGTTTAGACACTAGTCACAGTCCATCTAGTGGAAAAAATAGTAAGAAAATATACCTTGGTTTAAGATGCAAGAACTTGTAAAAAAAAAAGCCAATAAAAACTCAAAAAATTTATATCTATGTGATCTTGGGATGACGAGGAACAATTTTACATGATTAAAACTTAAAAAAGGTGAAGAAATGTTAAAGAAATAGGCAAAAAATCGAAAAGGCATGGGATTAGGAGAGTAAGTGAGAAAAATGGAGGTGAAAAAGAAAATGTAGGAAAAAAGGAAAAAAAACAAGGCATTTATGACCAATTGGATAGAGTCACAACCTAGACTGAGGCAAGTCCAGCCCGTGACTTAGTTTAAAATACATAAAAATGGGTTTTTTCCCCAATTATATATATTCCCCAGGCTGAGAAAGGACATGGAAACAAAAGATTGCACAATTCTAATATAGCAAGATGACTTAAATTTGCATATTATTGACACTAATGGTGAAATTTCACATACTTCAAGTAGTCGGTGTCCATAGTCAACCAAAAGAATCCTTGGCACATGATTTTCTCGATAAGTGCAAAACTATTAATATAGGTCCCAAAAGTTCCTACATTTGCCTTTTCTATTACCCTCCTTTCTTCGTTCTCATTTAGGAACCTAAGTTAAATGCCATCGGCTTGCCTTTTCTACAAAGCTCCATCCACGCTAATAAATTGAGCCAAAAGCTTTTGAATCATTCTTTGGTCTTTTTTCTGTAACCTCATTGGGAATTTTTTACATTTTTAAGTAGTTCTAAATGTCATAATACTAAGGTTTTCCATCATTTACCTCGATATTCATAACTTTTTTCTCTTAAAACAAGGGTTATTTGTATAGGTGATCAATACGAGCATCATCACTACTCCTTCTAGATTATCCCATATTAATACTAACATTGCTAGAGCATCTGCTATTTAATTCTCATCTCGGGACACATGTCTGAAAGTGCTCACCTCAAATTGATTGCTCAAAATTTTTAAATATTCCATTTACGGTACCAACCGTTTTTCTTTAATAAACCATCCCCTTTTTATATGGTGAACTTCCAAAGATGAATTTCTAAACACCTCTATAGTTCTTACTCCTAAGGCTATCAATGCTTCTAATCTATAGATACAGGCTTTATATTCAGCTCCATTATTGGTGACCTTATACCCAAATTTCTTAGCCAAAGGTAGTTTTTCTCTATTAGGTGCGATAAGGATGACCCCTGCTCCGGCTCCCTTGTTATTGGTAGCTTTATCAAAATACATTTTTTAGCCTTGTACCACTATGGCAGTGACATTCTCATTAGGGAACTCATATTCAATCTTATCCCCTTATAGTGGATGATCTACCAAGAATTAAACAACTATTTGACCCTTAGTCATTTTTTAGTGATGTACTCTATGTCAAATTCTTATAGTAATAAGAGCCATCTTCTTACCTTTACCAATAGAGAGGGTGCTAACTGAAGGTATTATAGAGGATTGTACTCAGCCACCATTTGTATTTGGTAGGAATGAAAATAGTATCTTAGCTTCTTAGAGGCCCACACTAGAGCTAGTCAACATCCACATACTTAGCTTTATATGAAAGGAACTTTTTGCTTAAGTAGTACACAAAAATTTCTATCCTAAATTCATCGCTAACATAGCACTAAATGAGTTTTACTCTACTGCCAAATATAGAATCAAAGGCTTTGATGGTCGAGGCAGTTAAAGAATGGAAGGATGCAAGATATACTTATATTGTGTCAAAAGCTTTCTGATAATCATCATTCCACTTGATTGGTTGGTCTTTCCTTAGGAGTTTAAAGATTGGCTCATAAATAGAGGTGGGCTTAGCAATAAAATTGACTGATTTACTAGATTCACCCCAGAAACCCTCGAACGTCTTTTTCTTTCTTTGGCATCGACATTTCCCTGATAGCTTTCACCTTATCTGGATCCATCTTAATTCCTCTCTAAATGACTATAAGGCCTAATAATTTTCCCAAATAAACCCAATCACACACTTCTTTTAGTTGAGGCAATGATTATACTTTTTGACACCTTAACCTCTTTATGGATCAAATTACTAAAAATCTTAGTGGCTATAGACATTAGGCCTGAGTCAGCCTCTATTAGGGTTAACTAATGAGGAAAAATGTTGTTTTAGAGATAGTCAGGAATTAGCAATGCTCTCTTCTTCTATACCAGTATTTATTTCAAGAAAATGTTTGCATCCAATTTTTGAGGAAAAAGTGTTCTTTTAAAAGCCATATTCTTATTTCTTTCATTAAATGCAGGGAAGTCATCATAATTTAGGCTATTAGTTGACTCAGGAGTGAGTCACAGTCTTGACTAATGGGATAGGTCCATAACTCACCTTTAAGTCACGGTATTGAGTGACTGACTCACTCTCTATTCCGATCTGTAACTCGTTAGTGAGTCATGGCCTGGGTCTATGACTCACCAATAAGTCACGACCCTAGTCCGTGACTTACCTTTTTTTAATAAAAATGGTTTTTGGCCCCACTGAGTTAGCCCATAAGTCACAGTCCATAACTCATTAATCACATCTATCACTAGATTTTTTTTGCCAAAATTTTAGTTTCTTACCATGCAAAACAGGGGATAATTTTCAAAGAAAAAATATTCATTTTTCCCTTCATCTTAATCGAAAATAATTAAGGATTGATGGGATGGTTTTCTTGGGATTAAGGAATAATAATCAGGGACTAACAAATAATAAAGAGAAAAAATCAATTTTTTTTGGAAAAAAATAACTCTAGTTTAGAGCTCTCTGGATTTAAAGAAAAAATCACATACGAGCAAAAAAGGAGGAGGAAAATGCACTTTTACTGACTTTAAAATATAGCAACACTATACGTACTGTAAGAGAATAAATTTCAGCCCTTGAGCACACTTTAATTTTAATTTTTATTAAGAGTTTATTTGATTTTGTTTTCTTTTGAGCTTCAAGTGCTCTGTTTTTATTTGCTTCTCTATACATATTTTGTGTATATTGATGTCTTTTGTTTTTTAGTAAATATCTCATCATGAGCATATTTTTTTATGCTTTGACAAGTTATGCATGAGTCTATATTTTATTTATAAGTTTGGATGAGTTTTATGCCTTTAATTGTCACTTTCTCTCTCTAGAGCTCATTTTCTCTCACTATATAAATCCATGCAAATAGTGTTCTTTGATGCATTTTTTTAGCTTTGTATTAAGTTTATATGTTGTTGTTAAGAAGTTTAAGGGTGTTTTCCATGAGTTTTGTGCTTTTGATTTGAGTTTTAAACCTTTGAGTTTAGCCATGCCGACATTCTAGCATTACTGGATCATCATGTACTAATTTACAGACTTAATCCGTGACTCACTCATTGAGATGAGTCCATGACTCACTTAGAGACAATCCGTGAATTGCTGGGAAAGGACATGACTCCTCCCAGTTAAGTTTGTGACTTGGCCCCTTTAAGGCTATAAGGACCCAATCATGACCCAAATTGGATTATTGTTAATTAACGAGGACCGTCGTTAATTAAGGCAAATTTGGATTATTTTGCAATTATCGAGATTAAGTCTCGAGAGGGGTATTTTGGTAATTTCAGCATGTAATCATATGAGTCAAGTTAAATTATAATGAAAGAAAAAGGTGTAATTGAAATGAATTAGAAAGTCTTGGGATTAAGTTGGAAGAATTTGAAATAATGGGGTTTATTTGTGCTTAAGGGCATTTTGGAGATTTACTTGGGAAGATATTTTTTCCCCATTCATTTATTTTGGGACACTTGGAGAGATGAGGAATGGACTTTCTCTCTCTCTCTGTCTCTCGTTCTTGGTCACGAGATTGAAGAAGAAGCTCTAAGGTTTTGGTGTTTTAGCATGAAGGTAATGTCTCCCTTCCATAGATCTCTTCTTCCATGCTTGATTTATGATCTTAGGGTCGTAGGAAGAGATGATAAGTCATGTTTGTTGTCTCTGTGTATAAGAAAATGAAGGAGAAGAGCTAGATCAATGGATGTTGAAGGAGATAAAGCTTGATTTTGAGGTACGGGGATTCATTTTTGGGATGGTTATTGTACATGTTTTCCCTCGCATTTTGTATGTGCTTTGATAATGAGATTAAGGGTTTAAACTAATATGTTTTGATGATTATAACATGATTAGTAACCTAAATGATCATGTAAGAAAGAGGGGAAGTGAGATTTGGGGTTTAAATTCATGTTATGCACGATCGGGATTCTGGTTTTTCTTCTTTTCTTTCCCACACACGGCCAAGTGTGAGTTTGCTCTTCCTAACCTATGGCCACGTGTGTTTGTACTTCATAACACATGGCAATGTAAAGCTTTTCTTCTTCCCACCGTGGCCATGCACGTTTTGTTCCTTTGTTACACATGGCTATGTGAACCTTTTCTTCTTCCCACCCGTGGCCACGCACGTTTGGTTCCTTTCTTGCACTCGGCCACATGAAGCTTTTCTTCTTCCTACCCGTGGCCACACATGTTTGTTTCCTTTCTTGCACATGGCCACATGATGTTTCTCTCTTCCTTGTACACTGCCACGTGTGGTTTCTTCTTGGAAACACACGGCCATTCATTGGTTTCTCCTTCAAAATACATAGCCACTCACTCTTTTATGCATGAGAATACATGGCCACTTGTCTTGTTTTCTTTCCCTCACATGGCCACTCATTGATTTCCTCTTAGAAGTGTACGACCACTTATGTCCTTTCCTCTTCTCATGCACGGCCATTTGTACACTCCAATTTTAATGGTTCTTCTCTACCCCAAGAGCACAACATTGTATAGCCATGTTTATAAATATAATGCTATAATAAGGAGGAATTAAGTTATTAATGGGAAAGGTTGTTAATAGTTGAGCATGCAAGTGATGAATGGTATGTTAATGGATTACCCAAGAAATGTTATAGTTCTAAAAGTCTTTTAATGATAAGATTTTAAGTAAATATATATAGTTTAGAAATGTGTAAATACATGAAGGTCTATTAACTGAATTTGAGTGTTCAAAATGTATAATTGGTGCCATGCGGATACATAACTAACGAGAGTAAGAGACAATATAATAAGCATATGACTAAGGACAGTAAGAAGTAACCTAAAGACTCTAACATGTATATGCTATTTAATGTATCCTATGGATTTGGCTTCGGTGCGAACTCAAACAAAGTAACTGGCTTTGCCCAAGTACTATATATATATATATATATATATATCAATATTTATTTTCAATGGCAAGAGATTACCAAGTTATGATCTAGTAACATTAAGAAGATAGTTATAATGTGTATGACTAAGTTAAAAGAGATGGAATATTCATTTACACTCAAAGGTGGAACTATAGAAGTTTTGTTATGCTTTAAGCCATAATAGGAATTTAATGATAAGCTTTGAGGCAAGAAAACTTATTTACTTATTTAATCATGCCCCATGATATAATATGAAAACTGTAAGTCTGCTAGTAGGGGACTAACGATTAAGATGAAATGACCTCACATAACTTACCTAATATAAAATATTATAAGATGAAAAATACAAGTAAGATGATTGAATTATGTACGACTATGTTATAGTATGTCACTTCTGGGTTCTAATATGGTAATCATGAAAGTGAATCAAGGGATCAAATATGAACAAGTAGTGACCTTAAGCTATAAGAGAACCTACTTATTTTATTATATGGATTATAAATGCTTGAGTGTTGCTATATTTATATATATATATATATATATATATATATATATATATATATATATATATATATGTTTGTTATGTTTTAATGTGAATAAGTGTAAGAATAGGGAAACTATTCATAGTAAGAAGCAATGAGGTATGTCATCAAGAACTATCCATGAGTTATGTAAATTTTATATATTATATAGTTGATATAAGCATGCTATGATGAGTAGCTTATCTTAATATGTGAACAAGTATGAGTAATAAAAGCATGTATGGCTATGATTTAAGCTGCATAAATATATGTATATGTGTATGTTGTCACACTCAATGCTAATCATGAAACATTTCATGTTGTTATTGTTTGCATAAACATACAACTATATGATCATGTGAAAGCATCCATGTGTATTGAAGCCTAGATCTCAATAATAAAGTATGATAAGAATAATGTGCATTCCTATATGAATGATGGTTTTAAGTGGGGATGTTATATTAAGGAAAGAAAGATATGTTAAATTGAAATATGATTAAGAATGGTCAAGCCTACGGGTCTTAGTTCAGTTGTGGATTAGATAGGCATGCCTAGAGGGATACAGTCGCAGCTACCATAGTTGACCCCATTTAGGTCTTGTTCCTTAATAGAACCATTGTTCAGCCTCGTTTGGGTCTATCGTTTGTTCCTTACTGGAACCCTTGTTTGACCCCATTTGGGTCCATTGTTTGATATCTTCAGATATCCATAGTTGATACCATCAGGTATCCATTACTCCCGTTATCCACCCTTTGAACTAGTACTTAGGCAGGCTAATAAAGATGATAAAAAGTACAAGAAATAAAGTGATATATATATATATATATGCATTGATTTCTTAATGTAGTTAACATAAGCATGATGAATGACTTATTGTATTGTGTTGTTTTATCTTAAATTCCTTTTGGCTATAACTGTCTTTATGAAATGAGATGCCATGTTCAGTATATCATGATTGTGAGATATGTATATAACCTCGACCATAAGGAAGGTTCTCGTGTGAGTACCGGTGTGAGTTGAACTCCATCGGTGGGTTCCATGAAGAATATATGGACCCCAAAGTGTACAATATTATACTAGAACTTATATGGACTATAACATGGACACTAAGTTTCATGTACTCTGTTAATAAAATGCATACATGTGACATCGAGACTTTATCTTGTAATCCTAATAGGTAATGCTTGTTATTTGTGGTCACATGCAACTCTACCAGTTTGTTTAATTATATATATAAATGTTTGCACATGTAGGCTTAATGATAACATTCATTTAACCAAGTGCAATGCCTGACATAGAATGATGATTGTAAAAGAATCAGGTTACCATGCTAAGATAATATGAAGGATGTAAAGTCTATGAATCTAATATGAGAATTGCATGATATATGTGATGTAATTATGCCTACCAGGACTACTTGTAGATGCTATATGACCTAAGCATATCCCTTATATTGTGAATTAAGGTTGAATGCCTATCTTAGGTGGATAAAGTGATTTAATGTGGTAAGTTGAAATCTTATGCCATTAATAACTATATTGTCTAGCCTCTTAATAAAAATGATTATAAGATGTATATGGAGGTTTGCACGCTCATATGCATAATGATAACATTGACCTAGCTAAGTGTAACGTATGATATAAATTAGTGTTGTAAGAGGTTTAAGTTACCATGTTAAGATAACATTAAAGAACACATATGCAAGAAACAAGAATGAGAATTTAGTTATTATAAGAAGAAATAATAACTAACAATACGAAAAGGGATGTTGTATGGCATAAGCACTTTCTCAAGCATGCCATATCGACTAATTGAAGCAAGTTGAGCTTATACGATCAATAATCATGATTTATTGAGTTGTAAGAAGAAAGAATTATGAAATACATGAATGATAATAGTTTGACATGAATAGTACGATATGATGATATTTGTGAAGCAACTATTCTAAGCAAGATCAAGCTAAGTCAATTAAATACTCTAGATTAGTGTAACAAGGTATTCGTTGTTAAGGCTAAAGTCTTTCTCAAATGATCAGCATAATATATATATATATATATATAATATATATATACACACACACACACACATAGAGTTTTGTTTCCCACTAAGCTTTATAGCTTAGCACGGGTTTGTTATCCGTACAGGTTTCAAGATAAGTTCCAAAGGATCAGGCAAGATACAGTTGCCTTGAGGATTTCAGGATACTTGAAGGCCATTTATGTTATATTTATTTATCTACAAGTTTGATTTGTTTATTTATGGCAAGTAATTATGGCTTGTCTTATTATTATTATTGCCTAGTCTTTAATAGGTTTATGATGATGATTATAATGATAATGATTGATGATTATCCATGGTTAAGGAATTAGGATGTTACAAAGGCCATGACTCACCTGTCACCTTGAGTGAGTTCATGACTCTCTCTCTTTCACTATTCCTTAAGTTTATTTCCTTTATTTTCTTTATTTGGCAGGTGTCTTATCTCTTTTTTGTCCTCTTATATATATTCATATATGCATTTTAAGTACATTTAGCCTGCAGATTTGTTTTCCCTTTGTGACATAGTCTTTATCCATTACTTATACTCATGTCTAATCAATCACTTTCTTACTATTTGTGAATGCATAAACATATGGGATTTACTTGGAGAAACCCACAAAAAACTAAAAGAGAGTCATCTAGACTTGAAAATTTTATTTAATTAATATAGTTTCTTTATTTTAGTTTATTTATTTTGCTTTATTCAAAATATTTGTGTTTTAGCCTATATCATTATTATTATTTGTTTGTAATAGCATAGTAAAAAAGGTATTTTCGTACGAAAATTAAAGAAATTCACATTAAGTATTTTATTTAATTAATCAGCCTTTTATTAATAAAATACACCAATGTTCTATTTTAAATCCAAACCACACAAAAATAATTTTGTAAATAAGCATGCAGGAATTAAGATTCCTAGATTCAATGAACACCTCGATTTATGTCTGTTTACACATTTGTTGTTCTGATTTCTCTTAAAACATTTTATTTGAGCGATAAATTAATATAAACTAAATATTCCTTCATGCCAGGACCAATGTCCTTAAATCACCATGATTTATATGTGTTTTTATCACTTTCTATATGTTTGTGTGTTTATTTCATTTCTTTATCTCGTAATGTGTGATAAGAAGATTGAGATAATCAACCATAAAAATTTAATTATATTGCTATTAATCAAGTATACGAGTAGGGGTAGGATCTGAACTATCTCTGGTTTTCAATCTCACAAGGTAATAGAATCCTTTTTCCCAATGTTTATTAGGTGGCGACTCTATAATGCATGCCTTGTGATGCTCGGCAGACATCTTGTAAGTTGATCATTAGTGAATAGATAGGGATACCCTAATATGCTGTCTCATGCCTTTTTGAGGTTTGGGGACATCGCGTGTTAACTTGAATCCTTATTTATTACAAAGCAATTGACTCATGCCCTAAAAGTAGGTTTTGAGAGCAAACTGGATGCCTAACAAGGTTTGACATACATCACAGTGGCAACTCCACTAGGGATCATTTGAGATTTCATTTTGAAAGCAACTTGGTTGGTATAATATAAATGATTATTTATGGCTTGATTACTTTAGTTTTCTTCTAAAATATGCTGCATTAAAACATATGACGGCCTTAGATTTAAGTTAGGCATCTCTGTTTTACCCTAGTGTAATCTCAAAGTGTGACTTTATGTTCACTCAATATAGGGAAACGTGAAAGAGGACCACCAATGCATGTCTCATACCTTTTGAGGTATATTAAATGGTGACCCAATTGATTGTTACGCTCGTGATGAGCTAGACCTATTGGCAGGAACCATGCTTGGGTGGCCCTAAAGTTATACTACCAGACCAAAGCCCCATATAGTGACATAGATACTTCCCCTAGGCAACATGTACCATAATACTTTGCTTTCTATATAGATACTTAGATACTTTATCAGGTTTTAATAAATTAAGATAGGTCCTAATCAAAAGTTATCATACCCTGGTAGACTTATCTTTATTTATATGAATGATGCAAGCATATAGAGATTAATAATGCATTTGCTTCCGCTTAAAATTAAGAGAGTTGTGATGCTTATTTTTTCTACCGTGCATCACCCACATTCATTGGGTATGTCAGAAAAGTTATCCAATGCATCAAGCAGTGGCTCGAGAGGGATAGGTCCTTGGTGAAGCACTAGTCTAAAAATAGCGGAGGGTGAAATTCCCAGGATTTGACTTACATCTCTCGAGTAATCTAGTACATAATTTGGGACACAGGGCAAATTTCTAGGGTGGAATTGCATGCCAATAATTTTAACAAACTCCTCAACCATATGATATAACTTTTGATGGGTGAATCTGAAAACATGAAATTGAGGATCCCAATATCGGGTGGCTGCCAACAAAAGGTTATTGTCAAGTCGAACTCTTCATAAAAATTTTAGATCAGAATATGGTGCCAGGATTGAATTTTCCTAGATCCTAAGAGCATCGAGCAGCCTATGTACCTTGGTATAAAAGGTTTTCGTCATTTAAAATAGAAAGTCTATAAAAAAAGAAAAAAAAAGCATAAGAGACAATTAATGAGAATCGTTGTGTATTGATAATGTATATTATTAATATAAATTAATGAGACAGTGTAATAACAGTATAATATAATATAACACAATAAAGAGATGGTAATAAATAGTTTGAAAAAAAAAGGAAACAGAAAGAAAAAGATTAAAACTAGTTAATTAGATAATATTAAACAATAAAGTTATAGAACACTTACTTGGAAAAAGAGACTGCATAAAGATTGCTAAAGTTCGAATAAAGAGACTTAGAGGTATTTATAGGCCAAGAGTGACTCACTCCCTTGGACCTTGAGTCACTCTCAAATTACATAGATAATGCATTCCTTTTGCATAGGGCATGCATTTGCATAGTTAACTCTACTCCATTTCTTTGATTTTGTAGGGACAAAATCGTGACCATTGTAGGAGCCTAATAACTTCATCAGGGAGTGAATAATATATTAAATGCCATTCTTGTATAAAAATCAGTTAATTAGACATTTTAAATTATTGTTTGTTAATTATTTAGTTAGATAAAAATAAATAATAATAGTAAGAATCTAATATAATAAAATAAAAATAATGATAGTAATAAAAATGATAATGACAAAATATATATATATGTCTATCTTAGAATTGACAATAAGTAGGTAATTTAGAAAGACAATAATAGGAAAAAAAAAAGAAAAAAGAGAAAAATTAATTTAGATTTAAATTGATTAACCTTAAATTAAAAATAATTGTAATTAATTAGATATTAATGACCATTAATCTCATCTTCTCGGTTTTCATGATTGTTAGGGGTTTTTTACTATCCCTCATGACTCACGGACTCGATCCGTGGGTCATTTTTGACTCATGACCCTTGGAACTATAACTCGCCAGGTCGCTCACGACCTTGGTTCGTTACTCACTAAAAATTACCTTTTTAAAGGCCTTCTTCTTCTTCCTCGCCTTTCCTTCTTCTTTACTAAAACTCGATTTTTTCCTTTCAAAAATCTTCTTTTACTCATTTCTTCTTACTTTAAGCCTCGATTCACATGCCATTAGAACTGCATTTGGATTGCACTCATAAAGGTACTTGTGTCTTCAAACTTTATTTTCTATTTTTGTTCTACCATTAAAGCTCTGAGGTAGGCATTTCTTTCAACTTTATTTAAATCTTCATTACTTATTTGATGTTCTTGATGTCATAAATTCATTTTATTAGTTTTTTACGTTATTGAAATTAGATTTATCGTGCATTTGACTCTTCTATTTTTTTTATTTTGTTTGTCTGCCTACATTGTTAGTAGTTTTGTTTTAGTGTTTGTAGTTGAACTAAATTATTTCTTTGGGTAGCTCATAGAAGCAAAACATAATGAACTAAGGTGTGAAAAAATAAGCAAAAAAATAGAGCCTCATAGGATTAGTAGAGGGAGAATGAAACATCAAAAGGAGAAAGGAAAAAAATGAAAAAATGGAGGAAAGGAAAACTGTAACAGAAGAGAATAATATAATAATAAGAGTAACAATAAAAATCTGCATAATTAGTGTAATAATTATTAATTTGGATTTTCTTTTATCTTATTAGTAAGGCATATAATTTATGAAATCGTGAATTAATATGTTGCCTATATTGTTTAAGGGTGAATGCCTTAGATATAAGGATGCTTAACTTTTTAGATAGCTAATGTAGTTGTATAATTTTAATTATCTTTAGTAATCTTAATAGGTTCGTCTCACCCATCAATTTTAATTTGTGTTATTTTTTTGAAATTATAAAGTAATATTAATAAGAATTTGCTAATTCAAGTTGATTTTATGTAATTAGCTTTAATTACAATTGTTTAACATAATATTTAATTAATTTAGAATTACCTTCGTTTTACTTTTCAACTAAATTTGGTATTTTCTATGTTTTATTAATGCTTATGCTCATTTAATTTTCAATGTAACCTTAGTCATTTAGTTTTAATTAGTTCCTTTAGATGCTCAATGTGTTTATGCAATTTTCAATGTAACCTTAACTTCTTTGAATATTTGATGCCAAGCAATCTCAATAATTTTGTCTTGATTTTAATTTGTTTATCATTTGAGTTAGAAAATTATAGGATAATATTAATAACATATCTATGTATATGTGTGCAAGCTACGATGTCATCTTATATGTTAATTCACCATGCATAAATGCATGTAAATATTCATGTGATAATTGAAATTTGTTTGGCAATGTGCGACACACATGTGTTTAATTGAAAGTACTCGTACATCATTTTCTATGCAGGAGGGTCTCTGGTATTAGCCGTTACGCTACCCGATCGTTGTCAAGAATTAGTCATTTTCTTAGTATATAAAAATACATGCAATTATATGCATATTTAAAAAAAAATTGGTTGTACATGTCTACATGAATGGTGTATGAATAATTTTAATATAACAAAATCAGTTTTGCAATGTACTAAATATTAGAAATAAAATGCATTCATTTTCTCTTTCACCTTATGGTATATGATAGGCATATTATTTAGATTAATTAAATCTAATTTAAGTGATTGTATAATTACTACCTTTAGTGCTATTCATTTAAAATTCTCCTCTACAATTTAAGCTCGTCTACTTTTGACATTGGTAACGTAAGGATTAATTATTACATGATTATTGGTTTTATTACTTCAAGCAGATTGTTATTTTATGATATTTTAATTATATCTAGCCTTAAACGTGTAATAATAATTGAATTTTTATTTGATAATATATCAAATATGCTATTTTATTTCATAATTATACAAATGCCTCACCACAAAGAGCCGCAGCCATCTCAGCCACGCCTAAACATTCAATCACCTATGTGGATGATGCTAGCACAGGCTGCTAGGTACATAGCCCTACATGATGTACATTTTCAGACCAACCGGTTTATAAGTCAACATTTTCTACAGACCATAGGCATCTGGGAGGATGTACAATACTATCTTGCACGAGTAGGGTGGCTGGACTTCTACACACCTGTATGTGCTACCTATCCTGAGGCACTCTGCCAGTTTTTAGCTACCTTTAACTATAGATGTTTTTAGTGCCCTAACAATGAAGAGCAGTGGTCTCATTTAGGGTTTTTGACTAAACTTTTAGTATTTCTTGGGCACAAGTATCTGAGGCTTTCGACTTACGGGTGAGGATGTGTTGATCCCCCAAAGGATAGCTGGAGATGACTAGTGTGCAGCTGTTGCTAGACCAGGCATCCCTTATAATCCCTTAATAGTGAAGGCCACTATGTTGATTTCACAGGTACTGAGATACTTATAGAGGGTTTTGTCATGTTTTTACATGGGTCGATTAGGAAGCCTAGGGTCCCTGAATGTCATAAATATCTAGAGCCTTTGGGCTATGGTTGAGGGTCACCGCATGAACATCGCTCATGAGATTTTGCAAAATATCTCTAGAATAACCCAAGCCTCAAGTATTGCGGTTGTCATTGGAGGTATAGTTACTCGACTGTTGCTATCATTTAGATTTCTTGAGTCTAACATAGAAGCACAGGCAGAAAGATATGTATTTGTGAGTTTTGACATGGCAATAGGCATGCGGATGATTGAGCACCTTAGACTTGAAGATTATAAGTTCTTATTAGTAGAAGAGACTAATTTAGAATTTAGGATTTGCAAGCCTCAAGGTGTTGCACATGGTGGCGATGATTAGCCAACAGATCCCACACAGGTGTCCATCATCCTCTTCAGGTGTCCATCATCCTCTTCAGGTATATTAGGACAAGCCCTGACACCCTTAGCTCGGGCTATAGGAGTTGAGTTCACTATACACTAGCCATCGACACCACCTTCAAGTCCATCTCGAGTGGAACCTTCTCAGCTTGCAAGTTACCACCTGGTTTATCAGCAAGATTACTAGACTAAGATGTTGTCGGTGACTTTTAGGGAGTCATTTATCATTTTTTGTTTTGTTACTATATTGGTTTTCAATTGTATTTGTATTAACTTTCATACTTTAACTTTGTTTGAAAGATGTATGGACATTGTTTTACTTTATTTAGTTTATTTACATATATACACTTTAATCTCATTATAAATGTTGATATGACATTTGAATAGTAATGAATGATGATGAGATGAAAATGAATGGAATGAATAAAAAATAAGGTAAAATGAGACATAATAAATGACATGAAAAGATTATTTACACAATCATCACAGGTTTTAATGAACAGTTCGAAGTCAAAAAAAAGGGAAAAGTCAATCAAAAATCAAAATTAACTGATTAATTAAGTGATATATATCACGAACTAATTTATTATTCCTCATTAAAAATAAAGAACATTCCAAAATGTCACATCAATGACATCTCAAACTTGTAAATGTTAAACAATTAGATCAAAATAAGCTTAGGCACACTTAGGCTATGCAAGTACCAGAAACATGTTTGGCATGCTCTTTAAAAGGATAACCCCCTTGCTTCAAGATTAAACATACATGAAGACAATCATGCAAACCCATAAAAGGGTAAGTAGCATTCCTTTATCACATTAGAGTTCTGATGACAGACACCTTTGCAGGTACTGGTATTCGCTCAAGAAGTGATATGCCCTTCAAAAGTAAAATTCCTCTCAAAAGACATTCAATCATCTTCCCTAATTTTATGTGCCTACAACCTGGCATCAGTCAAATGACCTGACTGAGTTAAAAAATCGACAAGCTGATGGTAATTACCTAGTTAATATAAAATTAAAACATCGACAAGCTAATGGTAATCACCCTACCTTGATCAAGGGTTGAAACATCAACAAGCTGACGGTAATTACTTATTTGATCTATGGTTAAAATGTCAATAAACTGATAGTAAACATTGCACACAAAGTTAAAACATCAACAAGCTGACAGTAATTACTCCACTAAGGGTTAAAACATCGACAAACTGACAATAATCACCCAATCAAAAGTTAAAATGCTGACAAGCTAGTGGTAATCACTCAACCAGAAATTCACTACCACAAATGGTACATGTCTACATCTTAAGATTCGCTGCCTCAGGTATGCATCTTTTTATCACTTTGCTTTGAGCTTTGGCAAACCTAGACACCAGTGTGCTAGCTATCCTAAATTTAGGGGCAACTATAGACACTGGGCTTGAGTTAGCCTCGGTTAGGGTTACCTAATAAGGATAATACTATTTTAGAGATAGTCAGGATATAGCAGTGCTCTCTTCTCTAGTACTAATATTCTCTAGTACTATTTTGGAAATGTTTTCATCAGGCTTTTGAAGGAAAAATGTTTTTTTTAAAAGCCATATTCTCATTTCTTTCATTGAATGGAAGAAAGTGATCATAATTTAGGCTATTAGCTAACTTGGGAGTGAGTTATGGTCTTGACTCATGAGTCAGGTCCATGACTTACCTCTGAGTCATGGTTTTGAGTGACTGATTCACTCTCTATTCCTGCCTATAACTCGCAAACTAGTCACGACCTAGGTTTGTGACTCACCAGTGAGTCACGGCCCTAGTTTGTGACTTACCTTTTTTATACTAAAAATAATTTTGGGCCCCACTAAGTCAGCCTATGAGTCACAGTCCATGATTTAATTTTTAGCCAAAATTCCAATTTCTTACCCTGCAAAATAGGGGACAATTTTTAGAGAAAAACCCTACAGTTTTCCCTTTATCTTAATCTAAAATAATTAAGGATTGATGGGATGGTTTTCTTGGGATTAAGGAACAATAATAAGGGACTAACAAACAAAAGAGAGAAAAAATTAGATTTTTTTTTGGAAAAAAATAAAAGCTCTCTAGTTTTGAAAAAAATCACATACGAAGAGGAAAAGGAGGACGAAAATGCACTCTCACTAATGACTTTAAAAGGATAAATTCTAGCCCTTGAGCACACTTTAATTTTCATTTTTATTAAGAGTTTATTTGGTTTTATTTTCTTTTAAGCTTTAAGCTCTTTGTTTTTATTTGCTTCTCTCTACATATTTTGTGTATATTGATGCCTTGTGTTCTTTATGTAAATATCTCATTGTAGGCATATTTGTGTGTGTTTTGACACGTTATGCATGAGTCTATGTTTTATTTATAAGTTTGGATGATTTTTGTGCCTTTAATTGCCATTTTCTCTATCTAAAGCTCATTTTCTCTCACTATATAAATCTATGCAAATAATGTTCTTTGATTTTTTTTAAAGCTTTGTATTAAGTTTATATGTTGTTTTTAGGAAGTTTAGGGGTGGTTTCCTGAGTTTTGTGCTTTTGATTTGAGTTTTAGACCTTCGAGTTTAGCCATAATGACATTCCATCATTACTGGATCATCCCAAGCTGAGTCACGAACCCGGTCTCTGAGTGAGTCACGGACCTGGTCCATGACTTGCTCACTAAGATAAGTCTATGAATCACTTAGAGATGGTCCATAAATCATTAGGAAGGGACGTGACTCTTCCTAGTTAAGGCCGTGACTTGGCCCCTTTAAAGCTGTGACTCACCTATCACCTCGAGTGAGTCCATAACTCACTCTTTTTCATTGTTCCTTAAGTTTCTTTCCTTTATTTTCTTTATTTGGAAGGTGTCTCATCTCTTTTTTGTCCTTTTATATATATTCATCTATGCATTTTAAGTACATTTAATCTATGGGTTTGTTTTCCCTTTATGACATAGTCTTTATCCATTACTTGTACTCTTATCAAATCAATCACTATCTTACTCTTTGTGAATGCATGAATATATTGGATTTACTTGGAGAAACCCATGGAAAAATGAAAGAGATCCATCTGGACCCAGAGAATTTATTTAATTAATATAGTTTCTTTATTTTAGTTTATTTATTTTGCTTTATTCAAATTATTTGTGTTTTAGCCTGTATCATTATCATTATTTGTATATAATAGCATAGTAAAAAAGGTATTTTGGCATGAAAATTAAAGAAATTTGCATTAAGTATTTTATTTAATTAATCAGCCATTTATTATTAAAATGGACCAATGTCCTATTTTAAATCCAAACCACACAAAAATAATTTTGTAAATATGCATGCGAGAATCAAGATTTCGTAATTCAATGAACACCCCGATTTATGTCTATTTACACATTTATTATTTTGATTTCTCTCAAAACATTTTATTTAATCGATAAATTAAAATAAACTAAATAATCCTTCATGCTAGGACTAATGTTCTTAAATCACTGTGATTTATGTATGTTTTTATTACATTCTATATGTTTGTGTGTTTATTTTATTTCTTTATCTCATAATGCATGAGAAGAAGATTGAGATAATCGACATAAATATTCAATTATATTGCTATGAATCGACTATGCGAGCAGGGGTGAGATCTGAACTATCTCTAGTTTTTTTATTTCACAAGGTAATAGAATACCTTTTCCAATTTCCTATTGGGTGCCGACTACATAATGCAAGCCTTGTGATGCTCAGCAGACATCCTGTAAATTGATCATTAATGTATAAACAAGGATACCCTAATACCCTATCTTATGCCTTATGAGGTTTGGAGACATCGCGTGTTAAGTTAAATCTTTATTTATTGCGAAGCGATTAGCTTTCACAAGTTAAATGGACCTTGATCTAGACTCGAGCCCTAAAAGCAGGTTTTGACAACAAATTGGATGCCTAACCAAGTGCGTCACAGTGGCCATCCTCTGATAAGTGGCACTGACATTCTTTAGTACAAATGGCATCACCTTAGGCATTGAACTCCCATTTTGTTGTGAAGACTATTTTGATTCAATCTATGATATTGTTATATATTCACATATAAGCTTATGATCAACAAGGACATATGCATATTCGAAAGTAAGATAGTGCATTAGTACTATGAAAGTTTATCATTTATCAATCTAGAAATATATTCGTAATACTTATTGTACCAAAATTTCTAGCTCGCTTTCATCTCAAATACCATTATCATGTGAACTTTACACTTGTAAATATGTAAATATTTTATGTGTATGCACAAGACATTATACATCAATTCTCAATAAAGAACAAGAACGAGTAGATATAGGGAAAACATATAACCCAATGTATTAATTGAAAAGCAATCACCAACATGAATACCTATACATAACTCTTATATTCCATTGCTATAGAAAAAACTTATTTCAGTAAAACATTTTTCATAGCTTTCATACATGACGAATCTTGCAAGTCATTTATCTACCTCAAGCAAGCAACATATTACTATAGAAAACATACTATCTCTAATATAGTCCATAACTAGATATTAGTGATGCACTAGTTCATTTATATAACTCTGTACATACTATTTCTATATGCGATAATCATGCATAAGTGTATATCGCAACATCTTTTAATATCATAATTTCCATATGTGATGAAAAGGAATTTCACATATAAATTAGATTATGAAATCGATTTATGAATTGTCATACTTCATAAAACTTTAAGTTAAACATCAAACTTTTCTTAACTTTGGTATAAAGCCTGCACTATTCTAAAGAGGTGGATAATGGGTTATACTGTAGCACTCGAAGATACAAGTCTGCTTAGTCACCCAAACGGGATTGACTACAACCCAAATGGGGTTGAATATGATCCAAATGGGACCATGTCTGTTTAGTCACCCAAACGGGTTTAACTACAACCCAAACGGGGTTGAAACTATCGTAGCTGCAAGGTACCCTTATAGGCATTGCTATCTATCCACTTCCTAGACTCAACTCAGGCAGTAAAATCTATTTACTTTATTTTTTATTTATTCATTCATATTCTTATATGCATATGTATACTCTTGGGTAACTATGAACAAGGTACTCATACACATGTTTATGTGTAACTTTCTGTAAACCTGTGAACATGTTCACTATTAGGTATTACTATTTTGTACTTGTAATCCTATTCAATCATGTAAATAGTCTGTATGTCAAGACTATACTTATATAATGCCATTTGTACTCATACATAATCATGTAAAAATATATCTTCTCTAGTACATAAACATATATGCACAATTCATAAACAATTTATACAATTTGTTCATGTAACAATCACGTGACAAGATACTCCTTCTTTAATGCATACACTTGTATACATGGTCACATATAACATTGCCATTATATACTTTAATAAGATTTCTATAATTGAGTCTATTGCTCTGTAGATCTATATTTTATCATGCTAACATGTGACATCACAAATGCTTATTTATGTCATTTCAATTAAGCAAAAACATATTCATGCATTTTCACTTTAAACATATTCTCTGAAATCATTACTCTAAACATCTTTTGAACCCAGTCATATAAGATCATACTATATATATATACACACATATATTCTACAAATTACATTACTTCTCTATACAATTAAAATTGACATTTATATATATTACATTCATGTAATCATATGATAGTTTTACATTAAAAGCCTTCATTTATCATATTTAAACATTTCTTAACTTCATAGTATAGATGCATGCATCAAATAAACATTTACTCCATGAAAGCATAATTGCACACAACAATAATGTACATAAGTTTGATCACATATGAATATTTATATATCATTACCAACAATCCTTACTTAGGTATAAATATAACTATATGTAAATTTATCAACAATCATATTACATGCCATACTTAATTCAATGTGCTTCCATATAACTATGAATTTATCATAACAACATGTAGTTAAGCTATACATATGTAATCATAACTTGATTTACATCCTTAGTTACATGTATTTCTATGTTAGAAATTGCTTAATGATAACTGAGCATATATCATCATAAGAGTATATACATACATTAACCTTGCATATAACAATTATGTACAAATTTAATCACGAATATATGTTAGATATATTCATCACTAGTTGTTACCTATGTACACGTGTGAATGTATACGTATACATATAATCTTTTATTTAATAGTCATATTACATGCCCTATCCAATTCATTTTGCAATCACATAAATACATATTTAGCTTAACTAATTGAAAACCATAAAATAAAGTACGTTAAAGAAAATCTGCACAGGGCAGCATTCTAGAATCGACTTGTGAGCCACATTTGAAATTAAAGATGTCATTTTTAGGAAAAATGATCTTCTATAATCTTATCCCCCTATGTATCTAGTTTCCAGAGAATTAAAATCCATCTTAATATCTAATCTATAGCTCGATTTATTTGAAAAATACTATAGGCTGTTCATAGAACCAAAACAGGGTGGGCTGTCACTTAGAAAGATTCATAACGTAAAATTGAGAGGGATTTAGATCAACATTTCTTCATCAAAGTTATACTTTCATGTCTCTAGTTTTACCATAATTTTATTTTGTAGTATTTCAACATCTCTACAAAGAGTTATGCCCATTATTGTAAATTCTATTTCTGTGAGCAGTCTAGGGGACTAGTCTAGATTCAACCCTAAATTCCATATATGTAGAGACAGATTTAAGTTTAGGTTTCTCCATATGAAATATAGGTATGGAAGTCTAGTTTCCAACGCAAATATAATCACTCAATTTTCTATTCTATAGCTCAACTTATGAGCAAAACAATCCAGATAGATCAATCAGTCTTGAAGAAACATTCTACTCATGAAGAGACTCACGAGTGAAGTAAAAAGACCAAACTTCACGAATCTGAAGGGGCTCACGAGTGAAGAAAAAGGGCTACATTTCATGACTCATGAAGAGGCTCATGAGTGAAGAAAAATAGGTACGTTTCACGACTTGTGAGAAGGCTCACGAGTAAAGTAAAAGGGTTACGTTTCATGACTCGTGAAGGGCTTCACAAATGAAGAAAAGATGGATAAAATTCATGACTCGTGAAGAGATCATGAGTGAAGGAAAGAGGCACACGACTCGTGATAGACTTCACAACTCGTGAAGAAGTTCACAACTTGTGAAGAATGTCACGACTTGGCACCCTAAGAAAGAACTTTTCTGGAAATGGAAGCAGATCGATCTGATCCCATTTTAAGCGTATCGAAAATAATCCCATAGGCCAAACGATCTTCAAAACTCATTTTAAAATAAATAATCCTTCCTTACTCATCTTAAAACAAATAATCTTAACATTACTCATTTAAGAATCCAAACATCAAAACCCTAATCTCTAAAAAATCCATCCACAGATAACAAAATCACAGTAATTCCCATACCTTGGCTGAAAATCCCTATGTCTTCAATCCCTTGCAATTTCCTTTCCTTTACTCTTTCTACCCTCCTCTTCTCCTTCACAAACATCATCATCATCATTTAAAATTCCAGCACCTTACTCTACCATTACCTCATCAAAATGAAAAGAAGAAGGAGAAGAAGAAGATGTCATTTAATTGAAGTTATTACCTTAATTTGATGCACAATTTCTCTTGATTAATCATCACATGCAAGAATTTCTTCTTTGGTTTCTTTAAGAGATTAACCATGAACACATGAGAGAGAGCAAAGAAGAATTTATGTAATCTCACTCTCTAAATGTCGTCCCTCTCTCCCATATCTTCTCTTTCATGTGAAATATAATATATATGTAACACCCTATAACCCATGTTTACTATATATAATCCAATCTATGCCATTTGACCCATCTAATCATATGACTAACATATTAATCAGGATTATCGCATCTTTACTGTACATTTATTTGAACAAACATGTAGACTTCATATGCAATCCCAACATCTTATCATTGTTAATACTATATCATCATACTTTAGCCATTTATCTTTCATGTATAGTATTTAGCATTTCAGCACATTTAAATAAAGTATTATAGCTTATAGATGTATGCATAAACTAGTATTTTCACTATGAGCTTATTACAGTCTTCACTTCCATATAATTTACATATACATATATTACAACCCTTATACATGTTAAACATGTAAGGAACTAACAAGATTTATCAAAAGTTTTCCTACATCCACTTCTATAGACTGGTGTTGGCCTGTCCTGATACAAAATTAGATCCTGTGCAAAAAGTCTTCGCTACCCAAAACCTACACGGATCAAATAACCCGTGCTAAGCTTTACAGCTTAGTGGGGAGATTCTAAACATGAAAGACAACCACTCACAGTGGTCGTCAAAAATATAAAATAACTAGCAACAATACTCATATGGCAAAAGAAAAGAAAATTATAAAATACAATAGCTTGCATAACAAGATAGCTTTTCACAATTTAATCAGCATACTAGTTATAGTTCATAAAGTGATCCATATATCATGTAAACAAATATTAAGTCGTGTTCACATAGTCACTGTTAACCATAATAATTCATATATCAGATGCATATCTCATACTGTGAATAACTTTGAAACTTTATTACTTTACTTTAGCCTGCTTAAGTTCTAAGAATGGATAACGGGATCGATGGATACCCGAGGGTATCAAATGATAGATATCTGAAGATATCATAACTATGGACCCAAGTAGGGCCAACTATACTTTGGACCGGTCAAATGCTCGCACGTGAGCACCCACACGAGGGCAAAAATAAACAACCCTAATGGGCTGTGTAAGATCCAGCAGGATCGACTTTGGCAGCTGCAATTCCCTATAGGCGCCTATCTATCCACAACTGAAACTCTATCGCAGGCATAATTATATTCTTGTTAAATTCACATATCAAGACTATGTTCATAGTGTACTATTCGTATATGTATAATATCTTGTAATACTATGAGTTCTTTGGTGCATAAACAAATATATGCACATTTCATATGCTAGGTTATATCAAGCCATGAGACTATAAATTTGCATCATAACATATAAGCATGACGTATAATCATCATCTCATACAATTAAGCATGTTCTCTTTAAGCATTATACATATTCTTAGTCATGCCAAAATATCTTCTATTTCATGGGCAATTACATATTCATACATTCATATATAACATGTAGGCATGACATTTAATCATCACTCCATAATCATCATTGTACGTACCTGTAGATTCATTCGCATACAATTGATGCATTCTTATATGCATATTTATCTATACATATAACCACCTTCATCATCAAGTATGAATCAAGTACTATACAAATTATCGATAAGTCTTCATGTAATAAATACATTTAACTTGCAACATGTAAGGTAGATATACATACATCTTTACAACTTGATTGAAACCTTTATTCATATGTATTTTTGTATCAAAAACTTGTTAAATTCTCGATAAAAACAGTTTAGTTAATCATTACTATTCATTTGAAACCTTTCTGTGAATTTTGAGTAAAACAGCAAGGATCACGGTTACTATGAAATTGTTGGTAACCGTGAGATAGGTCACATTTCGGTTCTGTACTAAAAACTGCACTAGGTCACGGTTACTATGAAAATCCTCGTAACCGTGTCATATATGTACAAAAGGGGCTCACGGTTACTATGAATTCTTTAGTAACCGTGAGATAGGTTACTTTTCTATTCTGGACTAAAAACTGGACTAGGTCACGGTTACTAAGGAAATCCTGGTAACCGTGACATATATTTTGTCCAGAGGCCGATTTACGGATTCAACTTGTATTGCAATTTTGACCGTTAAATCATCATTTTTAGAGAATAATTTCTTCTACAAACTTGTAGCCCTATGTGTCTAGTTTCTAGGACATCAAAAATCTCTTCAAAATCATTTATATAACTCGAGATATGAAGAAAATACTAAGGACTGTTCATGCTCACAAATTCTGCATTTTTGTCCGAAATTCAAACTGGATTTAGACCCATTTAAAGACAGAATTCGTATATAGTTTCTTCTTATAAAATCTTTGTCTATAGGTCTAGTTTAAGTCCCATTTTGAATCACCTCAATATCTATTTTCAAACTCCAGATATTATCAAAACAATACTCATAGGTCAAAAGAACTCAAACCCAGAATTTTATCAAATTCACATGCATGTCTCATCTTATGTTCTCTTTGTTTATTTCTCAAGTTTTCAAGCAAAACACATCATGTTCCAAAAGATCCATTCACAAGCAATATGAGAAACCCTAAATTCCCATACCTTTGGCTGAAACCTATCACACTCAAGCTTTCAATCTCTTGCTATGTCTTTTCCTTTATCCTTCCTATCTCCTCCTTCTTTGACTACAATGAAATTCATTCCATCATTTCCAGCACTTATGCTTCATTACCACAAGCAAGATGATAAGGAGAAGAAGAAGATGATGATGAGATTCACTAAAGATCACTTACCTTAGTTTATTGCCTTAAACACTTGATGAACCAAACAAAACTTATCAACTAATTTCTTGAGAGGATTTAGAAGAAAATAAGAGAAGGAGAAGGGATGGGAACTTTCTGGTTTTCCTCTCAATTAGCCGACCAACAAGCTCTCCAAATGCCACTTTCTCTTTCTTTCCACTACACACCCACCTATTTATAGAACTTTGGCAAATATCACTTTAGGTCCTCTAAGAATTTGCATGTCACACTATAACCATGCATCTATTTGCATGTTATATAATGACCTCTCCACTAACTATTCTTCTTAAATCAACCTCCTCATTCTATCTCTTTTATACATTGACCTCTAAATTTCCAGAAATTATAAAATTACCCCACAATTAATACTTTTTCTGCAATTGCATCCTTAATTACTATTAATCATTACTTTTAAATTTTATTTTCATGCAATTAACATAATAATCTATCCCATAGACCCTTACTTATACATAATCCTCATTTAAAAATATGCAATTTTAACTAGGGTCATGTTAGGGGTCTTACAATATATATATATATATATATATATATATATATATATATATATATATATATATATATATATATATATATATATAGTGGCAAGGTAAATTTCTTTCTTGGTCCCTCAAGATTTTGCATGTTCTACTAACTTCTTTTAATTTCTTGCATGTTACACCTTTACCTCTCAATTTCCTGCATGTTTAACATTGACCCAAACATTTTATAATTCTCTTAAATCAACCTCTTAAATCATTATTTTATTCACATTTGACCCTTAAGATGCTGAATTTATAAATTGACCCCTAAACTAATACTTTATACTTCAATTACTCCCTGGAATATTGTTAAACCAACCATAATAATTTAATTATGACCTTATAAAATTCATACCATATAATTTACACATTTATCACATAATTATTGATAACTTAATAACAATTTTGCCCCAATTAATATCTTAACTCTTAATAATTCACCCAATAATGCTCAATTAGACTTTAATAACATGTAATTGCCCTTAAATTCTACTAGGGCCTAATTTGGGTCCTCACAAGTATTAATTAAGTGATACTAAAATTACATAAATCACTTAGTAAGGTGATTATATACTCATATAATTATATTAATTGGTAAAATTTTATTATATATAATTTTTTTCAAAGCATTTTACAATATATAATAATTGTATAAAATTAAATTATTAATTTACATACCCAATTATTCATATATGTATTATGCTAAGATTAGTACTAGTTGAGTGATATTAGAAATAAATGAAATTAATTTGTAAGTTGATTATATACTCATATAATTACATTAATTGATAAAAATTCATTATATATAACAACTATATATTATATATAACAACTATATATAATTTTATTATTAATTTACATATTTATTTAGGTATTGTATCAAAAATAGATAAATATCAGTTGAGTGACATTAAAAATAAATAAAATTAATTGGTAAAATTATAAAGTGATAAATCGCTTAGTTTACATACCTATATAAATATTTGTGCAAAAAACAATTAGTAGTAGCTGAGGGGATGTGATTTAGTGCTTGCACATCTGGTCCATTAGATTGACGGGATACGCAACCCCACGGTTCAAATATGGACACACCACATGTGCATGCGCACCGAATTACTACTCTTAGTTGTGTGACATTAAAGGTAAATTAAATTAAATACAAATTACTTTAGTTATATATTCATATTCATAGAGATATAATAATGTATTATAATAATTGAAATTCATCTTATTAATAAATAAAAATATTCAATTTATTTTATTAACTAATTATTATCTTAATTTTGAGCATTAAAATAGTTTAATTGAAATAGTTTTGAAGTTAAATTTATATAATAAATGTATAATGGAAATTATAGATAATATTTATATACAAATTATTAGTATTATAACACTAATAAATATCGATTCTTTCAGTCCAATTCGATTTTAAAACAGTTCGATATAGTTTGAATACAATTTTTTGAGCCGATTTTAGACAAAATATCAATATCCATTCAAAAGAAATTCGATGACACAATTGGTTGGTTTTAGTCAAAAAAGTCAATGGTATAATTTGAATTTGCACCTTTTTCTTTAGTACTTCGATTCGAGTGAGAAAGATTTAGACTCGTGTACACCCCTATGTATATATTTAGATTCCCATATCATGAACCCAAAGTTCAAAAGATTATGTAGTTAGGATGCTAATGTATTTGTCAGTATGTAAAGATTTATTAAATCCCATATGTATCAGTAACAAATGATCTAATTCAAAGTAATGTTGCAATAAAAAATAAAATTTTCCATGTAGGGTAAATCATTCAGTTTTAAATAAAAATAAAAATTTTTGAAGTAACAAGGAAAAAAATTCAAATGGTCATATTATGGAAGTGGATACTTCTAAAAAGACCTATGACATAATTAATTACAAAAGCCTAGAAGTAGTTAGGATACCTGAATTAAATAGGAGATTATTTATACATAAAAATATCAATATTATATTTTTAATATAGTGAGAATTTTAAAATTAAATATGTTAAAAAATACAAATATTAATTACATGCATATTACAATATATGAATTTCTAGACCTGTAGTTTAAATATTAAAAAATAGGTTGCTAATGGGATACTCATGATATTCATGCAATATATAATAAAGTCATAAAACACATAAAATGTGACTTTTTTATTAAATTTATTGCAATAATTGACATTAATTATAAAGAGATATTTTCTTACAACAGAGAGATGCAAAAGTTTTTAATATTTATCAATTTAGCAATAAATTAGCATGTAAATAATTGATTCGATTTGTCTGTTTTAATAATGAAATTATATAAAGTCTTTAAATGATTTATTATGGCTAAAGCATATAAATATTTTTGAAAATTTTTGTTTGATACAAATATGTGTTGAATTTTATGTCAATATGATTTTAAAATGTTATAATGTTGCCTAAATTTATTAATAATCCTCAATATTTCATAAACATATGGGCCAATAAAAAGCAAAATCCCAAAGGCCCAACGCTAAATTTATTAATAATCACCAAAGGCCCAACGCTATCCCACCTTGGGACACACTTTTAGAGGCATGATAGTTGTAAATTATACAATGTTTTTAGTATGTTTTTAAGTGTTAAGTTGATTAATTTAGTCTTAATTGGTTAATTTCAAGTTTAATTACTTAATTTGTGTGTTTGTGGGTTTAATTACAAGTTTTTGTATTTTTAGGGGCTAAATTAAAGAAAAAAAGAAGTTAATTGAAGAATGGAAGAGAATTGGGCCAACTTTGTAATTTTTTAAGATAAAAGTTTCATGGAGTATAGAGCCAAAGTACTTGGAAGAGTGCTACAACCCCTCACCCGAGTATGACAAAGCCCTCACTTGAGTTAAAAACCCCTCACCCGAGTATTAAAACCCTCACTTGAGGGAGAAAAGCCCTCACCTAAGTGCTTTAAATGCCTCTGTCGAGTGAAGGTGTTCTAAATGCAATAAAACTCTACTGCATTCTGGAATAGGAATGTTTTAAGGCACTAAAACTTTTTCTTTACAAGCTATATAAGTAAACTTAAGCACCAAAATTAGAAGGGGACCTAGAGTAGAGTAGAGTTATGAATTCATCTTCATAGTTAACCTTAGTTTTCTTTAGTTAATTATATAGTATTTTTAGACCTAGTTTTCTTAGTTTTCAATTTTCTTAAAGATTTGAGCTTTCTACTGCTGTTCTGAGAAGTTATTAAGAGCAAGTTTGAAGCTTCATGAGTATTGTATCTCTTTATGTTAATTTTTCTTTCATTTTAATCATGTTCGGTGAGCAATTCCTTACTTTTGCTGAGGAAAACTTAAACCCTCATGCTTTTATTGTAAAGACTACTTTGAGCTTGACTTTAATGTAAAGTGTGTTATTTATTAATTCATGTGCTAAATCTTATCTTTGGTTATGGTTGGATTGATGCTTGACGTATCGAGAGATGGGTTAATTGTTAATTCAGTCTTTGATCAATGATTTGCATGTGTCTTAGTTTATTCTAATTATGTCAATGTATTATTGCGTTTTGAGAATTGAGGCAATGATTTATTGTTTATAAGTTGATTTAAATTTAAGAATGCTAAATTGAGAATGGGCTAGAGTTAGATCTCTCTCGAGAGGGTCTAATAAAGGTTTAGGAGTTTAAAACCGAATCATTATGCTAAGTATTAGATTGTTCTTAAATAGAGGATTTAATGCTTAAAATGATATTCTAAATAAGATATATGTTTTTATTTAACTGGTTTTTCCATAATCGCTTGTGTTACTTTTGGTTTGAGTCTTTATCAATTGAAGTTGAGGTAGATAGTTCCTTTAGCAGAAATGTTTTAATTATTACTCTATATTTAATTTATGTTAGTCTAGTCTTAGTTTTAGTTTTGTTTAATTATTAATTTAGTTTAGTTCTTGCTTTCAATTCAAAAACTTAGGAAATAATCTCAAATTAATTTAACTCAATTATAGACATTATTCTTAGCAATCCATGTTCCCTTGGGTTCGATATTCTTAGGGTCATAATTATATGTCCTTATATTACTAGTTGATCTAGTACACTTGCTAGAAACTAGTCAAGGCATGCCAAAATCAACTGATGGAATAGCTCGATTAGCCCTGACAGCTTTATCTTATTTGCAGATGTGCCTGACACAGGTTATCATTGCTTGTCAAAAGTCACACTGCCTCCACCTACTCTGACCACAAAGAGTAAGCCTCTCAAGTGGATTTCCTACTCCTATCAATACTAGGTTTTTTCTAAAAACACATACATATAAAGAACTTAATACTCTCTCACTCTCTCTCTCTCTCTAAAAGTCTAAAACTGAATTCAGCTTCGAAGAGTGCAAGCCTAGATCGATCGGGCTAGCTTTCTTTTTCTAGGATTATTATCTTTATGAGTTCGATCATTCATGTCCCCTGGCTATGCGCAAATCTAAATGACACCTCCATGCCCCTCACATACAACTCCTCTCTTTCTAAAAATCCATGGATTATCATTTAGTGCTTTCGTTAAGAGTTAATGGCCGAGTGAAAGGTGCCTAACTTATATGTTATTGGGAGAAATGTGGACTTATAGATGTAAAAATAAAAGTGAAGCATAAAACTCCATGAAAGTCTCTAAGACTACATAAAGGAACTCCAAACGAAGAATCTAAGTGCAAGGCTCTATCAAAGTCTTTGAGACTATATCGAGAAACCTGAGATAGCAAAAGGAGAAGGAAAGAAGAAAATGGCAATGACCCCAAGGCTAAAGAAAGAAGAAAAAATCAACATCAAGGCTAAAGAAGGATGAAATGTCCTCTTCCCATAACAACACATAGGGGTATGGCAGGCTTCATGATTCCCCTATCAAAAGATAATAGAGAAAGGTAGGGACCTTGCTCTCTCGCCTTCCTGCACATATAAGTCAATCCGACATCCCGTCAACCCGAGCTTTGAGTACTGAGGCCTCTGCCTCATACAACACTTGCCTCTTAATCTCAGAGGGCAAAAACAGAAGAGCCACAAAAGGGAAAATCCAACTAGCCTAGCATAGAGAAAGATATGGTTAAGCAAGGCTTTTCGCTCTTTCGAACCCCAAAAATTGACCAGCAAAATTCCAAACTCTAGCCTTTCACACCTCAAATGAAGGAAGTCAAACTAGAGAAAAGGAAAAACCAAATGGCATATGCTAAGCCCTCGCCTAAAGCAATGCACTGCTACCGCTTGAGATGCCCACAACCTCCTCACCAAAAAATAAAAGGAGGAATGACAAAACAACCCTACATGCTGTTGAACCATTTGGCAAGATGGAAAGGAAAATGCAGCAAAAATAGCACTCTGATCTTTTTACTCACTAACACAGCTAGAGAACCGTAGAAAGCTATAAAAAGCCCCAGCTTGTGCATAGAGACAACTGGAGAAAACAACAGATAGGAAAAGAGAAAAAAAGGGTGAAGAAGGCCCTAAAAATCTCTCCTCTGGTGATTAAAAGTGTGCTCTCCAACATGAAACATACTAATAGAACCAAAGATACTTAACACCAATCGAAAGGTTAAGGAGTCACCACCCCTAGATCGACGTGTTATTAATTGAAGGTAGTGGAATAGCTGATAAATTCAAAAGAAAGATGCAAAAAAAACACCTGCATAAAGATAAAACCTCAATTGATCGATGTATATCCCAATCTTAGATGTAATTATGATCTAAAGGTTGATAGGCGAGTTATTAAAATTCCAATCAAAAGATTAACACCTGAATAATACCATAATTGCAATTGTGATTGAGTGATTAATGGAATCGATTATAGGCACTCAAATAACAAAATTTAGGATTCAATCGTCACCTTAATAAAAAAAATGATCGATCAAAAATCCAGTTACCCACTTAAGGCCATTTGTCTCACAGATCGAAGTAATTGCTCGATCGAAAAGCCAAACTAGTCATAATCGGCCCTTTATCGCTCGATCAAAAAAAGAAGCTAAAGCAAAGTACTAAAAGCAACAAGCATCTACATAATGATAGTAAAAGAAAAAGCAAAAAAAGCATAGCAAAATTAGAAATTGGGAATCTTATTTCAAAAGATATAAAGATACATCAAAAGAAAATTTCTTTAAAAGGCATATTCCTACATCTACAAATCTACCACCACAAGGCTGCCTCTCATCAATCCTCATGACTTGGCAGACATCTCCCACTTACAGCACATTAGAATCAAAAAAATGAAAGAAGATCAGCCACGACTTTAGGAGAGAAAACTACAAAAAATGATGAGGGATAAAGACTATATGACCTGTTGTGGCAGGTGATACTATGGTAGAGAACCATCTGGTAATTCATTCATCTTCCTTAAATGGAAAAAGCCTAGAGTTACAAAGGGTCCAAAATTATCAGGTGGTTCCATAAAAGAAGCAGGAAAAAAGGAGAAAAAGTTCTCCAAAGAAAACATTTCCAGAAAGGTAGGAGTTTCAGAAAAGGTAGGCTTATATTGTAAGGAAGAGGGGATACTCCTTTTATCCCCAATAAAAGTAAATTTAAGGGCATTAGTACAGATCGCCATGTAGTATCCCTTAATAAATATGGAGCCCAAATCAAAGCATCAAAAGAAGAAAATAAAGCCGTCGTAATAAAGGTGCGGAGTCAAAGCGACTGACTATTTGTGACCCAAAAAATGATGCCACTTAAAAGTAAAGGAAATTCGAAACAAATGCTTAGTCTGATCGAATGAATCTTGGTCAAACTACTAAAGCTAATAATCAACGCGACAGAACGGATTGAAGGCCCAACGACTTCTGGAAAAATAATGCCACCTCCTTACAAAAAAACATAAAAGCTCAATGATAAAAGACAAATTGATCAAAAAAGCAATCACACCAAGCTGGAAAATGGATAACCCCTTTTACCAAGGCCAATCGCCCTAAAGACCACCAAAGAGGAAATTTAGGGGATGGATTAAAACTAAATATGTTCGACCGAACCCAAAAATTTGCCCAATCAGAAAAGCTCCTAACCGAGGACGCCCTCAAAAAAGGAAGAAAAGATAAAGGCATGAAGATGTAAATAGATGATTGAGAAAATAATAAATTCGGATCTCAAAGACTTGAAAGAAATCAACAGGGCATCAAAACAGATCCCATCTTACACGGTGAGAAAAAACTCAAATAAACTGAAAGATGGATGCTATAAATCCAACCAAAAAAGGCAATGAGCCCATAAAAATGGTCTCATAAAGGCCAGATCAGGATAAAAAGACGAGAAAGATGCTAATCCCATATAAGGATTTAGCCTCAGGAAGGGTGACTATTTATGAACCATCTCACTTCTTCGAAAAAAGAGCGTCAATTATAACCAAAAAACCTAAACAAAGCCATGAAACACCGATAATGAAGCCAAAATGCCAAAAAAACTTTATGATCAAAGAAATCATTTCGGACCTACCCTCTCAAAACTTCAACACTATCCTAAATGAAGAAAAACTTCATCCGTAGAAAAAACCAAGCGAGATACAAGGGCAATCATGGCAGGCTAATGTAAAGCAAAAGACACTTAAATTCACTTAAAAAAAGCCAAAACTAGAAAAACAAAATAGCACAAGCGTTCAGAGTATTAGAATTACGATTAAAGCAAGCAAAAATCAAAGGAAAGCTACAATCTAGGAAGAACGATCATTTACGATTGACTCCAAAAAAAAGTGCCAAAGGTGTTGCAAAGGCCTAAAAGTTAAAGTGTTTTACGATCAAAGTGCTCGGCCTAAATCTACTATCGAGATATATTCTAGGTGAAATTAATAAATCCTAGAGGAAAAGGCAACTGAATAATCCGACCAAGACATAAAAGACAATTGGCCCTCAAAAAAGGTACATCTAAATGCCAACCAAAAAATCCAAATGGACAGATAAAAAGATCATCTACTTAGGTATTAACCAAAATATCTCTCCTAAATAGGATCTCACAAAGATGAAGCCACCTCGCAAAAGAACGCGTGTCAATCTAAAACCTCCTTAGAACTCGATCTACCAATCGGAGCATTGAAAGGGGTACAAATGATAATGCTCAATATTTCATAAACATATAGGCAACAAAAAGCAAAAGCCCAACCGGTTAAAGAGGCTCAATCACCAAAGGCCCAATGCTATCCTACCTCTGACACACTGCCAGAGGCATGCTAAAATCCAACTAATCGAACAACCCGATTGGCCTTGATGGCCTTATCTTATACGTAGATGTACCTGACACACATTAACATTGTGTGTCAAAAGTCACAGCACTTTCACATACTCTGACTACAGAGAGTAGGCCTCTCTAATGGACTTTTAATACTTATAAATACCTAGTTCATTTCTAAAATACATACATATAGAGAACTTAATACTCCCTCACTCTCTTTCTAAAAGTTTAAAACTGACTTAAGCTTTAGAAAGTTCAAGCGCTGATCGATTGGGCTAGTTTTCTTTTTGTAGGATTCTCATCTTGACGAGTTCAGTTATTCACATTCCCTGGCTACATGCAAATCTAAACGACACCTCCATACCCCTCGTATACGACTCCTCTCTTTCTGAAAATCCACAGATTATCATTTATCATGCCTGAAACATATAAATAATTCTAAAAAAATTATTCAATACAAATATGTATTGAATTTTATGTATATAATTTTGAAGTATTATAATATTGCCTTATCATGATTTATGTATGATTTTAATTGTTATTAAAACTTTTGAAGAGTTTGAAATACTTTAACAAATTTTGGAAACTAAAATTTTGTCTCCACTTGAAGATTGAACAATATTTGATTGAAAGAATAATTTTTGAGAAAACGATTATATGTTTATAATTATCTGCCATTGAGTAACATAATGATTGTAAAGTCACAAAATATAACATATTTCATGATTATATATTATTATTGTTGTTGTTGATGCATTATGCAATCATGCATTATAATTTATTTGTCAAAGTGTTACTTAAAATTACATTTTGTTTTAAAAAAATTCAAGTTCTCTATATAATTATATATGTTTTATTTGAATAATTTTATTATTTTTATTTATTTTAAGTAAGCCTTTAGAAATGTTTGAATTAAATTACTAAATGCATTTGTTTGTTATAGCTATTATATGATTATATTTTATACATGTCATGAAATCATTTTATTTCTTAAAGTAAATGAAGAAATATAAATTATAGCTATGGAAATGGTATTTTCAAGAAATGATAAGTATTACTATCATAATATTAATTCTCACCTCTAGAAAATGGCTTATAATTAAAAGAAAGAATAATAATGGTTAAAAAAATCATTTGAGAATTGATAACTTATTTATAATATGACATGAAAGTACATGGTCCTATACCTATTGTACTTATGATCATATTATTAAATTTTATAAATTATCCATTTTAAAGAAATAAAGATGTGGAGATGAACATGTACATGCTTATGAAGGTACAACATGTGATTTTACAAAATAAATTTTAGCTGTTATTTTTCAATTATGCATAATATATCTAGAAGATATATTGTTAGCATATATAGAAGGTATGCAATTAGCATACCTAGAAGATATGTCATTCATTTTTAGAAAAAAGAATCTTATAATATTGTTTATTGGAACTCTATGTGCACAAGTTTAAAGTTGTGTATTGATATTATTAGATGGTGAACAAAAATACATATTATACTATTTTTTTCCTTACTTAAGATTTGTTCACACTAATTTTCCTATTAAGGTTTTTAATGAAATAACTTATGATATGTATTAAAGATATTATATACTCTTTCTTCCTTTGCTGGGTTTTCATTCTACAAGATTTTTCCTAATAGGGTTTTAATGAGGCACAATATCTATTAATGGATATTCAAGAAGAAGTATGTACTATAAATCTCATGAAATATGAGTGTACATAACCTCTTAATATTGATAGCATAACTTATCAAAAGACAAAGGTAAATACTCATATTAATTGATTGTCCTAGTAGGACACTTTATATAATTGTCAATGAATCTAAAGTTTGCTAGAAGTGTAACGGATCTTTTAATGCAAATGACATCATTTTTTGAAAAGAAAAAATTTTAAAATGATACTCAAAAAGATGCAAAAAGTAACATAAATCAATAACTTTATATTTCTAAAAAAATACAACCCCAAAAGTAGTTCTAGCAATGATAAATTATATGAATTATATGAAAAATGGATAATAATTATTATTGATAATGTATTTATGTATTTCATTGCTTATAAAAAATAATGATAATAAGTATGAGTCTCAAATTATCAAAAAATGTTGATATCAAGATAATTAGCCAAAATGGAAAGAAACAATCCATGCTAAACCGGACTTATATAAGATATTTAGATTAAAATTTTAGACACTAGAAGATACCAAATATTTTAGCTATAAAAGTAATAATTATTGAACTATTCAATGGTGGCTATTCATAAAATTAATCGAGAGCACATGTAGTTGAGAGTCTTAAATCAACACATTAAAAGAGTGTGTATATGATTTGAGAACAACAATCAATCATATAGCATCATGAAGGAATGCCAAATTGCAAAGTCTACTCAAGCAATAAACCAATCGATCTCTTCATAAGGGCCTTACATAATATTAGAGTACGTCAATTGGATGAATATTAAGTATGATTCATTGCATTTTTCAAGGGAAGTGCATATGAATATTGTATTTTTTTCCTTCACTTAGTTTTTATCTCACTGGATTTTTTTTAGCAAGATTTTAATGAGATATGTTCATGGTATATAGTCATTTAAGAGAAAGTGTTGTGAAATATTCCTATTGTGGATGACTACTTTTATCCCCGATTACACTCTAGTATTATATTGCTATTCAAACTCTAGTATTGACTTATTCATTAAGTTTTTGCGCCTATAAATATGTTCATTGTGAATTATTCAACACACAATAAAATACAAGAGAATTATAATTCTCGTTCTGTCTTAATTTTGTCTTCAGTCTTAATTTTGTCTTGTCTATTTATTATTCTCTATTAATTTATAACAATAAAAGAAACATTGACAATAAAGAGTTTCTTTTTTCAATATAAAATGAGATAAAATAACTCCAAATCAAAAATTATACGTCAATTAAAAAAATTCTTGTAAAAATCGGCCAAGAAAAAAGTTTAATACCTTTGGCAGTGGCGGAGCCACCTTTGCTTGAGGGGGGGGCACATACACACCCTCAAATTCAGATTTTCTTTATATATATATATATATATATATATATTAGAAGCCCCTTAAATTATTTTAAGTGTCTCATTTCAAATTTTAATCCAATAATAATTACATAATCTTTTTAATTAAATTATAAAAATTAAAATAAGATAATCCAAATCCATTTAAATAAAAAATTAAATAAATGGTAAAATCTAAATACTCTGTATTTTATTCAAAAATAAAATTATATTATTTTTTTAAAAAATAAATGCCAACTTTTTTGACAATTTAGAAACACATTACATTTTTTATTTTCACTTTCATGCTCTTTCTCTTTTTTCTTTTTCTTCTTGTAACTTTTGAAGCATTTTAAATTTAAAATAGGATTAACAAGTATTTTTTATCACTTTAATTGGCACTTGGTTACAAAATTTCACTTTTTCTTATAATTTTTAATACTGTATTTATTAATTTTTTCTTTAATTGGTTTTTTTATTATTTATATTTTGATAAGTTTAATGTGTATTTTAACACCAATCTCGAATAAAATTAATAAAATAGGTAATTTGAGTGATAATTGATAAAAATAATTGTTTTAGTTAATTTTGATAGTATTGACATTGAGCTAATTATACAACGGTTTCAACATATGAAATTTTGTGAAAACTATTGTGAAAATTGTATTTTTTATTTATTTTAAATATTATCTTTTTTCAATTTTAAATAAAATATATTTTCATAACATAATTTATTTATTTTTAATTTTGAATTTTTTATATTAAAATTATAATATATGCTTTCGCTAATCCTGGGGTTCTAGGTCTGCCAATGACCTCTGGCATGGTCCGATTTTAAATGAGTTTACGTGGATTTTTAATTTTTTTCTATTCAAGTCATGTCCATGTCTAGACCCAACAAACATATCAAATCAAATTAATATGAATCAATTCATAAATAAATTGAAAAGAAATAGATTAGATTATACACAGATTAGATGAATCACGAACCAAGCTGTAGGTTGATCTGAATAAATTGAATCATGGATCGAACTGTTTGATTTTTTAAAAACCATTAGAGTTGTAATAAATGTGGTAACCCCTAACTTATATTCTGCAATAATCTAATCTTTTGTAATTTAATTGAAGCTGATAACCCAAGAATTAAATGCCATGAAATCTATTATACTAGCAAATGTGTGGAAGCACCAGTTTAGAGTTGAGAGTTGAAGTAGCATTTTTTTCGGTGGTTTCATTTTTATAGATAATTAGGGCATGTTTACTTACAGAAAAATGCTCCAGTTTTTCAGAAAATTTTTTTACAGAAACAGAAAATAGAGATCATGTTTATTTTCGTCAGTTTTCTAAAATAGAGAACAGAAAATGAATTTTTCAGTTTTCTAAAATAAAGAACAAATTGAAAAACTAATAAAAGATGTTTTTCAAATTTTCTAAATAATATTAATACACACACACACACACACACACACACACACATATATATACATGCATATGTAAGTTTTTGTATGTGCATACATACATAAGCATATGCATGTGCATGTATATGCATATGTAGTACATGCATACACACGTACATATGGATATGTATATATATGTATATACACACATACACATACATATGCATATGTATATGTATACATACATATGTATATGTATGTATACATATGTGCATATATACACATATATATGTATATACACTATACATACATACATACATACATGCATGCATGTATATACATATAAATATGTATTTATGCATATACATATAGATATATATATATATATATATATATATGCACATATACACACATACATATTCATATACATGTACATGTATGTGCCTATATGTGCATACATACATATATACATATATATATGTATGTACATACATATATATACATATGGATATGTATATATATGTATACATACATACACATACATGTACATATGTATGTATTCATAAATACATGTGTGTGTTTGTGCATATATTCACATATATATGCATATACATATACATATGTATGTATGCACACACACACACACATATATATATACAAAAAAAAATACTCTAATTTTTCATTTGTTGATAAATAAACATGTTTTCTAAATTTTTTATGAAAAATAAATACTTCAATTTTCTAAGAAAATAGAAAACAGAAAACTATTTTCTGTAATTAAACACACCATTACCTTTTTATTTTTAAAAACACAGTATGATGGCAAGTTCAATAGCAAGGATGGCTAAAGGTCATTGATGCTTTAGTAGAAAACAGCAACAGTATAATGGCCTCAATACCGAGTCAGCCGTAAATAGTACTTCTCGATGGTGAATAGTATTTTTTGGGCCCGAAAGTCAAAAATATTTTATTGTACCATCGAAAAGTATTGGTCATGGGGAGTCCGGAGTTGAAATATGAAGTGAAATTGAGGTCAAATAGACCTCCAAATGTCAAAAATACGAAAAAGGAAGCAAGTCAATTTCCCTGATAGGGAATGTGACTTGATTTTGTATAAATAATTAAAAATAGTAAACGAACTCCGAAAATTACCAGATTTTACATACATACATGAATTTTTGTGTAGAATATTTTTGTGATGAAAATGGAATTTTTCAGCGACACCGACAGTTATCGAATCGGACCGATAACTAACTCCGATTGAGCCAAAATTTGTGTACAAGCTATTTTTGATGTGATAAAATTTATGAAATCATTTTTAAAGTGACTTGAAGTGAGAAAGATAGAGATTTTGGTTTGGCCTTTTAATAGTCTAAAATGGACTTAAAAGGATAATTGGCCAAGCCCATAAATTAGGCCCACTTAAGGACTATATAAGAGAAGAAATATGCAGAAAATTCTATATTTTGTGGGTCTCTTCTCTTCCTCCTTGGTTGGCCGAAACACTATCTTTTTCTTCTTCCTTTGATTTGTTCTTATTTCACTTCAAATCACACTTAGTTCCCAACATAAAAATTAAAGCTTCATCTCTCTAGTTTACCCTAGTAACCTCGATTAAGTGAATTGAGCAAAGGAAGGCTAAAAATCAAGTGGGCAAAGAAAATAGGGTAAGTTGGGGGTTATGAATTTTAGTGTTTTAAATTAATTATTTGATGTTTTTTCATAGATTTTGAGGTCTAGATAATAAATATGAGCTTGGATTTTGCATTTGAGAACAATAAGATGATGAAATCTAAGGTTTTATGGCTGGTTGTATTAGGTTTGGAAGGAGAAAACATTAACCCAAGGGACAAAGGCAAGGGAAAGGAAGCTTAGGCATTCTAGAACGAGTCAATTTGGTATGTGACTAATAAATCTAAGTATTTCCTATTTATTTTAATTAATTATCTTTATGTTATTAAGAAAAAAATTGCTAAATTGTTTAAAGTTTAAACTTAAGGTGGGAAAAATGAAATTAGAACCTATTTGATGCTATATAAATGATTGGAATAAAGAAATAAAATTTTTAGGGTTAAATTTAATTGGTGGCCAAAAATTTTCCTAAGGTAAAAATAGTGATTTTTGCATGAAATTAATAATTAGTAGTCTAAATTAATTATACATATTATATTTAGCTTCTATGAATTTTTATATGAATTATGGAATTTATTAGAAATTTTTAAAGTTCATTAATGGTGTATGTATGTAATGAGATTGATGAATTATAGAGATATTATGTATAATTTGGGTAAATTTGAGTAGTAGATGTGAAATAGTGTGTAAATAAATTTTTAAAGAATTTATGGACTTAATATGAATTAATGAGAATTATAACATTGAACATCTTTAATGAAAAATATTGAATTATAGGGATATAATTCAATAGAATGCTGAAATAATTGAAATAAAAATGAAAAGTATGCATATAAAATTTGAAGAAGTTTATATGCAAAATTAAGTTATTTTTGGAGAAAATTGTGTAATATGTATAAGTAAAAAGTATATACAGTAATGCCCTTAGAAATAACCAGGCAGTAAAAACTAGCTCAGGATATAATTGGCTGGCCATAGGGACATATCTGTACCACGGTGCAAGTCATGGCGACTTGCTAGCTATGGATTGGATCTTTGATCACCATGGCTTCTCTGTCTCTGTGCTCTGTTTTATGAGAATTGGCCCTTTGGGGGGTCATTTCTCTGTCTCTGTTGTGGCCTTGTGGGTCCACGTCCCGTGTATCCGGTTTAGAGTTTTCTGCCAGGTCCGAAACTAGGGGCATAATGAAAATAATATGAGAAAATATGAAAAAAAAGTGAAAGATGTTAATTAAAAGTAGCAAAAGGACTATTTTGAAAGAAAAAGACAGTTTAGGGCCAAAATCATAATTTTTTCCAAAAGAGTAAAAGTTAAGTAAATTAATTGAGAATCACTTAATTAAGGATAATACAGTCAGTTAATTGTTAAAATATACTAAAAGGAAGTTTTATAGTCAACAAGGACTAAAATGAAGTTTTCCATAAAAATATTTAATTAAGTGTAAAATTAAGGTTAAGTACCTTAATTAATAGTTTAAATGTTAAAAAGAAGTATAAAAGGCTAGATTTGTAGAATTAATAAGAAAGAAAGGCTAAATTGAAATAAAGTAAAAGTTTGAATTAAATATGTAAATTGATAAGAAATAATAATGTTAATTAAAAGGGAAAAAATGTTATTTGAATCTTTGACTTGACGAATCTATATAGAGAATTTTTGCATAACTGCATTATTTTTAAGATAAGTATAGAAAATATTTAGATTGTTAGTCACCACTGGGCATGTTAAGTGCTCAGCGCATAGTTTTAACTGTGCGTAGGTACTCAGGAGCGGGAGCAAGAATATTCTCTCAAGGATTTTTTCTGGTGTATTAAAATTATGAATCTTTTGGCATGTATATATTTGTATGAATTTTGCCTTTGGATATGTAAATGTTAACATGGGTTGTGATATTAGATATTTATATTTTTGGATGTGTTTAAGATGGATTGATGTTGATAATTATTATTTGTGATTGTTGTGCCTCAGAGAGACTGTGGATATTGTCTGTTTTTCAGGGTGCTAGTCGAATTTATAGCCGTTATATTGCCAAAATTTTATTAAGTGCATAGTAAATGGGACAGTTACAGGTCATCGACGAATTATTAATTAAGATAATTAATTATAGGTAATAAGATGGCAAAATAGGTTGAAAAAAAAATTTCGGCATGCGGGGTTCCGGAACAGTGTTAAGCATGTTATGGGTGTTACATTTTGTGGTATCAGAGCAAGGTTTAGGCGGTTCCAAGATCGGAGTGGGTGTAATGTTTAATTTTTAATAAGTTATATACATGCCAATTGCTATTTTGAGAAGTTGTTTTGAGAATTAATATATTCTTGCTCCCTTCTGTTTTATAGTTAAAAGATGTCTGGAGAGCCGAGTCGTGAGACAGGAGATAATAGGAGTGAGGCCTCTAGTAATATGTGGCCGGAGGAGGTTCCACCACAGCCGATGCCTCGATCCGTAGTGCCTCCTCCACCTCTTCCTCCTCAGCTGGATTTCCTCAACTTAATGTCAGATTATATCCAGCAGCGTCTCCAGGCTGCACAGGCTCAGGCACCACCATCAATAATACAGGTTCAGCAGCCTACTCCACCTAGAAAAAGGCCTATACTGGAGCAGTTAAAAAGGTTAGGAGCTGAGGATTTTACAGGCGAGGACCTTTTGATGCCAGCAGCTGCAGAGGCGTGGCTTTTTAAAATAAAGAGGTTATTTGAAATCACTCACAGTTTCAAATAGGAGAAGATGGAAGGTATTATTGCTTTGCTTCAGGGTCCAGCATTTATTTGGTGGACTCAGTCTGAAGACACTCGCCGGTAGACTGATTGAACTGGAAATTTTTCATTGATTAGTTCGACAAAAAGTATATTGGGTCTGATTATAAGGTAGCTATACAAAATGCTTTCTGGAGGCTGAGGCAAGGAAACCGTACAGTGGCTGAGTATGATAGAGAGTTTGAGCGCCTAAGCGCTTACTTAGATGACGGCTTGGCTACAGAAGAAAGGTTATGTCAGCGGTTTGAGAGGGGTCTGCATACTGAGTTGAGGCAGATCATCGGGGCCCAAAAATACCCAGATTTGAGATCTATGATAGATGCGACTATCAAATTGGAAATCACTCAAGCTGAGCAAGCAGAAAGACAGTCTCGATTTCAGCAAAAAAGAAAGCAGGGACAAAGCAGTGGCAAGTCGGGACAGAGTATAAAGCAGAAGGGACAGCAGCCATCTCAGGGTCTTCCACCAGCGGGCAGAGGTCAGGGTAGTGCCTCCCGTGGTAAATCTATAGCCACTATAGCTTCTAGTGCACCCAGAGGCAGTGGTAGGGAGACACCAGTGTTATGTGACCTGGAGCCTGTTTCAGGTGTGGGTCTCGAGAACACCGTATTAAAGACTGTCCTTTGTAGCAGACTGCTCCAACCACCTCACTAGTATCTGGTACTGGGTCATCAGCTCCACGAGGTCGTGGTAGAGGAGCAACCCCTAATACTTTAGCTTCTAGACTAGTTGGTCAGTCATCCTAGGGACAGAGGCGATCAGGAGGACAGATTTATGCTGTCAGGGCCCCCGATGTGATTGTGGGTAAGTTTATTTTGCTATCTGATTCAGTTTATGCTCTGATTGATCCTAGTTCCACACACTCATACATTAGCACAGAATTGGTACGGGAAAAAGGGACGAAAGAGGCCTACTTGGACCAGGACATCTTGGTGAGCAATCCTCTAGGGCATAGTGTGGTAGTGAATAAGATTTATAGGCAGTGTCCTATCGGTGTCCATGGACATACCTTCCTGGCAAACCTTATCGAGTTGCCCTTCCACTAATTTGATTTGATTCTTAGGATGAATTGGCTATTCACCCATCAAGCGACTGTTGATTGCAGAAGGAAGAGAGTCACCTTACAGCTTCAGAATGATGACGACATCACGATTATAGGTGTGAGGTTTGACTTTTTATCTGATGTGATTTCTGCTACTACAGCAAAAAGGTTGATCAGAAAAGGCTGTGAAGCATATTTGTGTTATACAATTGAGGCGAAGAAAGACAGTTTAAAGGTGTCAGATGTACCTACTGTCAGGGAGTTTCAGGATGTATTCCTTGATGAGCTTCCAGGCTTACCACCTGACAAAGAGGTAGAATTTTCTATTGACGTTGCTTTTGGTACTACTCTCATTTCCATTGCTCCTTATAGAATGGCACCTGCAAAGTTAAAGGAATTAAAGATTCAGCTTTAGGAGTTGCTTGACAAGGGATTTATCAGATCTAGTACTTCTCCTTGGGGAGCACCTATCCTATTTGTAAAGAAAAGGGATGGGACTCTCCGACTGTGCATTGATTATCGACAGCTGAATAAAGTGACTGTAAAGAACAAGTACCCTCTCCCTCGCATTGAAGACTTGTTTGATCAGCTTAAGGGAGCGAGTGTTTTCTCCAAAATCGACCTAAGATCGAGTTATTACCAGATGGGGATTAGAAAAGTGGATGTGCCCAAGACTGCTTTTAGGACTAGGTATGGCCACTTTGAGTTCTTGGTCATGCCATTTGGACTTACAAATGCACCAGCAGCCTTTATGAACCTGATGAATAGAGTCTTCCACCCCTATTTGGATCAGTTTGTAGTGGTCTTCATAGACGACATTCTGGTGTATTCAAAGACACCAGAAGATCATGATAAACATTTGAGGATTGTGTTACAGACTCTGACACAAAAACAATTGTACACTAAATTCAGCAAATGTGCATTCTGGCTAAATGAGGTATCTTTTTTGGGCCATGTAATTTCTACAGAGGGCATCAAAGTAGATCCTTCAAAGATTGAGGCAATTCTACAGTGGAAAACGCCTAAGAATGTAACTGAAGTCCGGAGTTTTTTGGGTTTGGTTGGATATTATAGGAGGTTCATCAAGGGCTTCTCTACCATTGCAGTTCCTTTGACTCGATTACTACAGAAAAATGTTAAATTTGTTCGGACAAATCAATGTCAGGAATGCTTTGAGAAGTTAAAGACTTTGTTGACAGAAGCTCTAATCCTTACTCAACCTAAATTAGGCAAGGATTTTGTGATTTACAGTGATGCTTCCAGGAATGGTTTAGGCTGTGTCCTGATGCAGGAGGGCAAGGTGATAGCTTATGCCTCCCGACAACTCAAGATTCATGAGAAAAACTATCCTACTCATGATTTAGAGTTAGCAGCCATTGTTTTCGCATTGAAGATATGGAGGCATTACTTGTATGGAGAAAAATGCTATATTTATTCAGATCACAAGAGTTTGAAATATCTGCTTACCCAAAAAGAACTCAATCTGAGACAAAGACGCTGGTTGGAGTTGATTAAAGACTATGATTGCTATATCGACTACCATCCAGGAAAAGCAAATGTGGTGGCTGATGCGCTCAACAAAAAATTTATGTCAGCTAATGTTAGTGCTTTGTTATGAACCTACATAAGGCATTGATAAGTGTAAATAATTATTAGTGATCTTTACAGCTCTTCGGGCAATGAACACCAGTTTAAGTTTGGCACCAGATGGAGCTATAGTAGCTGAGCTTCGAGTTAAACCAGACTTTGCATATAAAGTGAAAGTAGCTCAAAAGGAAGATGACCGGCTAATGGCTATTATAAATAAGCTTCAATACAGTAGTGAAAGTGATTATTCGTTGTCTGATGATGGAAGCCTTTGTTATAAAGGAAGACTTTGTGTGCCAACTCAAGAAGATTTGAAGAATGAGATCCTGACTTAAGCACACCATAGTAGCTATGCTATGCATCCTGGGAGTAACAAGATGTATCAAGATTTGAAAGTCTACTATTGGTGGCTAGGTATGAAGCGTGATGTGACTGAATTCGTAGGAAAATGCCTAATATGTCAGCAAGTAAAAGCAGAGCACCAGGTTCCTTCTGGACTTCTTCAACCACTTGTTATTCCGAAATGGAAATAGGATCAGGTGACTATGGATTTTGTAACTTGCCTACCTGTGACTCAGAGGAAGCATGATGCCATCTAGGTAATTGTTGACCGACTCACTAAATTCGCTCATTTCTTGCCAGTGCGGATGGACTATTCCTTGACTAGGCTGGCAGAGATTTACATTAGTGAAGTGGTTAGGTTGCATGGAGTGCCTATATCCATTATTTTTGACAGGGATTCCAGGTTTACATCTCATTTCTGAAAGAGTTTTCAGGATGCTCTGGGTACTAGACTTCACCTTAGCACAGCTTTTCACCCTCAAACTGATGGCCAGTCCAAGCGAGTGATTCAGATATTAGAGGATATGCTTCGATGTTGTGTTCTTGATTTTGGCACCAATTGAAAAAAATGCTTTCCCTTGGCTGAATTTGCATATAACAATAGCTACCAGTCTAGTTTGAAAATGGCACCTTTTGAAGCATTATATGGCAAGAAGTGAAGGACTCCAATATGCTGGACAGAACTAAATGAAAAGAAGTTTTTGGGCTCAGATTTAATTCGTGATTCAGAAGAGAAAGTTCAGATTATCAAAAGCCGCTTGAAAGAAGCAATGGACCGTCAGAAATCTTATGCAGATATGAAGAGAAAGGATATTGAGTTTCAGGTCGGAGACAAAGTTTTTCCGAAAGTATCTCCATGGAAGAAAGTTCTGAGGTTTGCCAAAAAGGGCAAGTTAAGCCATAGGTTTATAGGTCCCTACGAGATACTTCAAATAGTGGGTCTCGTGGCCTACAAGTTGAAATTGCCATCTGCTTTGGAGAAGGTACATGATGTCTTCCATTTGTCGATGCTTCAAATATACAGGTCTGATCCAAGCCATATGATAGCACCAGAAGAAATACAAGTTCAGGCTGATATGAGCTATGAAGAAAGACCAGTGAAAATTTTGGCTAGAGAAATTCGGCAACTTAGGAATAAACAGATACCATTGGTGAAGGTCTTGTGGCATCACCACAATGTAGAAGAAGCTACATGGGAACCTGAGTCGACCATGAGACAACAGTATCCCTTACTCTTCAGTTCAGGTAAATTTCAAGGACAAAATTTATTTTAAGTAGGGGAGAAATGTAATAGCCTCAACATCGGGTAAGCCGTGAACAGTACTTCTCAATGGTGAATAGTATTTTCCGAACCCGAAAGGACACCCAGAAGTCAAAAATATTTTATTGTACCATCGGAAAGTATTGGTCATGGGGAGTCCGAGGTTGAAATTTGAAGTGAAATTGATGTCAAATGGACCTTCAAAGGTCAAAAATACGAAAAAGGTAGCGAGTCAATTTCCCTGATATGGAAGGTGACTTGATTTTGCGTAAATAATTAAAAATAGTAAACGAACTCCGAAAATTACTAGATTTTACATGCCTACATGAATTTTAGTGTAGAATATTTTTGTGATGAAAATGGAATTTTCGGTGACATCGGCAGTTGTCGAATCGGATCGATAAGTTTGAATCGGAAAGACAACGGACTCCGATTGAGCCGAAAATTTATGTGCTAGCTATTTTTTATGTGATAAAATTTATGGAATCATTTTTGAAGTGATTTGAAGTGAGAAAGATAGAGATTTTGGTTTGGGCCCTTAATAGTCTAAAATGGACTTAAAAGGATAATTGGGCCAAGCCCATAAATTAGGCCCACAGTTAGGCCCACTCAAGGAGTATATAAGAGAAGAAATCTACAGAAAATTTCAGATTTAGTAGGTCTCTTCTCTTCCTCCTTGGTTGGCCGAAACACCATCTTTTTCTTCTTCCTTTGATTTGTTCTTATTTCACTTCAAATCACTCTTAGTTCCCAACATAAAAATTAAAGCTTCATCTCTCTAGTTTACCCTAGTAACCTCAATTAAGTGAATTGAGCAAAGGAAGGCTAAAAATCAAGTGGGAAAAGAAAATAGGGTAAGTTGGAGGTTATGAATTTTAGTGTTTTAAATTAAGTATTTGATGTTTTTCCATAGATTTTGAGGTCTAGATAATGAATATGAGCTTAGATTTTGCATTTGAGAACAAGAAGATGATGAAATCTAAGGTTTTATGGATTGTTGTATTAGGTTTGGAAGGAGAAAACATTAATCCAAGGGACAAAGACAAGGGAAAGGAAGCTTAGGCATCCTAGAACAAGTCAATTTGGTATGTGACTAATAAATCTAAGTATTTCCTATTTATTTCAATTAACTATCTTTATGTTATTAAGAAAAAATTGCTAAATTGTTTAAAGTTTGAACTTAAGGTGGGGAAAATGAAATTAGAACCTATTTGATGCTATATAAATGATTGGAATAAAGAAATAAAATTTTTAGGGTTGAATTTAATTGGTGGCCGAAAATTTTCCTAAGGTAAAAATAGTGATTTTTGCATGAAATTAATAATTAGTAGTCTAAATTAATTATACATGTTATATTTAGCTTCCATGAATTTTTATATGAATTATGAAATTTATTAGAAATTTTTAAAGTTCATTAATGGTGTATGTATGTAATGAGATTGATGAATTATAGAGATATTATGTATAATTTGGGTAAATTTGAGTAGTAGATGTGAAATAGTGTGTAAATAAATTTTTAAGGAATTTATGGACTTAATATAAATAAATGAGAATTATAACATTGAACATGTTTAATGAAAAATATTGAATTATAGGGATATAATTCAATAGAATGCTGAAATAATTGAAATAAAAATGAAAAGTATGCATATAAAATTTTAAGAAGTTTATATGCAAAATTAAGGTATTTTTGGAGTAAATTGTGTAATATGTATAAGTAAAAAGTATATACAGTAATGCCCTTAGAAATAACTAGGCAGTAAAAACTAGCTCAGAATATAATTGGCTGGCCATAGGGACGCCTCTGTGCCGCGGTGCAAGTCATGACGACTTGCTAGCTATGGATTGGATCTTTGATCACCATGGCTTCTCTGTCTCTGTTCTCTATTTTATGAGAATTGGCCCTTTGGGGGTCATTTCTCTGTCTCTGTTGTGGCCCTGCGGGTCCACATCCCGTGTATTCGATTTAGAGTATTCTGCCGGGTCCGAAACTGGGGGCATAATGAAAATAATATGAGAAAATATGAAAAAGAAGTGAAAGATGTTAATTAAAAGTGGAAAAGGGACTATTTTGATAGAAAGAGAAGTTTAGGGGCAAAATCGTAATTTTTTCCAAAAGAGTAAAAGTTAAGTAAATTAATTGAGAATCGCTTAATTAAGGATAATACAGCCAGTTAATAGTTAAAATGTACTAAAAGAAAGTTTTATAGTCAATAAAGACTAAAATGAAGTTTTGCATAAAAATATTTAATTAAGCGTAAAATTAAGGTTAAGTACCTTAATTAATAGTTTAAATGTTAAAAAGAAGTATAAAAGGCCAGATTTGTAGAATTAATAAGAAAGAATGACTAAATTGAAATAAAGTAAAAGTTTGAATTAAATATGTAAATTGATAAGAAATAATAATGTTAATTAAAAGGGAAAAATGTTATTTGAATCTTTGACTTGACGAATCTATATAGAGAATTTTTGCATAACTGCATTATTTTTAAGATAAGTATAGAAAATATTTAGATTGTTAGTCACCACTGGGCATGTTAAGTGCTCAGCGCATAGTTTTAACTGTGCATAGGTACTCAGGAGCGGGAGCAAGAATATTCTCTCAAGGATTTCTTCTGATGTATTAGAATTATGAATTTTTTGGCATGTATATATGTTTATGAATTTTGCCTTTGGATATGTAAATGTTAACATGGGTTGTGATAGTAGATATTTATATTTTTGGATGTGTTTGAGATGGATTGATGTTGATAATTATTATTTGTGATTGTTGTGCCTCAGAGAGGCTGTAGATATTGTCTGTTTTTCAGGGGGCTAGTCGAATTTATAGCCATTATATTGCCAAAATTTTATTAAGTGCATAGTAAATGGGACAATTACAGGTCATCGGCGAATAATTAATTAAGATAATTAATTATAGGTAATAAGATGGCAAAATAGGTTGAAAAAAAAATATTCCGGCATGTGGGGTTTCGAAATAGTGTTAAGCATGTTATGGGTGTTACAAACAGTTCGAAATGTCAACATATTAATCCGTGATTCAACCCATTTAAATTAAAATAGATTGATTGTAATTTAATTAGAAATTTTTTTGAATTATATGGGTTAAATCGTATATAAATTATTTACAGATAAAATTAAAATTTAATACGGATTATATTTATCAAATTTGCAAATCGGACTAAAATTAATAGGTGAGGCATGTCACTTTAATTTTTTTTACTAGAATGATTACATTATCCTTTTTATGGGGCCAGTGATTCATGTTATCAAAAACTTTATGTGCTCAAAATGTTATTGCAAAAAAATTTGCATTTTTTTAAAATATCCTCGTAGCAAAGGGCACATTATCAGTCATAATTTATAATATGATTGGTTTGCTCTATTTTTTTTTGTGTTAGAAATCTTATAATATAACATTTTATAGTGACTAATAAAAAAAGAAAATGCATTCATAAAAATAAAAATAAATAAATAAATAAAATAAACTAACTCTCCCCAAAGTGGTAAACAAGAAGTATGTGTTTAGAGATGAAGAGTTAAGACATAAAATTTAGCTATTTTGTTAATTATCTATGATAAACTTTCATCCGTACCATTAATGAAATAATTGTTGAAATTGTTAACGTTATCAGGTCTCTTATAAGCTTACAATAATTTTATACTTTGTCATCTCAGACAAAACAATGATTGAACAAATTAGAGATAAATTAACCCTAATTACCAAAAAGAAAAGAAAGAAAAGCAATTAATGGTTAATTGGATGCATATGTTTGCTCTTCTGTGGGCCCCACAATGGCACCAAAAGTTACAAAAGCCAGCAGATAGTTACCCAAAATGAAACAAACAAGCTAAAGTGATATCACTTTCCTACAATCCAAATTAGCCTCTTTTAGACACTCCATCTTATAATTTAGTGATAGCAAATCGGAAGTTCATACATTATACACACACACCCACTCCCCGTTAGATGAATAATATAAAATTTTAGAAAAAAAATTTAGTTACTTAGATATATTAAATAACGTCTATTAGAAACTCCAATTTATAATTTAGAAAGAGCAAATTGAAAATTAATTCAGTACATTAAATATATTGGACATATTAAATATATATTATTAGATGAAAAACATAAAAAATATTATTATTTGATTCAATAGTTCCAAACAACATATGATCTTGTGAATATGTATTAACTATTTAAAAAGAAAAAATAAAAATAAAAATAAAGATCTCACTTGAAGTAAGAGGAACAAAGAGAAAGAAAGAGAAAAGCAGATGAGAGTGGTTTCAGGAATAATTAGAGGAGAGTGGAGCGAGGTTTTGGGCTACAAATATGACAGAAATCTTCAATTTTATAACATATGTTTTCAATTATTAATTCTTAAAATTATTCATTCTCTCTCAGACAAACAAACTCTGGTTTGAGAAAAATCCGAAATCTTTTCAGATACTCTATCTCCACATTCTCTCTCACACACACACTTTCTCTTTCTTCAATCTTTTAGCTGAAACTTTGGCTTCTTCTTCTTCCCGTATCACAAAGATATTCCGATCTTGATTTCGAGATTTTTGGTAATCTTTTCATTCTCTCCCATTCTTTAATTTCCTTTTTCAAAATTTCATTTTGCTGTTCTTTATCTGTTAGATTTTTCTTGATTTCAAATAATGGTTTCTTGAAAATTCAAGCTTTTTAACCTTTAATACATATGTCTCTCTCTCATCCCCAAATCTTTGTATCTTTAAATTTTCCTCTTAAACAAATGTTGCCTGGTGCTAATTCAAGATTTAGTGTCTAAAGTTGAGAGTTTTAATTTCTTAAAGAAATATTATAATTTTTTTTAAACTAAGAAATATTATAACTAGTACCAAGAAATCATGTTTTTCTTGAATTATTATTATTAGATGGAAGATAATAAAAATGGGTCCAGAAGAAGAGAAGTGTAATAGTATAGGTATAGTAAGATCATCAAAGAAGCAAAAGCAAAAGAAAGTTCCACAAAGAGGACTTGGAGTGGCACAACTAGAAAAGATCAGATTAGAGGAGCAGCAAAAGAAAGATCATGGGGGCAATTCTGTAATTTTGAAATCTCCACCACCACAACCACCTCCTCCTCCAATTTCATCGCCATCTGCTTCTTCAATTCCAATCCCAAATTATCATTCTTCATTTCCTTACCCTTCTGATATCTCTTCCCCTAATTCAATACTTAGGCCTCAAAATCTTGACTTTGTTAACAACTCTAACGCTACTGTCCCGTTGGGTTGGCAATCAGTTTCTGTTCATGCAAATCCTTCTAACAATAAGATTTGGAGTTCTTGTGATTTCAATCTTGAAAATTCCAATTCCATTTGGCCTCTCCACAGTTTTATGCAAAGATCACAATGCCACCTCTCTCCTCCTCCTTCAATGGTATGAATTTAATCTTATAGATTTTTATTTTTTAATTTAAATGTTAATTTATTTTTGCATTGATTCTTGAAAATCTTGTAGATGAATGCTTCATCAACAACTTCATCGCCATCACCTCTACTAAATTTGCATATGGAGCTCCCTTCAAACCAAAACTACTATGCCAACTATGCACCCCTTTGGCCAGAGGAAGAAAAGGTTGGTTAAAGTTGTAATCTTTTTGGTTTTTACAATTAAACCCAATTTTTTTTTTTTGGTTAAATTAATTAATATTTGTTTGAAATTGGTGGAAATGGCTTAAAATGTAGTGTAGATGGTGGGCATGAAGAGGCCATACCCATTTGCTGGAGACAACAGTTGCAAGTTCCCTACTATTATTCACCCAATTGGCAGATCAGATGAATCTTCTTCTTTTGCCAATGGATTGTCTCTCAATTTCACTTCGCCCAATCTTCATTTCAGGTTTTTCTTCTTCTTCTTCTTCCTCCATATTTTTCCTTTTTGCAAATTATTTTTTGGATTATTCCTCAAGAAAATCACTTTTATCTGTATCTGTATTGAAAAATATATTCAAGATTACCGTCTCCAATTACAAGTTAGTTAAAGTTGGCCATAATGTGTTGGAATCTCTCAAATTCGAACCTCCAATTCCTTTTTTTTTTTTTGGTAAAAAAATGTTTGGTATATTTGATGATTTGAATATTTAACTTTCTAGAAATCATATCGACGCTTAAACGTATATAAATAGTGTTTAAAAGTATAAAAATTCAAAATTCAAATTTCGATTTGATTGTTTAAAAATTAAGTTATATTGCCTGAATTATTGGCATGCCAGTTTTATTTGTATCTACATTTAAGGAGATATTATATATATTTCAGCAGTATGCTTTTCATAATTTTCTTCCAATTCCTTTATAAAAAAAAAATTAGATTACCAATTATTTTCAAATTATGAATGCTTTTATCTTAACAAAGAATTATTAAATTGAAAATTATTATTATTATTATTATTATTATTTACGTAAAAGAATTGTCGGCGCATTGGTTATTATTGATTTTTTTTTTTAATTTTGTGTCCTTTCCAGAGAAGCTCCTTCATGTTCTGATTGGATATCAGAGGCCAAGCAAATTCCAAAGAAAAACAAGAAAGAAAAAGGGGATTTCAATGGAGATTTTCTCACGTTAGCCCCACCCCCACCTACTTTCACATCACCAAATTCCAAGTTCAAGCCATCTTCTGCATATCTTGCCTTCCATAATTATGAATCCTTCGATTTCAGTCCACTGCCTTACCAAGTGAGATTATTATTATTATTACAATATTTCCCTTTACATTAATTACAATAATTTTTATTTTTGCTCACTTTTTTTTTATAAAATTTAAAGGGAATAAAAGATCCAATTGTTGAGGCAGGATCAATTGTACCAAATCAGCTGCAGCCTTATTATACTTTCCTTCCACCAGCAATAATGCAAATTGGGCAACCAACAAAGAGTATTAACAATTATAATTGTGGTGAGGTAGGAGAAAATGTTGATCTCAATTTGAAATTGTAAATCACAATTGTTTTTGTATCAATTAAATTAATTTTCCTTTTTTTGTATCATTGGCAAATGCCAAGCCACTTGTTTTTTTTTTTGCTGCAAAAAGACACTATTACCCTCTTTTCTGTCAATTTTCTAAATATATATCACAGCTTCGGTATAATTAAATTAATATCCCCGTGATCAGTATTATTATTGTTGTTGTTGGAGTTTCTAATGCATTAAATATTCAACTCTCTGAATAGTCCTAATTGTATACAGTTTAGGTATTGCTAATCGTATATAACAGTGCATTCCTTTTTATGCAAAGTTAAAATACCTATCCAAAAAAAAAAATCAAAATTAATAATAAGTAATTAAAATAATGAGTAAAGGTGATTTTGCTCCTGGAATTTGCAAAATGGATCAATTTTATTATTTTTCCTTTAAAATAGAGTAATTTTACCTTTAAGCAATGATCTTATTATTTTCTTTTATTAATATGAAGTAATTTTCGCTCAAAAAGCAATATAAAAGTAAAATGCTGTATTTTATAAAGTTTATTCCGAAAATAGCCATTCTCCCTTAAAATAATATACATTTTATAATATAGTTACTTTAAATTATGAAATGGTCCTTAATTTGAAATTGGCATTGAAATGGTCAATCACTTGTAAGTATTTGTAATAAACTTGTGCACGTGTGCTGTAGGATCTAATTATTCATTGTTTTGGTGGGGCCCTTTAGTTTCTAACTTTCTTATTGTAGCTGAAGTCTGCAGATAAGCAACTGCCAGTGGGTCCATCACAGATTTCTATTAAATTGTGACAATCAGATGCGGTCCAGGAACGTCGAGTCCCCGACCATTTAAGGGGACGTGTTAATTTTTTTTTTTTTTTTTATAAAAAAGATACGAAAAAAGATTATAGAGATTTTTTCTTTTTTAATAGGAGATTTTGTATTAAGTATTAAAAATAAAATATATTTAAATATTTGAAAAAAATATTTTTTGATACCAAATTTGTTAGACTCAATACATATACAAATACGAGAAATTGCCATCATTATTTATTTGCACACTTAAATTTAATTTTTTAGATTGACACTTGATAACATGTTAAATATATGTACTTGTTAACTTTCCCAATACGTGTGTTTCTTAATAATATTTCAAATATTATATTAATACGGTAGAATATCACGTGCTCAAATTTCTCAAATATAGTGTTAATTTATATTTATTAATTGTAAAATTGATAAGTATATGTGCTTAATAAGTAATTGTTATTTTTCAAATGAATTATCCAAATAAAATATTTACATATACATAATTTTGAGAGCAAAAATTATCTATCTTAAAAAACATAAGAGTAATGTTTATTTATACCACACGTGCCGGCATTATTAATTCCATTATCCTTTTATTTACTTTATGAAATTGGCTATTAAATTTTCTCTTTTCTTGTTAATTTTACATGCATAGTTTTATTCATTGGTCACAAAACCACTATTCATTTGACTAAAAATTACTATTTATTTGTTAAATATTTTGAAAGTATAATAGTTGCAAATACAACCAACCCTCCTACAAATTTTTAAATTTACACTCAGAAAAGAGGTACTAAAATGTCATTTATATTGTTTCAAATGAGCTAAAATGCCTCTAAAATTCTAAAATTAATACTAAAATACCCCTAAAATTTTAAAATCGATACTAAACTACCCTTTCGTCAACCTACCATCAACTCCGAGTTAACGGTACCAACATGGCATTAATACGAGATAAAATATGTCACACCAACGCCACATGTATTTGTAATCCAAATATAATTAAAAGTATTTTAGCATCGTGAGAAATATTTTAGGGGTATTTTAGTACTCTAAAAACTTTAGCGGCATTTTAATACTTTAAAAAAGATGTTAAGGTCATTTATAGTACTCTAATGAAAACATTAAGGACGTTTTTGTACTATAAAAAATTAAAAATCAATATTTATTGCATTAATTAATAAATATTCTTTATATAAATCTACAAACAAGAAAAGACATTATAAATAAATTATATGGTTTAAGAATATTTATTAATTAATTTTTCTTAATAAATATAATATTGAAATTTGACAACAAAAATGCCCCTAATGTTGATGTGTGCATTATGGTACACTAATGAAAACATTAAGGGCTTTTTTTGCAGTCTAAATAAAATATTAAGAACATCTTTTCTAAAATCTTAACAATAGGGGCATTTTTGTTGTCAAATTTGAACATTATATTCATTAAGAAAAAATAATTTATTTTTCCTTATTCGTACATTTATGTAAAGAGTATTTATTAATTAAGGTAACAAATATTGATTAATATCTAATGTAATAAATATTAATTTTTAATATTTTCTCTAGAGTATAAAAACGTCCTTAATGTTTTCAATTAGGGTATTATAATGCCCTTAATGTCTTTCCCAAAATACTAAAATGCCCCTAAATTTTTTCTCACGGGCTAAAATACCCTTGATTATATTTGGATTAAAAATACATGTAATGCTGGTGTGGTATATTTTGCCACGTGTCAATCCCACATCAGCGCTGTTAACTCGGAGTTGATTATAGCTTGACGAAGAGGCATTTTAGTACCGATTTTAGAATATTAGGGGCATTTTTGTTCCTAAAAAAACTTTAAGGGTATTTTAGCCCTTTTGAGACAACATAAATGGTATTTTAGTACCTTTTCCCTTTAGACTCCTAACAAAAATCAATCATCCACTCAAACTGCATTAACAACCACAAACTCAAACATATCCACAAGTTTTCATCCAATCAATAACCATCACATATCATTACTCATATATCCATTTATACATACAAACACTACTATTATATACATATATTTAACTTAATTTACCATTTACATAATTGTTTGCTCAATACAAAAGTTCTCATAGACATAATTACAATATGCATGCCAATATGATACAAAAGTACGAAACTCTTCTTTTCCACACAAAGCCTTCTTTCAAATTTTCATATACTATCCCTTCAAGCCCAATCTCAACTTAGTTATCCCATGTACCTGTCTGCAGTAAACACAACACGTTTAGCATTTTCATGCCTAATATTGGATACCCAACTAATACATTTCATACACACGTACACTTACACATTTTTATAGTTTTAACACACACACACACACATCTTAATCTCTACAAATTCCACTATATTTGCATATCTACAATTTTTTATTCTATTTACTCTACATCTATTATTTTAATTTCTCATTATTAATTTTCTTTTTTACTTTAATTATACTAATAATTTCCATATATTAAAAACATTCATTATTTTTATTCTTATGTCTTTAAAATTTCATTTAATCAATCACATTTTCAAATTTACAATTTTACCCTGCTATGTTCATTTCTTCATTTAATTATAATTTTGGTACTAAAATACCATTTTAGACTCATATTTATCATTACGCCATTAATTTTTCCATTGTATTGCCAAATTACCATTTTACCCACCGTGACGTGCAACGATTTCTCAAATACCCCTCCGGAACCAAGGGGCCTTCAAACAAAATAGAGGAAACCTTTTGCCTTTATGTTTTCATCAAGTAAAGAAGTCAAGACTCATCTTTGTTCCCCTAAGTAAACTCCAAGTCATGGATTGCCTTACCTTTGCCTTGATAAATTAGTCCCACTTTTAGGGTCTGAACAAGTTAAGGTTTCCTTTTTTGTGCTGATCGATTGCTTTGCGATAGTCAAGGGACTCAACCTGATTCACCGAATCTCAAGCCTTATAAAGGCATGAGACAGCATCTTAGGGTGTCCCTATCCCACCATTGGCAATCAACCAATGAGAGGCATTTTTTAGGCACCATAAAGTTGATGTACAGAGTCGCCACCCAATAGAATATTAGAAAAAAGTATTCCGACCTCATAAAGCCAAAATCTAGAGAGAGTTCAAAACTTCACTCGTATTTATGCCTTTAATAGATGTGACATAATGGTCTTAAGGTTAATTATGTTATCTCCTTTCGTAAATGTAAGATTAGAGCAAACAAATAATTTAAAGGCTGGACTTTAGTCCAATTTTATTAGCAAAAGATTTCACTTCTTTAATATAAATATTTTTGTGGCATTTTCCTCCTGTGGTCGAAAAAGCCTCTTTTTTGTAATAAGGCAAAGGGTATGTAGACTTACTTGTAGCACTTACCTAGTTGCACTCACAATAAAGGGTGATCCATAAGAATAATAATGATAATAACGAGGATAATAATAACGACAATAATATCAAGTACCGAAAGGGAAAAGTGAAATAGACAAAAAAAGGGAAAGAAATTTTACACGTACATTAATGAATGTGCTAACGTGCATTGAGCAATACACGATTAACTCATTTATTTTAAATGAAAAGGAAAATATATTTTTAGCCGTACATCATGTGATGCATGGTTGTGTATCACATGATGCACAGTCGTACTTGCTGATGAAGGTATAACTTTTCCTCCCCATTTGAAATAAATTCCTTATCAATAAGCAAATCCAAAAGGGAGCAAAAAGGGATCTCAAAATTCAAGAAAATAGTTTTTAAACCAAATTTTATAAAGAAGCTAACCTCAAACAAAATTAAAAGCAATCTTAATGCGGCAACCTAAAAATTTCTACCACACAGCAAAAGACCCTCAAAAAGGGTTTTACAACCTAGATCTATGTAGAAATAAATATGCGATAAATAAATCAACAATTAAAGTTTATGGTAAATACATAAACTTTAAACTACCAGAAAAGTGGGCCGAGTAGAAAAGACTTTTTATATTACCTTTAGTGTACTTACTTGATTAGATTGTCAAATGTCAGATTCTTGGATCTTTTTTTATGTTAAAATAGTAAAAAATGAGCTTGAAAATGAGGAAATAATTCTAAAAGAACACTTTTTCGACTAAGAAAAGCCTTGCTTGTTTTTAAGCAACTCTGCTCAAATAACTTTTTAATCAATATCTTTTCCAAAAAAATTTCCAACTTTTTAAAAGTTGCTTGACCAAAAAATTATATAAGAAGGTTTGCATGAGTGTGTAAAGCCCTTGCACGGGTGTGTAAGGCCAAAAAGTCAGCCAATTTGCTAGGTTGGCTTTAAAAAGTCAGTATACTTTTTGCTTGCAAAGTCAGCCAATGGGCATGCAAGGCGCCTTACATGGTTGTGCAAAATCAAGTTCAATAGTGTACTCGCCAAATTGGGTCTGAAAAAGCATATTCTTTACCATGCACGGCTATGCAAGTGGTTTGTATGGGTGTGCAGCCTAAAAATGGCAGTTAAGTTGGCAATTGGATAAATAATGAAAATATTCCTTGATTGTATAAGTGTGTAACCCTTTACACGGGTGTTCATGGCAAAAAAGTCATTGAGAATGACCCTTTAAGCCCTTAATTGGGAGTATTCCTCATTATTTGTCCTTTTATTTCCCCTAAGTGCTTGAACTAAGTAAAAACACTTCAAAAAAATTTTCGAAAAGGTTTTATAGCATGAAAAAACCTCAGAATTCTCAATCCACTATCTTTTAAAAAGCAGTCTTCCTCATTAGGTAATCCTGACAAAAGCCTTCTCAGGATCCAGTATCTACAGTTTCCCCTAACTTTGGGGAGGTTAATACACAAAAGTGCCTAGGTGAGCTAAAGTTCAGAGTAAGAGAGAGAGATGCTTACTTGAAGGGGGTAGCCTCACGGTTGCTTCTTAAGAAGGCTTACAGTAGTGATGGGTGACCAATCAATACTAGCCTCTGGTGCGTATTTAGTTTGAAGGCAATTCCACTCCTATGGCTACACCTTGACTTATAGGTGATTTCACTTTTGTGGCTATACCTTGATTTAAAGGCGATTTCACTTCAGCGGCTATACCTTGATTTGAAGGTGATTTTACTTTTACGGCTATACATTATTTTGAAGGCGATTCCACTTATATAGTTATACCTCAATCTGAAGGCAATTCCACTTCTGTGGCTAAACCTCAATTTTAAGGCGATTCCACTTCTATGGCTATACCTTGGTTTGAAGGCAATTCCACTTAAATGGCTATACCTGGATTTAAAGGTAATTCCATTTTTATGGCTATTCCTCGATTTGAAGGCGATTCCATATCTGTGGCTATACCTTGATTTGATGGTAATTCCACTTTTACGACTATACCTCGATTTGAAGGTAATTCCACTTCTGTTGTTATACCTTGGTTTGAAGGCGATTCCACTTCCATGGCTATACCTTGATCTGAAGGTGATTCCACTTCTATGGCTATACTCTTATCTAAAGGAAATTTCACTTTTGTGGCTATACTTTTATCTGAAGGCAATTCCACTTTTATGGATATACCTTAATTTGAAGGCGATTCCACTTCTATGGCTATACCTTGATTTGAAAGCGATTCCACTTCTGTGGCTATACCTTGATTTGAAAGCAATTCCACTTTTACGACTATACCTCAATTTGAAGGCAATTCCACTTTTATGGTTATACCTTGGTTTGAAGGCGATTCCACCTATGTGGCTATACCCTGATCTGAAGACGATTCCACTTTTGTGGCTATACTTTTATCTAAAGGCAATTCCACTTCTGTGGCTATCCTCTTATTTGAAGGCAATTCCACTTCTATAGTTATACCTTAATTTGAAGGCGATTCCACTTTTGTGGCTATACCTTGGTTTGAAAGCGACTCCACTTCTGTGGCTATGCCTTAATCTGAAGGCTATTCCACTTCTATGGCTATACCCTAATTTGAAGTTTATTACACTCTATTGAGTATACCTTAATCTGATGGAAATTTTGTTGCTATCTTTACAAAAGTTTTGTGTATGTTTGGGTTGCTCGAATCTAGAGTTAATCATATGACCACTTGCCCCCTACAGCAAAAAGAACGTCGTTGTGGGCGATGATCATAAGGTTGCATTTGTTCATATAGAATAATTGATTGTCTCCATTTTTTTTATGCATTTGCACTACCGAAAAGGTTAAATGAGAACTTGTTGCCTTTTTGTAATTAATGTGAGGGAATTCATTTATAATTTGTCACTTGCAAGGTTGTGTGTGAATGTATTAAGTTCATCACTATTTTTCATGATTTTGTGATTTGGTTTTATTAATTTTTTATTTTAGCTATTTAATATTGATTAAAATATTACAAAGTTGAAATAATTGTGTTAAAGATAAGCATGACACCAAATAATGCAATACAATATATAAGCAAGTTCTAAGAAGCATGAAAATAAAGTAAAATTCAAAATAAATCCAAAATAATAAACAACATCCCAAAATAAATAGAAATCCAAAAGTAATAATAGAACATGTGCATGTAATGAAAGCAAATATAAATAAAAGATTCTTTATGAAGTGATAAGCTGGTAGATCTCAATGCAGGCTATAGTTTATGAGGTGCTCTAGAGGTGAGCGGGACCGATGCTTGTGGACTAGTGAGCTTGGTACATATCCTAAAGATGGTAGAGGCGCTGATGGGCCTGGTTGAGTAGATCCCCGTGGGGTCAATAGTGACGAGATGGAGAAACTCACCAAGAAAACTTGCTAGACACCCCCTCTCTATTCATATCTCAGCTAAGTTTGTCACCTGCTCATTAAGGCGATGCTGGACCATCCCCTCTACTCCTGTGATGTACCTTCAATGGTCAAGATTAAGTTTCTTTATCCTTTTTTCCACCTCATCTCGAGCCCTTGTAACCTTCTTGTTCATCGTGTGTAGTGCCGTCTTAAAGGCCTAAATACTAACATCAGCCTTCTGAACCCCTGCCTCTGCCTGGATTATATCGGCTGCTAGCTGGTGCTGCTGAGCTTAAATCTCATTAAAGCTCTTCTAGTATGACTTATGTCGCTAGGTTTGCTTCTGACGTATCAGTTAGATATTGATAGATATGGTAGTATGGGCTAACTCTATATGCTGTAGGTGCTATAGTATGGAATTCTAAAGGGCTATGGGTGTATTTGTCTGTAGTGGTAGAGGTGCTAAGGATGATGTCGCATTGGGATGGCAATAGTTTCAGGGTGGAAGATCTTGTTGGAATGTAGGGAAGGCCTATGTACCCTGTGCCTCTCCTAGCTCCTAGTAGGCCTCACCTACAAAATAATCAGTAAAAGATACCTCTTACTCTTTGAGTCCAAGGCCTAATGTGTCTTCCATCAGTTAGTCTATATCTAGCTCCTGTTGGGGCTGTACCTACTGGGGCTCATCCTTTTGTGCACAACCTAGATGGAAAGCCCTATTCATCACATCTAGGGTCAGCAGTTTGAACCCACAAGGAGTAGTATCATCCTCTCTACCTAAGCACATGTTAAATGGCGCCTCTCAATCCAAATAAATGTCCTCACTAGCCGATGGGCCTATCATATGCTTGGGCAGTCCCTTTGCTAGCAACAACTTGGTGACGAGGCCCCCAATAACCGTCTTTTGCCCCAGGTGATGCTACACCCTTTTTAAGTGTTTGAGTTTGGAATGGCTTAGGTCCACCCACCTATCTACAGGCATTGCCCAGAGGTTGCAAATCTCGACCATATTCATGGCCCCTGGATTACCCGTCCTACCCAAGTATGAATATGAAAACACCTGCTAAAGATTTCTGAACAACTCCTATCTCAGCATAGTGGACTTCGCCCTTTTCTAACTATATGCAACTCTTGGGCATGCCATAGCCTCCCACATGTATGGCATGATGGATTTGTTTAGGTAGGCTACATCCTCCTTTTTTGGCAAGCTTAAAGTTTTAACAAAATGCCTGTGAGTCAAAGACATAGGCTGGCCCAAAATGTGATAAGTGAAGACGCCTTCCTTGGTGTCTGGCCTCTGCTGGCCTAATTAGTGGAAGGTGGCCAAGAACTGCCGGGTTATCTTAGGTTAAGGTTGATAGGCCCTTGTGTAGAATTCGGTCCAACCTACCCGAGCCAATAGCTCATCGGCCTCCTCCATTAGCCCTAAGTGTCCTAACAGCCCCCTAGATATAAATCAATTGGGCAACATGCAGACTCTAGCTAAGGCCTTGTATCTAGCCGCCTGCTCCTATGTCATCCATACTTGTGCTTGCTGAGCGAGGTGTATGATCTGCAAAAGACAAGTACATACAATTAATCATAATACTTATGAGTTAGTGTTATTTAGGTATCAGTGTCATTCGTGTATAAATTTTTGCAGCATTTTGACTTAAGAAACCTCAAACCTAAACCAGCACATAATTTTACCTGTGAAGGCCCATAGCTAAATAACATATAATTCAACTTAACTTACCATTGGGTGTCTAGCAATCATGCAAAGTTTTACAAAATAAACACATCTATATCCCTACAACATATTTTATATACATATTTATAAAAAATTATCTTTTTATATCTATATGTATATATATTTTTTGTTATATATATATATATATTGCCCATACTCCTATACAAGTACACATATGACTAATATACATACATCATTACTTTGCACACTTATTTTTTCTTAACCTACCATTATTATTATTATTGTTATTTTATTATTATTTATTTATTTACGATTATTATTACTATTTATTTTTTGATTATTATTTAATTTTTATTATATATATATATATATATATATATTTGTACCTATTGCAACCAAATTATTTACACATTCCTATAATGCATATATCATATGTTTTCCTATTTCCTTTCTTCTTCTTCTTCTTCTTCTTCTTCTTCTTCTTCTTCTTCTTCTTCTTCTTCACTACATGCTCACATTGTGTTATATATATTATTGAACATTTTAGCATTCCTCCTTTTTCACACTACAAAATAGAAAGCCCTACCAATATTAACATTGACACTAACATATTCCATGTCTAATTATTTTCAACATTTACCAATAATTTTGTTATAGGCAACACTAATAATTTTGTAATAGGCAACGCTAAAATATTAATGCTAACACTAATACTAACATATTCCATGTCTAAACATCCTACCAATATTTACAAAATATTTTTAATATTAATATTAACAAATGCCTTCCAAGTTTCATTTTGTTTCTAAAGAAAACAAAAAGAGGCAGCAACATGTTTTCCATATTTACACTAGCACATGCATTTTATGTCTAATTTCATCTTTTTTGCATGGGTTTTAACCCAAACTCATGCAGAAAAATCAAGATTTATTTCAAATTACTCCCAAAAATTATTTCTTCATAGTTTTTTTTTACAATTTATCTATCTACTAAATTTATTACAATTTTATTCATTGACATAAATCATGTTTATACTAGTACACGCGTACTGATAAATGAATTTTTTCTTTGTTTTAAATATTAACATCACTAAGTATTATTTACAAAAAATGACATTTTTATTTTTACTGGCTAATTATGCTTATTTTGTCATTTATATTTTTTTTTATTTTTTTACAGTTCCATTTATTCAACCATGTGTGCAAGATGTACTCCCTAAGTTATCAAATATCACAACTAATTTATCATTTCGGAAGATAAGCCATCTTGAAACTTAGGAATCGATATGCTTTACCTGTAAAGTTTACATAGGAACAAAGAATACAAAATGATGAAGTGATACATCATGAGTTGTAAAATATGCAAAGTGCCATTTTACTATTCATCTTTATGAGGTGGTAATTAGGGTCAATGAATGAGTGTGTAATTGACTTGCACAACGTGCAAATCGGCATTTAAATAGTCCTTTAGATTTTTTGCCTCTTTTTTCTTACAACCCTTATCTCCTTTGTTTTATTTCAAATTTTGCCTTTGTGTCCCGTATTCCACTGATCCCTTCCTTCATTTGCCTAATATAACTCCTTTTTCTTAAAGATTGGCCATAATACTTGATGACTATGCTACTTGGGAAAACCCAATCCTATCTCCTTATTTTAATATGTGATTCCATTATAGGGTGGAACTTGATAAAGATCTTCTTGTGGCATCTACCCATTATTGGGACCTCATTTCCACATTTTTCATTTCAATAATGTGGAACTGTGCCTTTTGCATAAAGAATTTACTGCTATCCACGGTGTCCCTTTTTCACTTGGTACCTTTCCTTGTGTGCCAAGCTACGTACCTAACTATGCCCTAAAAGCGGTTCATGCTTTGGAGATTGATAACCTTGATTTTAATGTTTGTTTTTGTTAGTGGTTGTGCCCTAGGCCAAACATTAGGGCCTTTATGTAATGTTAAATTTCATTTTATAAAATTGGGTTTTCTTTATGTTATTGTATTGTAGGCATGTTACATTATAATAATATTTGTAAATAACAATTTAATGTTATTTTGACTATCCCTAGTTATTTATTGTTAAATGATTGATGATAAATAAAGACTAGTATAAGTTTAATTGATGATCATGGGATGATTATATATGATGATATGAATTAATCTTATAAGTACTTGTTAGGGAACAAAGTACTGGATAGACCCGCAATGAGACACTACATGGGTCAATGTCATTAGTGATCTCACAATAGTTATGTTATTAATCCTTAGACCTGAGATTATCATAGTATCCTACATGACGAACATTATGTTTTGACACAATCAAACATTATCTTTAATCGGATAATTATAAAGATTATGATTGGACATAATGAGAATCATGTAGAGGATAGTGAATAATCAAGAAGGAATTTGTCCCTCTCTTATGAGAGAGATATCTGTCGGGCCCCTCGATAAGTAGGACTGAGAAATGCATGGCCGTGCTCAAATGAATTGATGGAGTGATCAATATCATTTGATATTATCAGTCTACTTAGTGATCGGGAAATTATATGTTTGGACTATATAAGTTTGACATGGACCATGACTTATGTTCAAACAAGATATCGTGTGACAAAGGAATTATAACATGTTCTATTAGGTTAAAATCGAATTATCGATATTCATATTATTTGGGTAGTCATAATGTCTTGCTAGAGGCCACTTATGACTTGTGGGCCCGTGATGGGATTGAGACCCACTGCCAATATAATATGAACCTATTGGGTCGCACACATAGAATGTAATGAATAGACTAAGGGTTAATTCGGGCATTTCGAATTTTATTTTGTGAAAAATTAAAATTCGAAATAAACAAAAAAAAATGATGATAATGATAATATTTAAGATAAATATTATCATTACATTATTATTATTATTATTTTTAAGATAAGAAATAAGGTATTTCTTATTTTAAAATGGAATGATGATAATAATAATATTTAAGATAAATATTATTATTATTATTATAATTATCGTTTTAGGTAAGAAATAAGATTTTTCTTATTTTAAAACGAGCCCTACGTTTTCTCTCTCTTAATTAGGGTTAGGTTAGTTGTATATATATATATGGTATGTATATATAAAACCCGAATTAAGCAAAAAGGACCTAGCCGCCACTTAAGAAAAAAGCAAAAAGAAAATCGTTTTCTTGTGTGATTCTAGAGAGAGAATAACAAAAACCCTAGCCGCCAGGAAGGGAGCTAGCACCCCGGGCGATTCTGTTCGTTGCTTTCGCGTGTGGATACTGGTAGAGGGTGTCATTTCGCGTGAGATCGCACCTACAATTCGGTTTATCTGCGCTACAAGAGGTTGGTAATCGTTACACTTCTCCTTTTATTGAATCAATTGGATCGCTTGGATCCGTGGTGGGTTTCCATTGTTCCGCTGCGATATTTTATTTACTATTTCGAAACCCAACAGTTTTTTGGTTAATTTTATGTGTTTTAGTGTCTCATCTTGCATGCTTTTAGTGTTTTTAGTGCTAAAATATTTTTCATATGTTTATTTTAGTTATTTTGATAAATTTAAAGTTTTTTGGTGATTAATGGTCTTAAATTGCATTTTATGCAGGAAATTTTACTAAGGCATGACTGAGACAAACTGTCCCAGCCGTGTCTAACACAGAAGTCAAAACTCACCATTTCACCAAAGGTCACAGCTGAGACAAACTGTCCCAGTCGTGGCCATTGTAGAAGTCAAAACTCACCATTTCACCAAAGGTCGCGGCTGAGACAAACTGTCCCAGTCATGACCATTGTAGAAGTCAAAACTCACCATTTCATCAAAGGTCGTGGCTGAGACAAACTATCCCATCCGTGGCCATTACAGCCTACGAACACATTGTTAATCTAGAAGCTTGCCACGGCTGAGACAAAACTGTCCCAGCCGTCCCCAAGGCAATTTACCACTTTGTCTCTTTGTGTCGTGGCTGAGACAAAAGTGTCCTAGCCATGTCCTCCTGGGTAGCTCTATAAAAGTTGCAAAATTTTCTCCTTAAAGGGAGTCTTTTTCTAGGGTTTCGTGCATAGGGTATTTGGGTAGAGAGAAAATGTAGTTTTTCAAGAGAATAGAGTTTTTCATACTTAGTGTTATAGTTTTACTTGTAAAAATCAATCTTTTAACTTAGTTTTACTTCAAAAACACAAAGATAGTCATAGTTTTAATTGCTAGTTTGAAGATTACAGCTTACAATCAAAGTACAGTTTAGAGAAGAAGAGAAAGAGCTTCATCAACTTCAAATCTTCAGCTTCAAATGGGTTTTATAGTTTTCACTCTTACTTTGTTCATATTTTACATTATGGATAGTGAGTAGTCCCTTTTGTTGCTTGGGGGAGCTTTGAATCCCCTACTCACAATATGAATATTGAACATATTTTCAGTTATATATATATGAATGAATGGTTTATTTCACTGTTGCTTATTTTATTTCATTAGTTTTCAGCTCTTCAAGTGATTTTCCAACTTTGTTGAATGCTTATATCTTTTATCTGAGTTGGATGTTAATGCTTGTATGAGTTGAATGTTGTGAATGAATCTTTGCTTTGCTTTTCTATCTAAAAATACTGTCTATTTTAGATTGCTTCGGAATGGGACTCTAGATGTGCAGTAAATTTGGTTTTAGAGTTTGAGTGTGTAGTGAAATAGATGAGTTTTGGATTGTTTGGCTCTAGAATGGGAAAGCAAACCGAACTTAGGATGTTAGACCTATGCTTAGGCTAGCGTTGGGCTGGCTCTGGAATGGGACGTTTAGCAACTAGAATAGTTGGCTTCGAAATGGGATGCTTGGGTTAAGAGGTTTATCTCGAATTCGTTCATGTATACTTTTAGACAAAATTAATTCAAAGTGGGTATGGGGTGGATAAGTGAACCCAAGCAACATTTTATTTATATAGGTTTTCATACTTGTTAATTTTTCTGAATTTAATACATACTTAATTTACTATTAATAGAATTTAATTTCTTCTCACTGCATATTTTAGTTTTAAAGTTACATTATATAAATTATACAACTCATACACACAAACAATTGGGAATTCTTTAGCATACAATTAATTTCCACAGTTTTCACACACAATTCCCTTGGGTTCGATATTGAGGGTCTTAAATTTACCCCACTTTATTACTTGTTGATCTAGTATACTTGCTCGGGTCGTAACAGAGATCTGCCCTTTTAATGCTTGAGTTTTTATGGACCAAGTGAAACCCATTATGCTTAACATTCTCTTTGACAACCTATATTACTTTATTGGAAATGAGACCTACTTAGTTAGTGCTATTCTTTTCATGTGCCTATCCCATTACTTGGTTGTGACTAGTAAGGATGGTATCCTAAAGGATTATAGGATATTTGATGTTGTCAATGATATATGTGAAGGGCTAACCCCTTTTCCCTTGGTTTTGGCTGAGACCCTGCTTGGACTGGACACTGTGCATGTAGACCCTACTACCCTACTTACTGGTAGCTCGTTACTACTTTAGGTACTTGTAGTAATTTATTTAAAGGTAGTGCACCCTTTATGGGTTGTCACACTAGCTTTTCTTTATGAAAAATGCATATTTTTATAGATTTTCACATAACCTTATGCCTAATTTTTGCCTAAAATGGAACCTAACCACTTCAGCAACTTTTATACTTATGCCTTCCTTTTGTTTTTTTAGATCTAGCTGTAGGAGAAACTCAAAATGTTGGCTGAGCCCCATCTCTGTGTGATAGATGCATACTTATTGAGGATCTTTAATTCTCATATATGCTGGTATTAGGTAGGCTCAATGGAGGAAGGTTTAATTTGGTTAAGCTCATTGATTGAGATAAGGGTGAGCTTCATGTGCCCATGGATAAAGTTAAAGTACTTGGTTTGTAATGGTAGTTCTAGCTGTGTTCCACTTGTGGTTTGTTTAGAGCCACCTTCTGCATCATTGCATGCCGTGCTCGGCAATATGGCATGAAGAAAGACATTGTGTATACCCGAATGAACCTTAAAGGAGGAAAGCTAATTGACACCTTTATCAATGGCCATTATTATTTCCAGAGATGCTTGCCAGTGAGGACCAATATCCTGCCTGTGTAGGTTTGTGATTTCGAGACTAGTGTTGAGTACCGTCTATGGATATTGGAGGCACCTAGCATGAGGGCCTTTTTACTAGGGCACCAAGGCAGGGGAGACAAAAGTGGAGGAGATGAAGCTTAATTATCTTTCCAAGAGAAAGGACTTATGATATGTAATATGTGTGTTTGCCATGTTGGCCACATGACAATGCTTTTATCTTTTGTTTGTTGTTGTTTGTTTGTGTGTTTATTTTGTTTTATGAATAAATAATGCTTTGCTTTCGTGTTAATCGACATGCTTACTTAGTTTATTCATGCATTCTCATCTAGTTACAATCTTAAAATGATAATAATCACAACATGAAACTTAATGCAAAAGCACAAACTTTCATTTAATCTCGAATGGTAACACCTTGGGTGTATCTAACTCCTGTTGTTAGTTACCCCTCATGGGTTTTCTTGATTGATTATTTTCTCTCGACCCCTAATTTTTGCCTAGGGTGCCTTTTTTTTGGTTTTTTCCTTTGCGAGGTGCCCAATTCTAGCAAGGCTGCCTTTGTTTTTTTTTTGATTTTTGATGTGCAAGCTATTATTCTCTTCTTTTGATCTTGTCTTAGACATGTAACCTTTTTAATCTGTCAATATTGATTGGTTCTTTAAACTCATTCCCATTACTATTTGCGAGAATAGTTGTTCCCTTAGATAGTAACTTTTTTAACATAAAGGGGCCTTCCCAATTCAGTCTAAACTTTCCTCTGTATTCTGGCATGCCAAGTCTCATTTGCTTGAATGCTAACTTGCCTTCTTTCAAATGATGACCCTTGACCTTCTTGCCAAAATATCGAGCCAATCTCTTCTGATATAATTGGTTATGGTAGTAGGCTTTCATCCAATTCTCGTCTAGTAAGTTCAATTGTGCCATCTTGTGTTCTGACCATTTTATCTCTAGCAAATTTTCTTCTAAAGCTACCTTTAATGATTGTAGCTTAATTTCTATTGGTAGTACAACTTCTACGCTGTATATGAGGAAAAAGGGAGTGGCTCCAATTAACGTCCTGACAATGGTTTGGTACCCATAAAGTGCAAATGGTAACTTTTCAACCCAATCCTTGTATGTTTGTATGGTCTTGGATAGAACTTCTTTAAATTCTTATTAGCGGCTTTTATGGGCCTGTTTACCTATGGACAATAAAGAGAGGACTTATGATGTCAAATTCTATACTTTTAGAGCATTTGTTTGGTCTTTACCTGAAATTGAACCCTGTTGTTAGATACCACATGGTGAGGCACCCCATACCTATAGATAAGATTCCTTTTGATAAACCGAGCCATCTCTTATGCTCCCGATTTCCTTGAAATATTTGGCTTCTATCCATTTTGTGAAATAGTTGATGGTAACCACGATGTACCTATGGCCATTGGAGGCTATTGGATGAATCTCTCAAATAATGTCTATTCCCTAAGCTAAAAAAGGCCATGGTGATGACAAGTTACAAAATTTCAAAACAGGCAAATGGCTCAAATCGGTGTATTGCTGGCCCTGGTGGCACAGTTTCACATATTTATAGTAATCAACATCCATAGTCAACTAGAAGATTCCTTATCGTATGATCTTTTTAGCCAACATTTTACCACATATATAGGCCCCACATGCCCTTACATGAGTTTCTTCTATGACCTTCTTGGCCTCCATTTCATTTAAGCATCTCAACTAAATGCTGTCGACCTATCTTTTGTATAGAATCCTATCTATATTGATAAACTTACTTGATTACTTTTGGATCATCCTCTTATCTTTCTTAGTTACTTCTTTAGGGAGCTTAGAGCTCTCCAAATAATTCTACATATCATAGTACCATAGCTTGCTGTTAGCTTCCTTTAGGCTCGCAATATGTTCATTTTTAAAACATGGCTTAGTTGAGCTTGTAATGATTACTGATCTCATAATTATTCCTTGAAGGTTATCCGATATGGACACTAACTTTGCCAAGGCATTCGCTAGTTGATTCTCATCTCATGTGCCGAAGGTGCATGCCTCGAACTGACTGCTCAGGATTCTTGGATATTCCACATATGGCATTGATCTTTCCTCTCTGATGGACCATTCCTTTTTCACTTTGTGAATTACTAAAGATGAATCTTTAAACAACTTAATAGCCTTTGCTCCCTATATATGCAGGCTTCATATTCTGCTTCATTGTTGGTAACTTTAAATCTTAGTTTCTTAGCTAAATAGAGCTTTTCACCATCGGGTGTGATAAGGATGACTCATGCTCTAGCTCTTTTATTATTTATAGCCCCATCAAAATACATCTACTAACCTTAGACTGTTATGGCAGTGATATTTTCATTTGGGAACTAGTACTTAACTTGATCCCCTTCTAATGGGTGATTAGTGAGAAATTTTATGACTGCCTTTCCATTAATTATTTTCCTAGTTACATATTTTATATCAAAGTTGCAATAATAAAAGCCACCTTTTCATTTTCCCAGTAGGGATGGTGCTGACAAAAGGTGTTTAAGTGAGTTGTGCTTAGCCACTGCCTAAATCTTATAGGAATGAAAGTAGTGTCTTAACTTTTTTTAAGGCCCATATGACTACTAAGCAAATCTTCTCGACATTCACATACTTGGCCTTGTATGGCAAGAACTTCTTACTCAGGTAATACACAAAAAATTTTGCCTTGGTTTGATCTTTTTGAGCCAACATGGCCCATACTAAACTTTATTCCACTGCTATGTACAAGATCAAAGACTTTGATAGTCTGGGTGGCTGGAGAACTATAGGGTGTAGCAAGTACTCCTTGATAGTGTAGAAGGCCTTTTGATAACCTAATTCCACTTAAAAATTAGCTTACATATGGAGGTAAGCTAGGCGATAAACCGGCTAATGTACTGAATTCATCATAATAACTCCCTAATTTCTTTTTCTTTCTTCGGTATAAGCATTTCTTGGATTTCCTTCACCTTATCTAGGTCTACTTCTATCCCCTTTTAGCTGACAACATGCCTGAATAGGTTGCTCGAGGTAACTCCAAATACACATTTTTTGGGTTAAGGTAGAGGTTATACTTATCGATCCATTAGAATAACTTCTCCAATACCTTAGAATGTCCTTCTTCAGTGACTGACTTGATCATCATGTCATCAATATGCACTTTGACTTCCTTATGAATAAGGTCACCGAGGATCTTGGTGGCCATTCTCTGATAATTACCTTCTGCATTTTTCAATCTAAATGACGTAACCTTGTATGCGTAAGTTCCCTATTCAGTAATGAAGGCTACCTTTACTCGATCCATCATCTTTTTCAAAATCTGGTTGTACCCTATATACTTATTGACAAAACTATATATCATGCACTTTGCTGCACTATCAACCAGTAGGTCTATGTGTGCAAGCGAAAAGTCATCTTTCGAGCATGCTTTGTTCAAGTCTTAGTAGTCCACGTACATCCATATCTTTCCATCTTTCTTGGCAACGGGGACAACATTGGCTAACCAAGTAGGATATTGATCCTTAACCAAAAACTTGGCCTCAATATGCTTCTTTACTTCTTCCTTTACCTTTTCTGCCCATTCCGACCCGAGTCTTTAAAGTTTTTGCCTGACTAACTTACTATCTGGATATGTTGGAATGGCATGCTTTGTAACTTCTCTGTCAATACCGGGCATATCTTCATATGTCTAGGTAAAGACTTTTTCATATTTTCTAAATATTCTCTCAAATTTTATCCTTTTCTTAAGAGTTATGTCGGATGCAATCAAGATCTCTTTAGGGTTGTCCTTGGTTTCAAGATTAAATGGAGTAGTGTTTGTTGAGTTAATGTCAAATATGAATGAGTAGTGACTATGATTATGCATGATGCAATCAGATTAGACATCATACAAATAAGCAAAGTTATTCATCTTATTAACTTGAGTAGATAAAGGTACATCATCATAAAACAATTTAGGAATATAAATTACATTAGCAAAAGAATTATCTTCTAAATCAGGGATGACTGATGCAATGGAAAATGCTTCTCCCACTTCTGTTGTAGGTGCTAATGGTGGAGTTTCTTCCTCAGGAACTGCAGCCTTACATTCAATCTTCTCCTTCCCTTTAGCCTTGATGACCAATAATTTAGGAGTTAGTTCCTCCTACGAGCAATCCAAATCCAAATCAATGAGCTTAACTATAATCTCCTAATCCCAAAACTCCAGCACAGGCTTGATGGTCCTAGTTGACCAATCAAAAACATTGTCACAGATTTTAAATCTAGGGACAAATTTTCTTTAAACCACCATAAGCTCAACCTACCTATAGTACTTGAATTCTTTGGATGTCAGCACAAAACTTTATCGAATGTGAAGGATCCCTTCTAGCTGAGGGTCAACCTTTTTCTCAACACTATTTGCATAGTAGCCTAGGCCCCTCTTGTCCCTTTGACTAATTAGAGCAATGGGCATATGGTTCCCATGAGAATTCTTTCCTAATCCTTTGCCTGGCAGATAACTCATCCTTTTCGTCATGTTGATGACCTGGCGGTTTGCAAAATTTGTTTTATCTTTTTTGATACCAATCTTTACTATGTGAAACCCATTAAATGGCTAATTAGCTATGCTTAGCGTAAAGACTGAATTTTCCCTTGCTACTTTGATAGTAACCATGCCTGCCTCATACAAAATATGGACTATCTAATATAGGTGTAGACACTGGTTCTGAGGTAGCTCCTGATCAGAGTTACCTAACGAGGAAGTGGTTTCTCATAAATATACAAGGAATGAAAGTGCTATCCTTACCTCGAGTTTTTAATATTCTTAAAATAACTTTTTTTTGAGCTCCGCCCCTTTATCTCCTTCAAAAAAGCCAAATGAGAAAATTAGTTTTCAAAACTTGGAGCAGTCTGGAGTGTTATAGCTTTATCTCAGTTTAAAGACCTCATAATTAGATGATTATAAAGCCATTTGAATCTTAGGACATATACCTACAACTTTAATGAAGAAACCTAATTGAAATTTAGTCTTTAAGATTCTCAAAATTAGGCTTAAACATAGATAACCCGAATCTTTCCTTGTACTTGGACGAGTTTGTGGTAATTTGGGAATATCTCCCTTTGTAAAGCTCATATTGATATGAATCTAATTTTAAAACAAACAAGACTCATTGTGGAACAGTCGTCGTATTTTGGCCATAAATCCTAATATACAAATAAATATTAAGTGCTTTTTGATTCATTAGAAAGCTAAGACATAGGAGAAAAAATGTCAAGAAGACACCTTGTTGAAAAAATGGTGTCTTCTAGCCTTAAAATTAGAAATAATTTTAGACTGAAGGTTAGTTGGTTGAGGAAAAAAAGGCAAAAGTCAAAGTCAATGGTCAAAGTCAAAGGCCGTGAGTCATTATTGACTTACAGGTCAATTCCATGAGTCAAGGCCATGATCACTTTTAAAATGCATTCTAAACTCAAAAACAAGGGAAAAAAGTGGAGAAAATATCCCTTTGGACCTTTATCCCATTTGAGGATATTTTTATGGGTTTTTAGCATCTTAAAGAAACTCTCTCCACTCTCACATGCTCTCTTCTTCTTCTTCTTCTTCTTCTTCTTCTTCTTCTTCTTCTTCTTCTACTACTACTACTACTATGGAAATTCAAGAAAAAATACCATAAAAATTGCCAAAAAATCACCAAAAAATTAGAAAAAAGCCATAGAACACTAGATCCTTGTTCTTTAACGAAACCGACACTGAAGGTAATATCTTGAGTCCCTAAAACCCAAAAATCTAATATTTAATTTTAGTTAATTATATAAATAACCTTTTTAATATGTTATTTTATTAATTTTTTAAATCTATTTTAATTTTGTTAATTTCTTTTATTAATTTAATTTTGTTAATTAATTGTTAAATATGGTAATTTGTTAACTAATTTTGTGAATTAATTTGCTATTTTAGCTTAATAAATCACTTATGTCATTATATAAATCTTGTTACTTATTTGTTTTATTGTATTAATTTGTTAATTAGCTTAATATATTAGACTATTTACTAATTAATTGTTTTATTGTTAATTTTTAAATTTTTTATTTAGTATATTACGTTAATTTATTAGTTTATTTATTGTATTATTATTTTTGCTATTATTTTAATTGTTAGCGTTATTTTCTTCATTATTGATGTTAGCATGGTTAATATTTATTTTAAATGTGTTACTGTTAATTTAATATTTGATTATCTTTTTGCCAATTTTATTAATTAATTGGTATTATTGTTAATATACCATTATTATTACTATTTTTGCATTATTATTGTTATTATTATTTTTTCTTATTAACTTTGTTAATATTTTTATTGTTGATTTTGTCTTTAATGATAACATTTTTAATTGTCATTATTATTATTATTATTATTATTATTATTATTATTATTATTATTATTACTGCCAGCATCTGTCTTATTGTTATTAATATTGCATTAATATGATTATTGCTATTATTGATGTTTTATCAGTGTTAGTCTTTTTATCATTAATGTTAATATTGTTAATTATATTATTATTATTATTATTGTAATTTTTGATATTATTAATTTGTGTTGATTTTATTATTGTAAATATTGTTATTATTAGAGGTGACAAATGTGTAGGTTTGGGTGGGGTCATAAATGGGTCAAAAAATATAGGTCAATACCTAAATGGGTTGGATGGATTTTGAGTCGATCCATGGGTTTAATGCAAATTATTATAATTTTTTTTATTAATTAATTAATGAATTTGATAATAATAATATTCAATTGAAAACATAATATAAATAATAAATAATAATTTTTTTAAATAATAAATAATAGTACATTTGGTATCCAAATAGCCGTCTTTTGTCATTAACTCACAATAAGGACCAAATTAAAAGAAGATAATAAATTAATTTAAGTTAATTATGTTTGTAGTCATGAGCCCAATAACTAAGTCTTAGCTGCTAAGTAGGGACAGTAGATGCCAAGATTTGTTTAAGCAAGCAAGATGCTTTAATTAATTTACTATATTGTTATATGATTTTGAATTCATATTAGTTTACTAGGGACAATAAATCATTGACTCAAAATGTAAAATTGCTGAATTAGATTTTAAATTAAGATTGGTATAATTTAATTTGCAAATATAAAAAATTGATATGTTCACATCTAGCTAAGAAATGCAATGTCGATATTTCTTAAACAATATAACAACGACAGTTAAAGGAGAGGATGTGATGAAAGATAAAGAAATAGGTTGCAATAAAAAAAAAGATAATGGTGATTTGGTGATGGAAGTTAATGAGGTCAAACTAGTAGTATTCAAATTCAATTGGCTAACCCATTGGATATTTTGACTAACGAAGATTTTGAAAGAAACCCATTGGGTACAAATTCAATGAATTGAAGAATGAAATAGATCAGTTTTGGGTTGATCCAATGGGTATTGGGTTGGGTTAAAGAATAAAATAGGTAAGTTTTGGGTTGACCTAATGGGTATTTATTTAAATTGGGATGGATTTGGGTCATTTTTTTGGTCAGATTTGGATTGAATTTTGGGTTTGGGTCAATTTGCCTAGTATAGTTATTATTAATATTTTTATTATTTTAATGATAATATTATAATTATTATTATTCAATATTATAATTAATATTATTATTTTACTTTTATTGTCATTTTTATCATACGCATTGACTACCTTTTCTTGTCATATTTTTATATGCGTAACTTCCTTCTGGGTCGGGTCAGAGGATAACACGAAGTAGACTAGATTAGGATTTATTTTGCTATTCATTTATTATCGTTTGGGCTTGTATTATTGTTTTGTGCCTTTTGTTTAATTGTTTGTAATAGCTTAGTAGTAAAGGTTTTTAAACGATAATTGAGAAACCCACATTAAATATTATCTACTTAATTCATTGATTTTTCTCATAAAATAGACTAATGTCCCATTTTATTCCAAAAATCACACAAAAGAATTTCATAAATATGCATAAGAGTACCAATGTTCTTAATTCAATAAATATCACAATTTATGCAAGTGTTATTTGTTTTATTACATCCTTTTTTTTTATGGCAAATGAATTATTTTTTAAACGATAAGCTAAAAACTCATTAAATGATTTTATACAAGTTTGAGTGGGATTTTCCTATAATAAAATGGACCAATGTCTTGATTTTCACACACAAAATATCATGTAAAAATAAGAATTTTCCTTATAAATTCAAATGATTCTTTTACCCTAAAATTGACTAACATGATTCCTTTTTAAAAGCCATGAGGGATCAATTATCCCATTTTTTATCCAAAAATACACCTAAATGCTACCTTTTTGTAAATACGCATGCGAAGACTAATATTCTCATCCAAATGAACTCAATTAATTCTCTGATTTATGTATGAATTCGTTTTACATTTAATCTTATAATGCATTCCATGCTTTTATAGCTTTCGATATACATGCTTTACAACTTTTCTTACTTATTTGAATGTGCATTTATTTTTCTAACATAGCTCATGTGAGAAAAGAGATAAAATACATTAGTCATTAAAATTGATCTATATAACATTAACCAAAGGTATAAACATGAGTGAAGTCCGAACTATCTCTGGTTTCGGCTTCATAAGGTTAGAACTCCTTTTTTAATATTTTATTGGGTGGTGACTCCATGATACCTACCTTATGGTGCCTATCAGACACCCTTGTAGATTGATTACTAGCAAATGAATGGGGATACCTCGTTACGCTGTCTCATGCCTATTTGAGGCCTGAGGCATTGTGGATTAGGTTAAATCCTTATCCATTGCGAAGCGATCAACGTTCATGAGTTAAATAAACCTTAATCTGGTCTCGAGTCCTAAAAGTGGGCTTTTGAGAGCAAATTGGATGACTTCAGGGTTCGATGCACATCACAGTGGTGACTCTACTAAGGACCACGAGATTTTACCCTGAATGTAACTTTGGTTAATTTTATATAAATGAGTTTAGAGATTAAAATGCTTTATCTCTTTTCGAAAAATTGCATTGCATTTATGCTAGGGCCTTAGAATTAAGTTAGGCATCCCTTTTTTAGCCCCGGTACATTCTCAAAGCATGACCTTACATTCACTCAATGTAGGGAAGTGTTAGGAAGGACCACCAGCCTAAGCCTTTTGCATTTTTTAACATATTAAATGGTGACCCAATTGGTCGTTATGCTTGTGATGAGCTAGACCTATTGGCATGGACCATGCTTGGATAACCCTAAAGCTGTATTACCAAACCAAAAGCCCATGTAATGGTATAGACACTTCCATTAGTAGGCATGCACCACAACACATTACTTATGATGTGGGCTTTTATGTATTAAATAAACCTTAATAAACTTAGATGTCTACTCATCAAAGGTTTTCATGCCCCGATGGGTGCATTTGAGTTTATTTAGATTGTTTAAATATGCAATCACCAAAATCCATTCGCATGCACTTTAAATTAAGAGAGATCATGCTGCCAGTTTTCTATTATGCTTCATACACGTTTATTAGGTTCCCTATTAACCCATGAGCTAATCCCGCATTGGAAAGAGACTGCACGACCTTCTGTGTGGGAGCAATATGGTTGGAAGGGTTTTTTTCTTTCGCATGTGTTTGTCTATACTGCACACACACACATGCATTTCTACTAAACTGACAAAAATAATAGTAATGACAATAAATAAAAAAATATATGCATTTTTTGTGTGCATAAATTTTTGATGAATATGTATGAATTATGAATTAACACTATGTTATTAGTATAATGTTAGTGTATTTAATGTGCTATTTTAGTATTAATTTGTTTAATTTCTCAATTTATATGTTTGTGGGATTAATTGCAATTTCTAGTGTTTTTAGGTACTAAATTGAAGAAATAGAAAACTTTCTTGGCTAATTAAGGAAAACCAAAAATTTATGTTTTGAAGAGAAGAAAATTATCGTGAAGTCCAGAGGAGGCTACCTTGGTAGGGGGATAATTTCCCTTTACCAAGGAAGTGTGGGTTTTGATCAGAGGAGGCCACCTCGGTGGAGGGAATTGTCCCTCTACTGAGGTAGCCCAAAAGACACTAGTTTGATAATCACCTTAGGGGAGGGATTTTTCCCTCTACTGAGGCACAATCTCCTAGTTACGATAAATTTCCTATTTTCTGCTGGTTTTGGAAGTTTATTTGCATCAGCATTTCTTCCAGTCTGGGAGTTTTTCAAGCATTAGAAGGCACCAATATAAAATGTTCAAAGGAGAGAGAAAAAGGGTTAGTTATTCTTTAGTTTTAAATTTAATGTAAGTTTTAACCTAGTTTTGGGAAAACACAAGGACAGAGGGTTGAAGGCAGAAGCTTAGTGTTTTGAGAAGATATCAAGAGAAGCTTTTTAGCTCTATGTGTTTGTATCTTTATTTCTACTTTTATTTTGTTTGTAAGATTATGAGTGAGTAGTTTTAATGCAATGCAAGTGTGTTATTTCTTAATTCTTGAGCAAATTATTATTTTGAGTTATGAATGAGTTGATTGATTATGTATCGAACAAATGGTTAATGATCACTTTCAAGTATGACTTGTGATATGGATGTTCTTAGTTAATTCACTGGTATTGATTCATGATTATGTTCTGAAAATTGAGGTAATTTTATATCAATAAAGAGTGCAATTAAAACTAAGAAAATAGAATTAAGAATATACTGAAGTTAGATCTTTTGAGAAAGGGTTTAATGAATGTTTAGGAGTTAATAAACTGGATTTTATGCTGAATCTTAGATTGTTCCTAATAAGAGGGTTTAATGCTTAGAATGATATTCTGACTTGGATATTTGATTCCATACTGGTTTCCCATAAATGCTTATGTTATCTTTAATTAGGTTATTATAATAAATGTTGAGGTGGATAGTCCTTTAGCAGAAGTGCTTGTTATTATTGAATTTTACCACCTTTTATACTTTTGCTGTGTTAAAGTTAAGTTTAATTGCTTAAGTCTTTAATTTATTATTTTGGTTTATTACCTTAGTTGTTTAAGCTTATGTTCTTAGTTCAGTTAGTATTGCATCATTCTAAAACTTGGAAATTCTTTACACACTTCATTTTAAAATCTAAAATACATAACTTTTACACATTTCCCTTGGGTTTGATATTCTTGGGGTCTTAATTATATCTCCTTATATTACTAGCCGATCTAGTATACTTGCTAGACATCGATCAAGTTTTTGGTGCCGTTGCTGGGGAATTGGCATTTATTTTTGTGTGTTTGATTTTTAAAGTGGAATTTGTTTGTTTTTCTTCTTTTTTTCTTTTCTTTATTCTTTTACTCTTTATAGGTGTCAATAGTTTATGGTAAGAGGCAATCCAATTTTGCCTATTGAACCTGAAATTGAGAGGATATTTCATAGGATTAGGAGATTAAGGCAAATCAATATGAATCTAGGAGATTAGGGATTCAATAACCTTAATAACCCATCTATAGAGGATTTCCTTTTGATTAAAAAGCAAGGCATGAATAACCAAGCCTAGGGGAATGGGTTTAGGCCTAGAAACATTAGAGACTATGCCACTTCTAAGTGGAATAAGGAGTATAGGACCATTAGGATGCCTTATAATCAACACTTTGAGCTAAAACCCATAACCATCACTATGGTCCAAAAGAATTATTGAGGATCCAACTCAACATTTGGATATTTTCTTATAAATTAGTGATTCATTTCAAATACCAAATGTGTTTATAAATGACATTAGGCTTAAATTATTTCCTTTTACTCTTATTGGTAAGGTAAGAGATTGGTTACAAATGTTACCAAGCTAATCCATTAGATCATGGGAGCAAATTCAGGAGAAATTCTTATGTCGATTCTTTCCACCTACCGAAATAGCCATTATTAGGAACAATATTCATAGTTTCCAGTAGTTTTATGAAGAACCATTTCATGAGGCTCAAGAAAGATTAGGAGACTTTTAAGATTGTCCACACTATGAAATTGTTGTACATCAACTAATGTCTACTTTTTATGTAGGTGTGAATTAGACTATAAGGTCTCTCCTAAATGTAGCTTCTGGTGGAAGTTTCATGAACAAGATACCTAAAGAAGCTTTCCTACTCCTTGATGAGTTGCCCATAAATGATACTCAAAGGATAAGTACTATATCCATACAATAGAAGCAAGGAGTACATTATATAGATGGGGTAGCTATGTTTAGGGCACAAGTGGAGTTGACGAAGAAGGAGTTGAATGGATTGAAGGTGCAAAATGTGTCTTCTTTAGGGAGTGACATGTATGAAGGAACATAAAGGACACATGAAACTAAGATAGGAGAAGGGTTAGGTCCAGTAGTGGAAGATGTGAATGCTGTGAACCCTTATAATAATACCTATAACCTAAGGTGGAGAAATCAGCCTAATTTTTTATAGCGAGAAGGGAACCATGCTTCTACATCTAACCCTTATAGTAATACCTATAACCTAAGGAGATGTTTGCTAGTTTTATAACCACCTAATCCACATTTATGGCTAGTCAAGATGTTAGATGGAAATCATAGGATATTTGGATGAGAAATCAAGATGCCTCCTTTAGGAACTTAGAGACTCAAGTAGGGTAACTTGCAAATTCTCTCTCTAACAGGACACAAGGCACTTTTCTATCCAATATGGATTGAAACCCAAAGGAAAAATCAAAGGCAATCACCTTAAAAAGTAGAAAAGAGGTAAAAGAACTGAAAATGGTAAATACTCTTCTAAATTGGTAGAACGAACAATGGAGGTAAGTATTTTTGAATCTAAAATTATTGATGATATAACTCCTATATTTTAGAAAGGTAAAGGTAAAGAAAAACTTGTCTCTTCTATACTTGATGAGTCTAAGTTGCCTTATCCATCTCTAGTTAGGAAAGAAAAGCATAATGAACAACTAACTAGATTTTTAGACATGTTTAAAAGGTTGTATGTAAATCTACCATTTGCTGAAGATTTATTACACATGCCTAAATATGCTAAGTTTATGAAAAATCTATATTTTAACAAGAAAAAGCTAGAGGGTGTAGGAACAATTTAGTTATCTAAAAATTAGAGGATCTTGGTAGTCTCACTTTGCCATGTGAATTAGGAGGAAATTTTGTTGGTTATACATTATGCGATTTGGGTGCTAGTATAAACTTAAATATCAATTTGTAGGAAATTAAACTTGGAAAATATCAAAGAGACTTGAATGACACTACAATTGGCAGATAGGTTTGTGAAGAGGCCCAAAAGAATAATAGAGGACTTATTAGTGAAGCTTGAAAATTTTATATTTCCAGTAGATTTTATGGTGATGGATATGAAGGAGGACTGTAAGGTGCCATTGATAGTAGGAAGGCCATTTTTAAACACAGCTAAGGCATTGATAGATGTACATTAAAAAATGGTAACTCTAAGGTTTAATAAGGAAGAGATGGTCTTTAACATGAATAAGGTAGTGAAACGCCCTTCCTATGATGTTAAAGAGTCTGTTTGCTTCATGGATAGTGTTTAAGAGTGTATAAAGGAGAAGTAAGAGGAAATTCTATTGGATAATGCTCTTCAAGATTGTTTGATGCATTGAGAGAGTAAGAAATAAGTTGTAGAGAAAGAAAAAAGCTAATAAAAGAGCTGGAAAAAGAGCATATAGAAGGAACAAATGAGGATGAACCATCCCCTCCAAAGGATGAAAATATTTCTGAACTTAAAACCCTCACTTTACATTTAAAATATGTATTTTTAGAGGATAATGCAAAACCAATAATTATTTCTTCACTTTTGATAGGTTTAGAGGAAGAAATGCTTGTAGAAGTGTTGAAAAAGCATAAAAGAGCTATTGGTTAGGAGACATCCGACTTGAAGGGAATTAGCCCCATTTATTGTACACACCGAATTCCCATGGAGAGTGAATTTAAGCTAGTGGTATAATCTCAAGGGAGACTTAATCCAATAATATAAGAAGTGATGAAAAAGGAGGTACTCAAGCTCATCGATGCAGATACTATTTATCCCATTTCTGATAGTAGTTGGGTTAGTCCAGTCTAAAGTATGCCTAAGAAGGGGGGTATGACTATGATAACTAATAAGAAAAATGAACTCATCCCAATACGCACAGTGACGAGATGGAGAGTATGCATAAATTATAGGAGACTAAACAATGCCACTCGGAAATATCATTTTCCTTTGACTTTTATTGATCAAATGTTAAAGAGTTGACTGGGAATAGATTTTATTGCTTTTTAAATGGTTATTCAGGGGGTATATGTAAATACCTATAGCCCCAAAAGACCAAAAAAAGACCATATTCGTATGCTCTTATGGCACATTTGCATATAGGGGGATGCCTTTTGGTCTATGTAATGCCCCAACCACCTTTTAAAGGTATATGATGGCCATCTTTCATGATTTTATTGAAAAATTCATGGAGGTTTTCATAGATGATTTTACTTTGTATGGTTGTGATTTTGAGTCTTACTTGTCTAACCTTGCATTGGTTTTAAAAAGGTATAAAAAAACTAACCTTGTCCTCAATTGGAAAAAATATCATTTTATGGTGACGGGAAGGAATAGTTTTAGGGCATAAAATCTTCGAGAAAGGAATTAAAGTAGATAGGGGCTAAAGTATATGTGATTACTAAATTACCTCCCCTTACTAGTGTTGGGGGCATTAGGAGTTTCCTTAATCATGTCGGCTTTTATCATATATTTATTAAGGATTTTTCTAAAATAGCTAAGTCACTTTCCAATTTACTGCTTAAAAATGCTGCATTTAACTTTAATGATGAGTGTTTGCAGGCTTTTAATCTATTGAAGCAAAAGTTAATTATAGCACCGATCATAGCATCATCGGATTGGAGTTTGCCTTTTGAAATTATGTGTGCTGCTAGTGACTATACAGTGGGAGGGATTTTAGGCCAGAGGAAGGAGAAGATTTGCATACCATCTACTATGCCAGTCGCACTCTCACTGGAGCTCAAGTGAATTATACCACCATGGAGAAGGAGTTATTGGCGATAGTATTTTCTTTTGAAAAATTTAGGCCATATCTCTTAGGATCTAAAGTCATAATGTGGTCGAATTATATGGCTCTTTGCCACCTCTTTGCTTAGAAAGACTCTAAATCGAGGCTCATTAGATGGGTTTTGTTATTACAGGAATTTGATGTGGAGATCAAGGATAAAAAAGGGAGCTAAAAATTTTGTTCGCAGACCACCTATTTAGATTTGATCATGTGCATATAAAAAAGGGGGAAATTTCTGATTTATTTCCTCATGAACGTATTTGTGCCATTTATTCATCTGAAATTTCGACTCCTTAGTTCATTAATTTTGCTAATTAACTTGCAGGAGGTTACCTTTCAAAGAATTTTACTTGGCAATAAAAAAAGAAGCTAATAGTAGATGCAAGGCATTACCTTTGGGATGACCGATATTTGATCAAGATGTGTTCATATTAAGTACTTTGAAGATGTTTTTCGAAGGAGGAACAAGCGGATATTATGCAGCTATATCATAAAGGAGAGGTTGGAGGTCACTATGGGCCTAATCATACAGTGTAAAAAATATTACAGTCAGGTTTCTTTTGGCCCTCTATTTTTGTTGATGTTAAGTCATTTATAGATTCATGTGATAGGTGTCAAAGAGTAGGTAATACAGCTAAGAGGGATGAGATACCCATGACTAATGTTTTAGAAGTTGAAATTTTTGATGTTAGGGGTATTGACTTTATGGGGCCATTTCCAAACTCATTTGGGTTCGAGTATATCCTAGTTACTATGGACTATGTAACTAAATGGGTAAAAGCAATCACCACTAGGACATGTGATGCTTGAGTTGTACTTAAATTCCTTAAAAGGATAGTTTCACTAGGTTTGGGGCAGCAAAGGCTATTATCAGTGATGGGGGTAAGCATTTTGTCAACCATCAATTTAAAGCATTGCTTAGAAAGTTTGGTTTTAGACATAAAATTACAACTCCATATCATCCTTAAGCAAATGGGCAAGTGGAAGTGTCTAATAAAGAGCTAAAATCAATCTTAGAGAAAATAGTAAATATGTCCCAAAAAGATTGGTATCACAAGTTAGATGAGAATTTTTAGGCCTATAAAATGACATATAAGACTCTTATAGGCATATCCCCATTTCAGTTGGTTTTTGGGAAAGCATGTCATTTGATGGTGGGACTTGAGCATAAGGCATATTAGGTTACAAAACTACTTAATTTTGAATTGAGAAGTGCTGGTGAGAAGTGATTTCTGTAGCTCAATGAGCTTGATGAATTGCGCCACTGGTCCTATACAATGCTACCTTATACAAGGAGAAAACGAAGCATTGGCATGACAAGAAGCTAAATAAAAAATAATACACTCCTGGTATGTTGGTTTTGCTTTATAACAGTCATTTACGGTTGTTTCTAGGTAAGCTCAAGTCTAAATGGCTTGGACCATACCAAGTGGTTTCCAGCAATGCATTCGGTGTAGTCACTATTTTAAATCCGAAGGATAATTGTGAGTATAATGTCAATGGTCATAGGTTAAAACCATATCATATTGCTTTTGTAGACGTTGCTGAGGCAACCTTGATCTTTAATGACAAGTAAGGCATTTCTAAAAGTCTAGCTGAGGAATTGATAAACTCAGAACTATATTTTTGACCTTATGTTTTGTCTTGTGTGTATTTTTATTTTAATGTGTTTTGTTTTGCTTTATATGCTGTGTTTTCCTTAGTTTTTATGTTTGTATTTGTGTTTCATGAATTAAAAAGGAGAGTAGTTATATTCTGGGCTAAGATGATATTGTATTGCAATATGATAGGTGTTTGTGTTCTCATCAGGTTGTGTATGAGTTTTGTTTAAATTTCAGGTAAGTTGTTCAAAGAGGAGAGTAATTAGAAGTAAATTTGTGTTTAAGTAGTTGGGAAGTTTAGTGAAGTTAATTAATCTTGAGAAGGCTTAATCTATAATGGGACTAATGAATAACAAATGAAAATCAAGTTTGGTTTGGGGTTTAAGGTTTAAATTGCATGAAAAAAAGATGTTGGGTATTTTGTGTCTTTTGGTGTTCTAGAGAGAGTCACCTCAGGAGAGGGGAATTCCCCTCTATCGAGGAACATCTTGGTTTGTGCCCAACAAAAATCACCTTGGGAGAGGGGATTCCCTTTTATTGAGGAACCCATGTGTGCCTTGTTTTTTGTTTTAGGCCTTTTGCTACCTTTTATACAGAAAAAGCCACCTCGGGAGAGGGGATTTCCCCTCCATCGAGGGAGTTGCCCTATAAAAACCTAATTTGTCTTCTTCCACCGAGCCACTCTCATTTGTCTTCCATTTTCTCTCTTCCTCTCCCGAGCTCTCTAATCCCTCCCCCGAGGCACTTTAATTTATACTTTATTTTTCATCACTTGCTTCATAAAATTTATCAAGTAAGACTTCTATTCTTTTTTTAATTCTTTTAATTTGATGCTTGTTGGTAAATTTCTTGATTTTAATGTTCTTATTGCTCCTATGTTCACGTGTTATGTTTGAGTTTACTTGACATTATCTTTCACTCAAATGAGATTATGCTTACTTGTTATTTTTTTTTTAGTTTTAAATTTCAAAATTTGGCTCAAATTGGTTAAGATTACATTCCACATGGTTGGATAATTTGTGCACACCACATGTTTGACACAATGCCTCAATGACTAAGTTCATTTATTTTGCTTAAATCTTCTTAGTCTCAACCTTCTTAGGTCAATCTCATTTAATTATATGTTATTCCCACACTTGATATGCACTTATTAGCCATGTGAAAACATGCAATGGGAAGTGTTGAACTTGAATTGAATCCCACTTATTTTTCTTGAGAGAATGTGTTGAACCTTCATTTTTAAGCACTTACTTTTGGTTATTTACATTGTGTAGTGGCTTTGAAATGAAAAAGACACGATGGTGCTTCAAGTTCCTCGAGTTTCTATATTCTATTTTATATGGAGGAAGATTGGGTCAAGATTTATAAGTAATTTGCAAATGCCATATATGTGAACCCTATTTATCTGAATAACTTTTACCTTGACATTGCAGTAGGTGATATGTGAAATGAAATTAAGACATTGGTTTGCAATATTTGGTGGAGTGCTCTTATCAAGAAAAATTCGAAAGTTTAGCCCCCACTTACACGGGATTTTCTCAACTTTTTTAGTTGTCAATTTGAAGATAAGCATGATTGTGGCACTGTCCGTTTCAAACTTGGTCGAAAAAATTACACCATGTCATTTTGTGATTTTTCCAAGCACCTGGGATTACCGGTGGAGGGCATATAGGATTTTTCGATTTATACTCTGAGTCAAAATTGGGAAATGATCCGAGACCCTACGGACCCAGTTCCATACCATTCTAGTCGGACTAAGGCTCTAGCATTAAGTAGCCATGCAATGCGGATTTTGCATCACTTTTTATTAATTAATTTTTACAATTTTCTTGGTGGCTCAGGTGCAATCAATTCCTGCGAGTGCCTTATTCTAAGGTGTATGGTTGAAGGCATCAAATTGAATGGAGCATTTCATCTGTGGCATAAGATTGAGGACTTGCAGCGAAAACTCAATACTATCAAGACAATTTCCTTAGGATGGATAACTATCATCATGTCCAAAGCAGTCAATCACTTAGACATGAGGGATTCCCTTAGTGAACCTCAATGTATGGACTTCACTTTCCTAAAGAAATTACGAGTGTTGTGGGATAAGCCTCACCAACATTGGACAGATAGAGAGGAATACCTATAGTTAATCACGGTTGGCCGCAATTGAGATGATAAGCCAGAAGCACCTGCAGTAGCTGCTGAGTCTTCCTCATAAGTGGTGGCCATCATAACTCAAGTCAATACGAGATTGGATATGCAATAAGGGCATATTGATACTATACAATATAGCATTGCCGAGTTAAAGAAGAACTTTAAGCGCTTCACAACAAGCTTTTGGAGCAGTTTCTACCACCACCACTGTCGCCATCCCTGTAATCTAAATTTCCATTTGTTGAGGACAACAAAGTTTTAGGAGGGGATTAGAGCTTATCTAAGCTCAAATTTTGGTAGATTTAGTAAGTAGAATTTCAACCTCCCCTTTTTAATTCATGGAAATTTTTAGCTTTTTATTTTATGCTTTGTGCTTTATTTTTTGTGTTTTAATCCTTGTTACTTTTTATATGTTTAGTTACTGTTATTGTAATCTTAATTTTAGTGACGTTGTATTTTTGTCTTAATGATAATAGTAGTGCTCTTCTTTGTTTGTTTTATTTTTTTTTGGCTATGCTAGTAGTATAGTTAGTTCATATTGTCATTTAGCTTGCATTAATTTAGTTTGCCCTAGTTTATTCTCAAAATTGAACATGTTGAACTTTAGCTAGAATGAAAAATAGTCAAATTCTGTGTTTAGCACTAAGACAAGCATGTTGTTTAATGAAAGTGTAGCTAGTTTAGCATTCAACTTGGTGTATATTTGTTATTTTCCACTTTTTGAGCACTAAAAGACCAATTTTGAAATAGAAGAAAAACCAGTGCATTGAAATAGTTGAGCAAGGAATTTTAGGATGCTATAACCTTCCTCATCACCCTTTGAAGCATAAAAATAACTCAAACAAGCTAGAAAGTGATCTAGGCAAATTTTTCTTATTGAGCTATATTAAAACTATTTTCCTACCCTTTTTGATACATTTGACCTTTGCTAGCCATTTTAAGCCTAATGAGGCATGTTTAATATGTGTCATATTTATTTTTTTTGTTACACTCATTTATGTTACCATATAGCCTAAAAAGCTTTTATCTCCCCTTTTAAGAGTTGCCATTCTAGGATTAGATGGATTAATAAGGATTTGGTATTGTAAAGGGTGTAGTAAGATAGTTTTGAGGTTTTTAGCTAAGGCTATGGATGAAGTCAAGGAATTAGCAGAAGATTGGTCTTGTAATTACCTAATAATCATTATAGTGCTAGCAATAAAGCTAGTGAAAAAAATTAAAATTTTGAAATAAAGCTAGCATATATGGCAAAATTTTAAGTGTTGGGTTTTTATAAGGGAAATAAATTTATGGCTTCTCAAAAGTGGTGGAATTGAGTAATTTCAGTATTGTTTTCTCTTGAATGTGCTAAATGTTTATGCGATTGAGAAAACAAGTATAGCAAAGGGGTATGTACTTAATAAATGAAATTGTGGAATTTGGTCTGTTCAAACATAGAGTGGCTATTATTCTTGATTATCTATTGTCCATTATTTGATAACCAATACCTTAACCCCATTACAACCTTTAAAGACCTAAGTGATTTTATGTTTGCTTTTGAGTTGTTTAGTAGAGATGACCTTCAGGTTCTGGTATTAAAAGATAGGCTTATGGTGTTTTTACAGTTTTAAGTGCAAAACCATATGTACACTTAGGTGCAAATTCATTCTAAAACTTGGTTATAAAATGCACTTGTATTTTGAGTTTGAAAAGAGCTTAACATGTTTTGTTTTTGCACACACACATGGAAACTAACTCATATTGTCTTGTTTAAATTTATTCTAGTTAGAATTTTGTTAAGTGCTTTTGTTAATTGCTAAACATAATTTTAAAATTCTTGATTCTTAGTTGAAGTTTGATTATTTTTGAGAAGTTGGTTTGTTCAAATTCGCTCGAGGACGAGCAAAGATTAAGTGTGAGGTATTTGATAATTGTGAATTAACACTATGTTATTAGTATAGGTTTAGTGCGTTTAGGGCACTTATGGTTCATTGTATTGTATTAGTCTGTATAGTATTAACCTGTATAGGATTAGCCTATATAGTATTAACCTCTATAACATTAGCTTGTATAGTATTAGCCTGTATTATATTAGACAATATTTAGAACAAAATTGTTTTAGCCTGTAATATTATATACTATATTTTGTGCATAATGTCATAAGATATTATTTTTATGAAAAATTAAAAACGGATATAATTAAATTATTTTTATTATAACTAATTTAGATAAAAATTATAATTATGAAATGCAAATTTTAATACATCAATTTTTTTATTGAAAATGAAAAAAAATTTAATGAGAAATGACTATATGTTATTAGAAAGATTGGCATTTCTAAAATAAAAATTAGATAAAAAAAATCTAAATGACAAATTTGACAAAACATTTGAGCAAAAAATGAAAGAATTTATCAATTATAATATAATTTTTATATAATAGCTATTAAGTTATATATTTAATGTTATAAGTTTGAAGATTTGGTCGTAGTGTGGTAATGGTAGTGGTGGTGGTATGGCAATGGTGATGACAATGGAAATTATGGCAACAGCGGCAGCGGTGTGCTGGTGTGGGCAGTAGTGGTGGCGATGGTATGGCAGTGGTCTGGTGGTAGGCACAAAGATGGTGGTGGTGATGGTAGTAGTGGTAGTGGCGGCAACGAAATGGTGGTGGTGGTGGAAGCATCTACTGTGTGGTTGTGTGGGCAATGGTGGTGGTGTGGTGGTAATAGTGGTGTTGGTAGGACGATGTGGTAGTAGTGGTGGAAGTGTGGTGGAAGGGGAAGTGGCGACAATGGCGGTAATGGTGGTGGTGGCAGGGTTGGCGATGATAGCAGGGTGTGGTGGTGGTGGTGGCAGTGGTGATGGTGGTGGGCGGGTATTTAGTATTAATACAATGCTTACCATATTAAACAAACCCAGGGATTTTTGGTGTATTATTTTATACAATATATGTAGGATAGTAAGACCTATGATGTATTATAGTATCCCCACATTAATTTTTCGGAATTCCTTCCAAACATTGTACTTGTATTAGCCTGTACTGTATTATATTATCCTATGTATAATATAATGAACTAAACATGGCCTTAATGTGTTATTTTAGTATTAATTTGTTTAATTTTATGTTTAATTTCTCAGTTTATATATTTGTGGGCTTAATTGCAATTTTTGGTGTTTTTAGGTACTAAATTGAAGAAATAGAAAACTTTATTGGCTAATTGAGGAAAACCAAAAATTTGTGTTATGAAGAGAAGAAAATCATTGTGAAGTCTAAAGGAGTCTACATCGATGGAGGGACGATTTCTCTCTATCAAGGGAAGTGTGGGTTTTGATTAGAGGAGGCCACCTCAATGGAGGGAATTCTCCCTATGCTGAGGCAGCCCAAAAGACACCAGCTTGATAGTCACCTTGGTGGAGGGATTTTTCTCTCTACCGTGGCACAGTCTCCCAGCTACGAAAAATTTCCTATTTTCTTTTGGTTTTGAAAGATTATTTGCATAAGGATTTCTTCTAGTCTGGGAGTTTTTCAAGCATTAAAAGGCACTAATATGAAAAGGTCAAAAGAGAGGGAGAAAGGGTTCTTCTTTTTAGTTAGTCTTTAGTTTTAAATTTCACATAAGTTTAACCTAGTTTTGGGAAAACACAAGGACAGAGGGTTGAAGGCAAAAGATTGGTGTTCTAAGAAGAGATCAAGAGAAGCTTTTCAGCTCTATGTGTTTGTATCTTTATTTCTACTTTTCTTTTGTCTTTAAGATTATAAGTGAGTAGCTTTCTTCACTTTTGCTGAGGGAACTTGAACCTCATTCCTCTATTTGTAATGACTATAATTTGAGTTTTAATGTAATGTAAGTGTGTATTTCTTAATTCCTAACCAAATTATTATCTTGAGTTATGAGTGAGCTCATAATTAATGTATTGAATAAATGGTTAATGATCACTTTTAAGTATGACTTGTGATAGGCATGTTCTTAGTTAATTCACTGGTATTGATTCATGATTATGTTCTGGAAATGGAGGTAGTTTTGTATCAGTAAAGAGTGCAATTAAAACTAAGAAAGTAAAATTAAGAATAGACTGAAGTTAGATCTCTTGAGAAAGGGTTTAATGAATGTTTAGGAGTTAACAAATCGGATTTTTATGCTTAGTATTAGATTATTTCTAATAAGAGGGTTTAATGCTTAGAATGATATTCTGAATAAGATATCTGATTTTATACTGGTTTCCCATAAACGCTTGTGTTATCTTTAATTAGGTTATTATAATAGAGGTTGAGGTGGATAGTCCCTTAGCAAATGTGCTTGTTATTATTGAATTTTACCACCTTTTATACTTTTGCTGTGTTAAAGTCAAGTTTAGTTGCTTAAGTCTATAATTTATTGTTTTGGTTTATTACCTTAGTTGTTTAAGTTTCTGTTCTTGGTTTAGTTAGTACTGTATCATTCTAAAACTTGGGAATTCTTTGCACACAACATTCATTTTGAAATCTGAAATCCATAACTTTTACACATTTCTTTTGGGTTCAATATTCTTAGGGTCTTAATTATATTTCCTTATATTACTAACTGATCTAGTACACTTGTTAGATACTGGTCGGTGCATCTCATCTCGTGTGTTTGATTTCTGCTTGTATAAAAATTAAAACATGTAAATCTTGTGTGTAAAATTTTTTGCCATAAAAATGTGCATTTGCATGCATTTCATTTTCATGTAAACAAAACAATAATGTGAAAATGAGACATATGTGTATCTGATATGTAAACTCTCTTTATTGCAAAAATGTGTATATTTTATTTTGTGTGCTATGAAAATGCACATTCTGCATTAACTTTGTTATTAGCCTACATATTCTGTTTTGTGTATAGAATTCTTCCATACATCATATGCATGCCATGCTTATGCACTACTTGAATATTATACATCATTATGTTTCATGCTAACATCTAAGTCACATATCATATTAATGTTATTTATGTGAATCACTCCTATGCATCAACGTGTAACATATTCACCATGCATCATGTGTATTACACGTTTTTACATCATGCATCACACGTATGCCATACACCTTATATATGCCTAGCATGTTCATATGTCATGTAAATCTTATGCATTATGCATTATCACTTGCATACATTGTATGTTTATCCATCCGACGTACCATGCATATGCCTAACATGCTCACGTATCATGCATAATGTATGTATCATTCATATGCATCATCATGCATTGATATGCTCATGCATCATCATTATAATACAATGATTGACTTATGCATCGCATGCATTCTCTTACATAACCCTATGTGCATCGTTACCATGCAAAAAAGTGTAAATAATAAAATAATAATACATTAATGTTACCATGGCATAAACATATATCCAATGCACATATATGTATTGATGCATGTCATGATATGTATGTATTAACATGCATTATGACACGTATATATACCTATCCTGAATGTACATAGTAATGTTTGTAGTACTATATATGTATTAGCATAAATCATAACATATACACAAAGGTGTTCCCCATAGCATTTGCCATATGTATATTGGCTTGTACATGTAAATATTCATTGTCACACACATTGATGAGTGTTCAAGCATACATTGTGACATGTACATATATCTATCGTGGCATAAGCATATAGATATGCATCTTGGCATGTACATAGTGACATGTGAGCATACATTGTAACAGGTACATATTGACATTTGGCATGACCTGAATTTGTAAACATTTTTTGCTGATTATAAATTGTACAAAGGAACATATATAAGCCATGGCACGTACACTTAAATATCCATTATGTATCATAACGTGTGTATGTACACCTTTTCCATCACATTGGCATTACACCCATCATTGCATGTACATATTAATATACATTGTGTTGGAATTTAACGGTTACATGCATCACATACATGAGCGGATATTTAAAATTTTTTAACCATTAGATCTGATCTTGCCATGAATATAAAATATAACTATATGAGAAAAAGAAAAATCACCTTTGATTTTTATTGAACAGTTGATTATACTTTGCACCGGGTTGTCGCAAACCACAGTGTCCAAAATTGAACACCTCCAATGAGTAATCCATACTAGAGAGGGGTAAATTGAACCAAAAAATTGGTGTTTAACTAGGGCTGGCCGAAATTCCCAAGAGCTAGCTTAGGAGTTGGCGCAAAAGGGAGAGAGAGATTAAGATAAAAGACTTTCTTTTGTTTTAATCACTTAACCCTAATTCCTCATTAGTTGGCCTTTTATAGTTAGGTTAAAATTCCAACTCCTTAATGAGATTGGGCTCTTTAAAATTGATGGAGAATTATTAATTGGGCCTCTGAAATTTATTATAATCATTTGGGCTTAATTAAATCCAATTTAAACCTTTTCATAAAAGACTATGCACAAAACCTACAAACTAGGCCCTTTTGTGCAACTAATTGGATTTAAATGCCCAAATGGATTCCAAATCCAACCAAATTAAATATGTGAGTTCCATAACACTTATGTAACATATATAAATTAATTTAGTCCAAGATAAAGTCCTCTAAGCCCTTCTTTATGGAGTTGGCGTGTGGCCCTCTTCTGGAGGGCTTCCTCTAACTTCTTCATTCCTTTGGCCCTTTATAATTTCTCCAATGGACCTATTAATTATTATATCAGTCCTATAACACTTATAGTAGTCTTATAACACTTATAAGATAATAATAATTAATCATAAAATATATTATTTTAATTAGGTCCAATTTTGCAGAACATTTCTCAAAAGTTCCGCGGACAATTTTATTTGATCATAATTAATTAAACTCTTTAATTAATTATTATCTTATTCACTTCTCTACCTTCATAATAATGTCAAATATTATTATCCTTGTTATTTTACCATTTTACCCTTTTCTCTATATGTGTGTGACCTATTGGGTTCCTGTCCATGTTGGCAGTATAATATGTAATTGTGAGTTCTATTCAAAACTCACATAATTTAAACTCCTTTAAATCATTTTATCAATCTCTATTGATATTTTGATACATCATTATACAAGTCATGATTGGCCTCTAGCTAGGCATCATGACTACCCAAATGTCAGGAAAGTCATGTGGTTTGACTGTACCCTTCCATAGAAACAGTTACCGTGCAATTACTCCTTTCACCACTCTTATCTCAATTAGATTCTGAGTATGGATTTCTGTCAACTCATATAAATCTAATTATGTATGTTCTATTAATTTAACCATTGTTCCTAAAATGCCCTTCATGGATCTCCATCCATCTCGGCATATTACTCTGGTCAGAGATTCTCTGAACAAGGCAATTATAAAATCATACGAGATAACTTCTCTTGTTAAATTTGGGATGGTGAATCCTTTGTCAATCACTCAACTATCTTCAAGTAGGTCATGATATACCCAATCTCCTAACTATGTTCACTCCCAGTTGGAAGTAATCAGTTATGGAGTCAAAGTATACCACTTGCTACTTAAGATAACTTTGGTGATCTCAAGTCTAAGGATACTTGCACAACCGCTATGAAGAGATTCCTCACTGACATAGATTTAATATCCATGTGAGGATTCTCTATGCAGGTCTCCAATGAACTTGTTCTTCTAACAAGCATCAACATGTTAGCTTTGATTATCTTGCATAATCACAATTATGAGAACCACTGCTTGAACCATTCAAGAAGCATAACATGTGCTAGTCTGTTCGAATTAACAATGTCCTGTCTTGTTAATTCTATGATTAGGGATATTTAGATATTAACACATTTGCATGCAATAGTCATCTCATATCATGAACACTTTCATGATTGCCTTTGCACTGTGTTTATAATATCTAGGACTTCATTTATTAATTTAAGATTTACAAACTCATGTACTTAAAGATAGCATTAATAAATGAATGATGCCTTTTATTAAGAATATAAATTTTATACATATGAAAAACATCCCTATTACATGGGCTCTAGGGCATACTCTCTAACAATCTCCCACTTGCACTAGAGCCAATCACTCATATGTCTCAGACCCATGCTATTTATATGGTGATCATGCTTAATCTGGGAAAGTGCTTTAGTGAGGGGATCCGCCATATTGTCATCTGTAGGAACCCTTTCTATTTTCACATCATTTCTAGCTACTATTTCCCTTTTGAGATGGTAGCGTCTGAGAACATTCTTGGATCGCTGATGAGACCGTGGTTCCTTTGCTTGCGCAATAGCTCCATTATTGTCACAATATAAAGGAATCGGATCAACAATGCTAGGGACCACTCCTAGTTCAGTTATGAACTTTTTGATCCAGACTGCTTCTTTGGCTGCTTCTGAAGCAACAATGTACTCAGATTTCATGGTGGAATCAGCAGTTGTTTCTTGTTTGGAACTTTCCCACCTAACTGCTCCTCCTCCCATTATGAACACAAAACTAGACTGTGATTTACAGTAATCTTTGTCAGATTGGAAGCTGGCATCTGTATACCCATTTACTTCCAAACTGCCCTCTCCATATACCAATAATACATCCTTAGTCCTTCTCAAGTACTTAAGGATATTCTTGACAGCTGCCCAGTGTTCCTCTCCAAAATTGGATTGGAATCTGCTTGTGACACTTAAAGCAAATGCTACATCTGGATGTGTACATAACATAGCATACATGATAGAACCAATTGCAGATGCATATGGTATTCTATTCATGCTCTCTCTATTCTCTAGTGTCTGCGGACATATAGACTTAGAAAGGTGTTTCCCATGCACCATGGGTATAAACCCTTTCTTAGAGAGATCCATATTGAACCTCTTTAATACTTTATCTATATATGTACTCTGAGAAAGACCCCGCAACCTATTGGATCTATCTCTATAGATCCTTATTCCCAGAATATAGGATGCTTCTCTAAGGTCTTTCATGGAGAATTGCTTAGATAACCAAATTTTAACTGATTGGAGAAGAGAAATGTCATTTCCCATGATCAATATGTCATCTACATATAGAACTAGGAAGACAATTGCACTCCCACTGACCCTTTTATATACACAAGGTTCATCTTCATTCTGTGAGAAACCAAACTCTTTGATTGTCTCATTGAATTGTATGTTCCAGCTCCTAGAGGCTTGCTTCAATCCATAAATGGATCTTTGAAGCTTGCATACCTTTTCGCCATTTCTTGATGTGAATCCTTCTGGTTGTGTCATATACACATCCTCTGTAAGATTTCCATTAAGGAAAGCTGTGTTCATATCCATTTGCCAAATCTCATAATCATAATGAGCTGCAATGGCTAAAAGTATTTTTATAGACTTAAGCATCACAACAGGAGAAAAAGTTTCGTCATAGTCAATACCTTCTTTTTGATGATAACCTTTTGCTAATAAGCGAGCTTTATAGGTAACTACATTACCTTCCATGTCGGTCTTCTTTTTGAGGACCCATTTGCACCCTATGGGTTTTATCCCTTCAGGTGGTTGAGTTAAAGTCCATACTTTGTTCTCATACATGGAGTCCATTTCAGATTGCATAGCCTTAAGCCATAAATCACGTTCTGAACTGTTCAAAACTTCTTGATAGCTAGTAGGCTCATTGTCCTCTACTATAGTTATGCCTCTATCTGAATCTATGTGAAATCCATATCTCACAGGGATAGAGTGCATCCTAGTAGACCTTCTAGGATTCTGTGTATAATCAGGTTCAACTGCAATCTCATTTTTATGAAATTCAGTTTCGGGTCCAATCGGTTGATCTACTTCTATTTGTGGGTCCTGAACTTCACCAAGTTCAATTTTACTCCCACTGTCTTCTCGTAGGAGAAACTCTTTTTCCAAGAAGACAGCATGCCTTGAAACAAACACCTTTTGTTCTAAGGGATGATAGAAATAATATCCAAACATTTCTTTTGGATATCCCACAAATAAACATTTGTCAAATTTAACATCTAGTTTGTCTTACATTGTCCTCTTCACATAAGCAGGACAACCCCATACCTTCATATGAGAAAGCGTGGGTTTCTTGTTATTCCACATCTCATATGGAGTAACATCAACCGATTTACTAGGAACTCTGTTTAACACATAGACAGCAGTTTCTATTGCATATCCCCAAAAGGACTTAGGCAAGTCTGCTCGGCTCATCATTGATCGAACCATATCTAATAGTGTTCGATTCATCCTTTCAGATACACCATTGTGTTGTGGTGTATATGAAGGAGTCCATTGAGATAAAATCCCATTATCTCTAAGATAATCCTAAAACTCTTGACTTAAGTATTCTCCACCTCGATCTGATCTAAGTGTTTTAATACTTTTGCCAAGTTGTTTCTCTACTTCATTTCTGAATTCTTTGAACTTTTCAAATGCTTCAGACTTATATTTCATTAGATAGATGTATCCAAACCTGGAATAATCATCTATGAAAGTAATGAAGTAGGAGTAACCTCCTCCGGCATGTGTAGTCATTGGACCACATACATATGAATGTATTAAGTCTAAAACCATTTTAGCTTGTTCTCCTTTACCAATAAAGGGAGCTTTTGTCATTTTTCCCAATAAACAAGATTCTCATGTATCAAATGATTCATAATCAAATGATCCCAAATCACCTAACTTGTGCAATTTGGTCATGCGTTTTTCATTTATGTGGCCTAAACGACAATGCCATAAGTATGAGGTATTTAGATTATCATGTTTCATTCTCTTGGTATCCACATTATGTACTTCTTTAATTAAATCAAGAACAAATATACCATTCTCAATGATAGCTTTTGCATAAAACATATTGTTCTTAAAAATGTAACAACATTTGTCCTTTAAAGAAATATCATAATCGTTCATCAAACAACTGAAAGAAATAATACTTTTGGACAAAGCTGGAACATAATAAAAATTATTTAATTCCATTACTAATCCACTAGGAAGAGGCAAATGATAAGTCCTCACAACTGTTGTAGAGATGTTTTGTCCAGTAGCTGACTGCAAACATATCTCTACCTTTCCAACTCTTCTAAAGCTTCTAAGCCCATGTAGATCATTACACAAATGTGATCCACATCCAGTATCTAATACCCAAGATTGTTTTGAAGCAATAGAATAAGTATTAATTTCAATCATATGAATACCTGAGGTAGAAGCATCAGCATGCTTTTCTCCTTGAGAGAATATAGATAGGCCTTGCAGTTATGCTTTCAATGACCATCCTTTCCACAATGGAAGCAAGTTCCTTTGGGATTATCTTTCTTGGCAACCTTCTTCTTGGAAACCCCACCATCCTTTATCTCATATTGCTTCTGAAGCTTTGAGGACATAGCACCCAGCATCAGACATGCTGCTGCTTCACTATCCTCTATGTATTTTCGATAATTGCCTTTGATCTCATCAATGGCATCATCTGATGGAAGTGGTGGAAGATCTTTATCCAAGACATAATGGATCTTTTCAGCTCTGAGAACAATTCTCACTTGCTTGATCCAGTTAGAATAGTTGGTGCCAACCAGTTTGTTATCCAAGATTGATCGTATATTTGATGTGCTCATGATGATGACATAGATGTGAAAAAGAAAAGATATGAGAGTATGTTCATATATATGTATGCATTAATAAGGTCTTTAATTAATCCATTTACTCCCACTATTTTATTACGAATTAATAGCCCTCACTATATAATCCGAGAAAACCCGATGGTTTTCTTAGTGGGCAAATATCCAATCCTTGATATGTAATTTGACCTTGACTGTGGTCAACAAGCCAAATTCCATACCCTTGAAAGGTAGGTATCTCTATACCAATTGTGTCTCTACACAACTATTGGATCATTAGGTTATCAGCTCTTGATGTATGCATATCATATATGCATTCCCTAATCTTGCCTCTAGAACCATTAGCCTTGACTGTGGTCAACAAACTAATGGGCTAGCTAAGATGACCCATTTAATTAGATTTGAACATATTCGATATAATGTGAGCTTGACTGTGGTCAACAACCCACACTATAAAGAACTCTGGTTCTCCTCAAATTAATGGTAGGCTTATATACCTTAGTATTTGTTTGAGAGTTTTAGTTAATTAAGTCTCATCATACATGGTTGGCATACATTGGTATGCATCCTATATCTATCACATAAATATAAGCATACAAATATGGTATAGTTATGGACTTCACTACATTGATTTTCCCGAGCCAAGAGGGAAATCAAAAGGTCACACCTAGGTAGTATGCATGATCCAAACAAGAAAATAATTACATTATCTTCAAGCTTGTTGGATCTCCATCCGGCCCATCTTGCTCCTTGATATTGGTCTCCATCTCTATTTCTAATTCTAATCTAAGTAATCTAATTACATATTACAATTTAAAATGATATACAAACCAAAAACAGGTGGCCGGGACATGAAAGTCCTCATTGGGCCAAAACATGCATTATGCTCAATCACATTGGGCTTTGTCCATAACTAACCATCATGCCAATCATACACCCTTATATGCCTCTCTAATGCATAAAGAAATGGATTACTAACTTTGTTTCAACCTTTGAAACTATATTTTGAGTTATTTTAATGATGTGATCAAATTAGGAAACTTTTTCCATTTTGGAAACTTTCATTTTAGGAAACCTTTTTGCATACATGTGTTCTTGTCTTAATAATCAATCCAATTAGTTATTAATTAATTATAAATTGATTATTTAATTAATTAATCATATTAAATAATTAAAAGAATTAATTTTGGGCTTAAAACAAATGTAGGCCGAAACTCACAGAAGAAAAACCCTAACTGTGTTCACAAACAAACTAGTTTTGTGTCTTTTGGACCATTTGGGCCTTTTGGAATGAGCCAAGCCCATTCCAGCCCTTAAAACCCATTAATAAACTTAATTAATGTTTATAATGTTTAATTTAAATCAGCTCCTTGGGCCCACCAAGTCATTCACTAATTTAAACCAAGTTCGTAAACATAATTAAGCCCATTAAGTGGTTTTAATAAATTAAAATTAATCAAATTAATTTAAGGCCCATTTTAATTAATCCAATTAATTAAAAACACTTTAATATATCATATATATTAGATTTAGAAGATCAAAAGTCGTTCTAATCAAGAACACATCAAGAACACCAATTTATCGAACTTTTCGACTAAACTAGTTTTCATGCAAAACTCGTTCGATTTTAATTCCGTTCGATCCTACGGCTTAATATCACATATTAAACACATAAAATATCATCTAAATGATTTTTAAATGGATCCATAAGAAATTAAATTAGAACAGCCCCTACATCACCTAGGGTTTCATGCCAAACCCTAATGAGTTTCACGCCAAACCCTAATCAAAATCATTTAAAAATTTCATTTTTGTTTCCACAAAATTTATTTGATCACACATACAACCAGAAATCAATATTTCTCATTCATGAACAATCAAATCTAATATTTTAAAGTTCATGAAATAAATAACTCAAAACAAAAAAAAACTTATTCCGCGGAAAAATATAGAATTGTATATCCATGGCAAAACTGTGGCTCTGATACCATGTTGGAATTTAACGGTTACATGCATCACATACATGAGTAGAATTTTAAAATTTTTTAACCATTAGATCTGATCTTTCCATGAATATACAATATAACTATATGAGAATAAGAAAAATCACCTTTGATTTTTGTTGAACAGTTGATTATACTTCGCACGGGGTTGTTGCAAAACACAGTGTCCAAAATCGAACACCTCCAATGAGTAATCCACACTAGAGAGGGGTAAATTGAACCAAAAAATTGGTGTTTAACTAAGGCTGGCCGAAATTCCCAAGAGCTAGCTTAGGAGTTGGCCCAAAAGGGAGAGAGAGATTAAGAGAAAAGACTTTCTTTTGTTTTAATCACTTAACCCTAATTCCTCATTAGTTGGCCATTTATAGTTAGGTTAAAATTCCAACTCCTTAATGAGATTGGGATCTTTAAAATTTCTGGAGAATTATTAATTGGGCCTCTAGAATTAATTATAATCATTTGGGCTTAATTAAATCCAATTTAAACCTTTTTATAAAAGACTATGCACAAAACCTACAAACCAGGCCCTTTGTGCAACTAATTGGATTTAAATACCCAAATGGATTTCAAATCCAACCAAATTAAATATTTGAGTTCCATAACACTTATGTAACATATATAAATTAATTTGGTCCAAGAAAAAGCCCTCTAAGCCCTTCTGTATGGAGTTGGCGTGTGGCCCTCTTCTGGAGGGCTTCCTCCAACTTCTTCATTCCTTTGGCCCTTTATAATTTCTCCAATGGACCTATTAATTATTATATCAGTCCTATAACACTTATAGTAGTCTTATAACACTTATAAGATAATAATAATTAATCATAAAATACATTATTTCAATTAGGTCCAATTTTGCAGAACATTTCTCAAAAGTTCCGCGGACAATTTTATTTGATCATAGTTAATTAAACTCTTTAATTAATTATTATCTTATTCACTTCTATACCTTCATAATAATATCAAATATTATTATCCTTGTTATTTTACCATTTTACCCTTTTCTCTATATGTGTGTGACCTATTGGGTTCCTGTCCATGTTGGCAGTATAATATGTAATTGTGAGTTCTATTCAAAACTCACATGATTTAAACTCCTTTAAATCATTTTATCAATCTCTATTGATATTTTGATACATCATTATACAAGTCATGATTGGCCTCTAGCTAGGCATCATGACTACCCAAATGTCAGGAAAGTCATGTGGTTTGACTGTACCTTTCCATAAAAACAGTTACCGTGCAATTACTCCTTTCACCACTCTTATCTCAATTAGATTCTGAGTATGGATTTCTGTCAACTCATATAAATCTAATTATGTATGTTCTATTAATTTAACCATTGTTCCTAAAATACCCTTCATGGATCTCCATCCATCTCGGCATATTACTCTGGCCAGAGATTCTCTGATCAAGTCAATTATAGAATCATGCGACATAACTTCCCTTGTTAAATCTGGGATGGTGAATCCTTTGTCAATCACTCAACTATCTTCAAGTAGGTCATGATATACCCAATCTCCTAACTATGTTCACTCCCAGTTGGAAGTAATCAGTTATGGAGTCAAAGTATACCACTTGGTACTTAAGATAACTTTGGTGATCTCAAGTCTAAGGATACTTGCACAACCGCTATGAAGAGATTCCTCACTGACATAGATTTAATATCCATATGAGGATTTTCTATGTAGGTCTCTAATGAACTTGTTCTTTTAACAAGCATCCACATGTTAGCTTTGATTATCTTTCATAATCACAGTTATGAGAACCACTGCTTGAACCATTCAAGAAGCATAACATGTGCTAGTCTGTCCGAATTAACAATGTCCTGTCTTGTTAATTCTATGACTGGGGATATTTAGATATTAACACATTTGCATGCAATAGTCATCTCATATCATGAACAATTTCATGATTGCCTTTGCACTTTGTTTATAATATCTAGGACTTCATTTATTAATTTAAGATTTACAAACTCATGTATTTAAACATAGCATTAATAATTGAATGATGCCTTTTATTAAGAATATAAATTTTATACATATGAAAAACATCCTTATTACTTGGGCTCTAGGACATACTCTCTAACACATTGTAGCGATATACATTCACCATCGTGAGTATGTATTAGCATACATTAATTGTAGCATGCATATGTAAGCATCTATCCTCATATGTGCACAATTGACATGTATCATAACATGAATATATCAACATACGTCGTAACATGTACATACTAGTCATTGAATTGTGTCTCATGCATGTTACTACATGCTTGTGCATGTAGACATCATTTGTACATCATGTTGGATCAAGTATGTAAAATAAGCACCATGCACGTCCCATGTTAAATTGCATGTCATCTCATGCGTAATTCACCATGCTACATTTCCTTTTCTCATCTGTATGTACATACCATTTTACCACACACCATTATACATGAGGTATATTATGAGCATGTGTCTTATCATTTGTAGAATGTTATACCATAGACATATATGTCACACATCATGGGTGTATGATTTTGTGCCATGTCATACATCGTGTATGCATCCCGTTCACCATATGCTTGTATATTTATAGTATGACATACATCATATATATATGTCGCTCACTATATGTGCTCATTCATATATCATATCATGTCCTATGCTATGAGTATTTTTACATATATAATATAGTTTTGTGTATGTGATTTCCCACCATACCACACAATTCATTAACATGTGTCATCATGTTACATTTTATGCATCTTATGTCATATCACATACATGCATTGTTATGGTGTAAATCATATACATATATGTGGCATGTCATTTGCATGCATACACCATGTCATACCTTGTGTACATAAACCATTATGCTTGAAACATGTCATATACAGATACATTGTGTGTCATGTACATTTATTCTTATGATTGTGCCATATCTTGTACACACACCCTCGTTATACATATGTTGTGCACATATGCATTGCTTGTCATGCCATATTAGACTTTGTTTTCATTTCTCGATTGTATGCCATGCGTGTTTTCCACATACGCATAAATGCATTTTGAAAATAAAATGTAAGAAAATAATAAAGTCTGTACATCCTATTTTACATATGCATTTCATTTTGTGCATATAATTTTGGAATAAATTCTTAGCCGTGCATCATTCTAATCCTTTGATTTTGCAGCCATCTTAGACTTCTTTCCTAAGTGGTTTAAGGGATCAAGAGACCGCTTTATTAGGGTTATTTTTAAAGAAATTAGAATCTAGCAAGTTAAAATTGGGTTTAAGGTCAGATTCAGACTTAGATAGAGCCTGATAGCAGTCAGTAGAATACTTTATGGAAATAGCAAAGGCAAACTCTCTACAGAAAGCTGGTACCTTTGATCCCCACAATCTAGACAAGCGATTTGAAGAACTTCAAAGTAGAATAATGTCGACAATAATTAAGTTTGTGACTGTACTGGGTAAAAGGATTGATGACCTTGAAAGGAAAACTATTACTAGACTTAGTGCTAATCTAGCTTTAATTTTTGGTATTTAACCCCTAATACTAGATAGTGTAATACCCCCAACTGATTGGTGTCTTTGGCAAGACAAAGAATCAATGGATAATCATAAGTCCTTTAAGTATACATTTATGGAAGCAAAAAGTATCAATTCCCTCAATCCCAGAGATAGAAATCACATCAGTAGCCATCGAAGCTCTAATAGTGTTAGGACTAGCAAAATGCTTGCTTCAGGCAGTAACAATAATGCTTAAAAGGTAGCAAGGGTATCAACCGGCAAGGTAGCTTAAATAAATTACTCTAATTTGGGTAGACCTTTGTCTTGGGTTCTTGAGTGACATATCAAAATAAGGAAATTGCAACCTTTACCATCAAAACCAGCTAAAAGACAAGGCTTGCCAAGTAATCGAGTTGATCAGTTTTGTGCCTTTCACTTACACATTGGCCACCTAACGAACAATTGTCGAACTTTAAGAAGCTGAATCCAGGAACTTATTGGTGTCAAGAAAATTATGGACCCCGAGGACTAAAGGAAGAGATAAGTTGTGCTGCCACCAGTTTTTGTGTTTGACTTGAGTTTTCCAGAATGGTATGTGTTTCGGCATGCATATGGCATGTAGATACCTAGGTGTCACTCACTCAATTCTGATGATAAGCAATTTAGAGAGCCACTAATCTTGGGACTACAGTCCAAAGATAAAAGAGCCTTAGATGTTGAGAGACTTTTTGCTGCCTACACTTATAGTAGGAAAAAATGCAATATAGGCCACTTTTACTTATGTAAATATGCATATGTTTCTTTAATCATGTTAATAATACGAGCCTTTCTTATGCATGCTATGTCTTGTTTTATTGCATCATGCATGGCAATAATTATGGTTCAATTATTGAAAATATTAATTCAATAAATGCTACTCCATTTAATCTCAAGGAAAAATAACATCTTGATTGCATCCAATATGGCTCCTAAAGTGAGAATAGCATGAGAGAATAAAAAATGAGAAGAAAAATGAAAAATAAAGAAAAGTATTTGCCTAGACTTGAAATGAAATTACAAGAATTGATGGAAACACTATAAGACATGCTGCTTATGCTCATTTGAGTGACAGAACATTTAAGCGATAAATTTAAAGACTCAGACTAGAAGATAGAAGAGATGAGTTGAAGATTCCAAATGACATGCATCGAGGAAAATAATTGGAAGCCATAGTCCTATTACCTAGATGTGCCAAGATTTCTCAAAGAGGGGCCGAAGAATGAGCCACGAGTTCCCGACTTGATTTGTTATCCTAAATGAAGCATTATGGAGAACTTATATGGAAGCTTGCACAATTGACATAAACAAAGAAACAAGACAGAAGCGAAGTTTCAAAGACCACTACTTTCTTTTCTATATATGAGGATGGACACATTGTAACCAATCAATATTGAGTCTTAACTACGAAAGCATTGCTCCAAGAGCTCAACTGTCTGAATCAAATTGGCAAAGTAGAATCTTCTACAACTTAAAAGAGAGCTCGCCATCTTGGTTGAGTTTGGAAAGAAGAGAAAGGTCAGCTTAATTTTTTAAAAAGTGGGCCATCTTGGCAGAAACAACTCGAATCAAGTGCTTTAGGTTATATAAACTAAAGTCAAACCTTTTGTGTTAAAGAAGCTACGGTTAGAAGGGGTAACCGATTGCTACCAATAATGGTCAAAAGGATTCAATGATTCAAACAATGATGTTGGACTGAAGAGAGTTCCATGGCAAGGATAAAAAAAACAAAAAAATGGCCTTGCAGGTTGAAACCGAAAAAAGGTAGCCTTACTAAAATTAGGCACCCCACTAGGGCGAAACTAAAAAAGGCATCCTGGGAAAAAACTAAGGGTTAAGATAAAATATTCAATCTAGAAAACCCACGAGGGTTGATTGATGAAAGGAGTCAGATGCCTATAGGGTGTCACCTCCTTGAGGCTGAATAAAATATGTGTTGTGCATTATATGTTTGGGTATGGTTGCTATTATTGCCATATGATACATGTAAATAAGAATACATACAAAAATTGGGCATAAACATTTGATTAACCTACAAAAAGAAATTTATTGCATGCATTGGAGCTTGCATTGAGGCTAGATCCTCAAGGGACAAAAGCTACACCCCATGTGTTAAATGCTGCTACTGATGTTCTTATCATCCTTAACAAAACACTATGTTAATAAGAAAGGACCACCTTTTGGTGTCTAAAAGCTTGTTATTAATAAATGTTGCAAATGGAATCCAGTATGGATCGACAGAGGTAAGGCTATGCCACTTGAACCAGATGAAGTAGAAATGCATTTACGATGTTTCTAGGGACTGCGAGCACCCAAAAAATTAAGGGGTTGTTAGTAAAGACAAGGATTAAGAAATCACTTTTGAGATTCAGTTTGCAACTCAGGATATAAGGTAGAATCTTAGAAGTAAGGGGGAATAACTCTAAATGGGTGAAGTGAAAACACTAAATTGTGAGCCCTAACAGTTACTAAAGAAGATGTGCAGTAGATCAATCTCCTTGGAAAGCTACTAAATGAGTGCAAAGGCCAAGACGAGGTTTCTTTCTACGTCTTTGGGGGAATTAGATAGTATATATAGTCTACTAAGGGAGAGGTTATCTTATGCCTTCCTTGAGAGTAATAAGAAAGCTTAGAGAGATGACAAGGCAAAAAAAACTAAAGAGAAAGAACCTAAAGCAAACTTGCTTAAAGCCCATATGAAAACAAATTGCTGAAGAGAGATTTCTCATTTGATAATGGAAATTACCTGAAGCCATTAATGGTGGGATTATACGGGCCAAGAGCATTACTAGCCTTAGGGGCAAAGGCAGTAGAAATATCCAGATACTTAATACTGGTAGTTATAAAGTTTATGGTGGATGCTTTATTAGAAAGAAGTACCTGCTGTCTTGTGAGAGCTTGGAAAGACTGAGCAGCTAATTTTTCTTTTAAGACTTATGCTCAGGGATGAGAAAGTTGTTGGCATATGCCTTAATAGCCTTGATTTCTATGTTGATAATTCTAGCAAAGGTGATTATAAAGCAACAATTGATAATGGACTCTAACAGATTTTGTTTCAGAGCCATACAGGTGATGTACATTCACATTGTTGAAAAGAGACCATGATTCTCCAACACTCAGCCTTGCTTAGGAGAAACTAACATCCTCAAAAGGAGTTTTTAGAAAAGATCAAGAAAGATCCATAAGCTCCTTGAACAATACATTAATATAGATATGGCTCTGAATAAAGGGGCAGTCATGATGGTGTGTATTTGATATTCACCATAAGTATGAAGCCATGATGGGTATGGGAGAACTCATGATGGCACTTATACAACTCACATGAATGGTTTGACACTTTATACATCAGGAGGTTCTCTTGACTTGCCACAAAGATAGACTTTTCTGAAGGTTGCATGTCAAGGAAATACACCTAACAATTTCAAAAGATCTAGAGTTTAGTGTTGTCATCTTAGGGAAATGATAGCGTAATACAATGCAGTGAATAAGAGATGGTCTCTTAAGGGCAACAAACTTTTATTATCACTTTTGGCTTCTTAAGTTGTCGAACATGTTAAGGTGCAATCTAAAATGTGGCCTTGCATAGCTTACATAGGAATAGACACCCAGATTGCCCATCCACAGTGGTAAGCAAAAATCTTAGTCGTAGACATATGAAGTGGAAATAGGGTCAGTCTATTTAAATGCTTTTGATCATGCTAAGTTGATAATAGCCACTAGTTAGCTTCTTTAAGATTAATGTTAACTACCGACAAAGATAGATTAGCAGTATAACACTGCCATGGATAATGGGTATGTCAGTGAAGGGTTACTAATATGTTGGCCAGGTCTTTGAAAGAAAGAGTAGCCTTTAGACACTTTGACAACTACTGATAGAAGTTCTGGATGCTCTAGTCACTTCCTAAGGAAGTTTTACATACAGTTTGAGATGTAAGTCAGAGTTTTGAGGGTAGAAAGGGAATTCTAAGTCACCATAAACCCTTCAGGCAGGGGACATGACTTCTAAGTAAAAGTACGAGATTACAAGCTCAACGTGGCACAACACCTAATGGGATGACTACATCAAAGTTTAGGAGGAATGGATTTTCTTTTGCTAGAAGTGCAATGGTGGATTGCTTTCCTTGGGAATAATAAGGGAACTCAAAAAGAGTACAAAGCAGAAAAAACTAAGGGGAATAACTAGAGGAAGCTTGCCTGAAAACCAAAAGTTTTGGGAAAGATGCGTATAGGCCATCCGCCAGCTCACATTTGAGATAAAGTCCCCTAACCACATATGGTGCAGACCATGCATTCATGCACACTTTTTACATTTTTACATTTCGTGCATGCATTCTTGCATTTCATGTGTCCTTCTATTTTATGCATACATTCATGCATCTATGCACATTTTTGGCATTTTTGCATTTTGTTTATACATTCTCACATTCTTGCATGTCAACATGCATTCTCACACCTCTGTATGCATTCTTACATCCCTGCATGCATTATTGCATACTGCACTTCGACATGCATTCTCGCATTTTTACATGCCTTATTTTTAACACAAATGTTCCGATGCATATAATTTTTTGGATGTGTTTGTACACACATTCTCATTTGGGTGCATTTTGTGAATGTTTCATATGGAATTTTTTGCATGAATTGGTGCACATATTCCTTGGAATATACTCTTCACATATAATTCTTTGCATGTGTTTCGCGTGTGTAATTTCTTATAAGCATTGCTTATATAATTTTGTGAATGTTTCTTCACACATTGTTCTTTATACAGTCACAATCCTATCTATATATTATTGTACATAACCTTATAGGTAAAGTGAAAGCATGCTTTGCTACTTTATTTGCCTAGGCCTTTATACGTGACAACTTGGAGACTCAAGGATTTCTCGCATCAATACAATGGCCAACACAATGCCGTTCTTTTGCAAATTTTAGGGAGTATGCCTATCTTGATTTATATGTCCAAGATTCTAACATAATTGTTCTTTTAATTTCATATCCATAGATCATCACCTATCTAGTGCATTTAAGATGACCACAGTGTTGTCCTTTTCCAATTTTAGAGAGTATTTTTAGCTTAATTTACCTTGCAAAGTTATGCCTAAGGTTTTGACATAACTTTCTTTTAACTATTAGTTCGAGGATCACCACCTCATTGATGCATTCAAAATGACAGCTGTAGCATTGTCCTTTTACCAATCTCAATTCTAAGAACCATTATCTCCTTAATGCATTAGAGATGACTGCCACGGTGTTGTCTTTTTTTTCTCTCAAATATAGGAAGTATTCTTATTTGAATAATTTAGGCCTTAAATTTAATTCATCTTGTCAAGCAATTTTCAAAATTTTGACATGATTGCTTCTTGTTAATTTATTTTCAATATGATATCTTATTACATCCGAGCAATTCTCAACCATGAATGGGTTTGATCTCAATTTTAGAAATTTGTGTTTCATTCAAACATGATCTAAATAGGAGTTAGGAATGGTTTATCTTCGTCTGCTAAATTGCATAAAAGCCTTCATTATACCATGGAACTTCTAAACTTTGAACACCTCAGGCCAATTTTTAAAATTAAGGAAAAACTGTTTACAATCGAAGGGATTGGGTAAAACTTAATAAGAGCACTAAAAACTTTTTGATTACCCATTAAAGCAACCCTAGGATGAGACAAAATCTAAAAAAAGATTTAGATAACCCTTCTTTATTTGGCTTTCTAAATGACTCTCTTTCTACCCTAATTTCGTAATCGCTTGCCAGGCCCTTGAGCCTTTATTTCGAGCATGTTGAATGTGTGCTCACTTTATTGTTACACATGTTAAAACAACCATTAACCCAAAATAATTTTGGCTTCCCCTTAGGGAGATGACCACTGTAGAAAAGCTGATTTCACATTTCAAGAATAGGGGAGATTGATTTTTGCCCATCCTTTATGCAAATTTCAATGAAAGAAATCTAAAAAGAGAAGAAATGGAAAGGGAATGAAAAAAAACTAATAAGTAACACCACAAAAAAGCAAAAAGACAAAAAAAAAAGCAAAATAAAGAAAAGAAAAGAGAGATGAGGGAAATAGAAAACCCTTGAGGTCAACATCACAACCATAAGAATACAAAAAACAAAAAGTGAAAAGGAAAGGGATACCTTGAGCTATTATCTCTCAAATAACCCCCAATGAGTTAAACACCAGAGCCAAATCCAAAAGTCCTTGGACAGTGGAAAAATGGGTAGAGAATAGCTTTCCCAACAATTAAGAAAATGTAGTGATCATTTTCCTCTAGCGACCTAACCCTTTCTTTGTTAGCCATTCACCCAAGCCTAACATTACAACCAATGCAAGACCTTCTGATTCTGGGTTCGGTCTAATCTAAAATAGAGGAGATGACCTTATAGTAAGTTTTGGTACGTAAGAAGAGGCATATGGTTTCTTTTGAGTTTAAAGCGAGAAACCATAAATGCATTTATGCATTTGACTTAAATTTTATCCCTAATTTTACAGCCAGAATTTACTTTCAAGATGCAAAAATTCTATTTTGGCCTTCAGCACACACACATAAAAATTGCTTGGTATGCATTATGCCTATGTATTGGTTCAATAGGCCCTAGTATTACATGCCTATTCTCTTAGTCCCTCTTTAAAAATGACCCTTTAATTTCTCTTGTTGAGATTAAATTAGTTGAGAATGTGGCACTCATCGTACATGACTCATATGCATTTTTTTACTTGCGCACATGAATTTCACACACATCCAATGCTTGCATAATTTCTTGCACCTACTCACATGAATAATTTCATGAGAAGGGAATTTGTAGGCTAAAGCTAGTCACAGGATAACTCCAAGCAAAGGACAGTGATACCACAAGGAAAACTCCCATGAGAGTGACCGATCTAATTCAAGGAAAAAGATTATTTCATGAAATAAGAAATTTGCATGCCTCAAAGTTGGTGGCATTTACCAAAAAATGGCCACCTTACTTAGAGACAGATCTCTATAAGAGGAATCATGCAAATCCATAATAGGTAAGAACTTTCTTCGGTTGAATAAGCACACTAACATCCAACCTTTTCATAGGTACTAAAGTCCTCTTAAAAGGCAGCAATTCCTCGTAGGTAAAGAGTACTCTTATTAGGCATTTAGCTGATCATCTTCCCTAATTCTGCATGTTGACAAGCTAGCACTAATCAAATGTTCCGATCAAGAGTTAAAACGCTGATGGTAACTACTTAGTTGATCAAGGCTTAAAATATCGACAAGTTGATGGTAACTACCCACCCCGAGGGTTAAAACATCGATAAGTTGATAGTAACCACCTGCTCTAACCGATCAAGAGTTAAAATGTTGACAAGTTGATGGCAATTACTCAGTTGATCAAGGGTTAAAATGTCGACAAGCTAATGGTAATCACCCAACCAAGAGTTAAAACGTCGACAAGCTAACGGTAAATACTCAACCGATCTGAAGTTTAAATTTTGACAAGCTAATGGTAACTACTCAAATGATCTAGAGTTAAAATGTCCACAAGCTGATAGTAACTACTCAGTTGATCGAGGGTTAAAATATTGACAAACTGATGGTAAATACCAACCAAGAGTTAAAATGTTGACAAGCTAACGGTAACTACTCACGGTCATCTTTTATCTATGTGCCACATTCTGATACTTTATTCCTCTATCTTATACTATTTACTCAATCCAAAATTTTATCAAGATTTAATGTACTAAATCTTAGAATAGTCTCTTTCTACTTTAACTTTCTATCTATTCATTCTCTATGCTTTCATTTCATCTAATCGTCTTATACCCCTAGAATCCATTGTACTTTTGTTTCCATGTTCATATACTTTATAAACCCTTATATTCTGTATATGCTTTAACTTTTTTGTTTCTTATGTACATTTACAATAGCTTCATATTGTCAAGAATTACCTAAACCGTTGCTCTAATACCACTAAATGAATCACACCAATATATGTAACACCTCGAAATTCATATCAGACATGCATGGTATGCTTTGGAGCATGAATAGTAACACTAGGATAGTATTCGGGGTAATTATAGTAGAATAGTATAGAAAACATTTAAAGGTATAAAAGTGTTAAAAGTGCTCAGGCTAAGGAAATCCGTGGATGGGTGAACTGATGTGTAGTTGGACTTAACTGTGGAATAAGAAAATAGATATTAAACATAGTTTGTTGGTAAAATTTGAAACAAATTTGAATTTAAATAGGCCCTTAAAATAGATAGTGAAGAGTTTGCCCAATACAATAAGAATGCTTGACCAAAAGTTTGACTGAGCTTAAAAATATTTCACGGACTTCCAAAAAATTTTTCAATTTCTTATATCCACTAGAAAGAGTCTAAATTAGTGTTTGGAAGTAAAAATAATTTTTCTAATGATTTTAAATTTTCATGATTTTGACCAGCTGATTTTTTCTCTAAAGCTGGAATTATATTGAAACGATCTCAGAATGACTTCAAAATTTAACCACAATCTCTTGAATATGTAAAAAGATTTGGGTATAATTTTGGATTATTCTGATGAGTGGAACATTAGTTTCCAAAAAATGGTTAAAAAACAAGTTAAGCTTAATTAGCCGAGTTAAAAATCATTTTTCATTGGATCAAGGGGATAATTGTCACTAGATATTTAAGTAGAATCATTTGAAATCAGAAATTGAGCAAGGAAACTAAGGGAGGAATTAATTGGACCTAAAAGTGGATTAATTAAGTGAAAATTAGGCTAATTGGGCCTAATGGTTGGACCAAAGTGGTTGGACCTGATTTAGACCAATTAGGATGAGTATAAATAGGAGAAAAATCAAAAAATTCTAAAGAAATAAGCCAATTTCTCCCTTGTTCCAGTCGTCCCTCAAACCCTCAATTTCTTTCATTTTTCTTTATTTCCCCTTAGGTAAATCCATCCAATCTTTCATTCAAAACAACTTAAGAGTCCTAATTCCATTCCTATTCACCTCTGAAGCCTATTTTTCATAAAGGAAGTAAAAGAAATCAAGTAAAGAAAGCAAGAGAAATTGAAGAAATAAAAGAGGGAGAATTTGGCCAAGTAGAGTTTTTAAGGAAAATAAATGAAGCAAGAGGGAATAAGGCAAAAGGGATGATTTCAATGCATCTTAAAGTAAGTGGACTTAATCTTACACTTTAGTTCAATTTAATTCCTTGAATTTGTGAAAATTTACATTATGCAACTATGGCAATCTTGATAAAATTTTGAGATAAATTGAGATTTATTAATAAAATGATACAACACCATGTAATAATTAAGAAATGATGGAGAAAAGAATTAAAGAGAGAAGAATTTCAAGGTGGCCGAATTATACATTAAGGTACAACATGAATTAACTTGATAATTAACGATATATCTAGCAAGACATACATAATAAGATGTAGTATAAATGTAATAGGGTTGATTAAAATTAAAAATAACAAGGGTATATAAGGATGTATAAATAAATATAATGATGTAATTAAAGAAAATCTAAGGATTTCAATGTAAGCTAAATGAGTATCCTTATATGAATGTTTGAAGTGACTTTAGGAACACATGTGACATGTAAATGAGAGAAGAATCACATTATGTGAAGAAGGACATAACGAAAACAAATGGTGACTTAAGGAATAACATGAAGTAAATTGATGATTATTTGTATATTAGGCTTGAAATGAATAATATAGTAAGTGGTGAATATAAAATGAGCAATTAGAACCTTAAATAATGTATGGGCATGATGTTAGGCATGTGAATATAATGATGTGCTTGTATATAACTAAGAATTATTTATATAAAATGGATGTATGTCAACATATAGTTATATGAAATGATGAATAAGCATGAAGTGATCGTAAATTAGTAATGAAAACAATTTGGAAAAGAGATTTTCAATGGTGGCCAAATTAGGTACTAAGATATAATGTGAGTTAATTTGGTAGTTTATGGCATATGTAGTGTGAAATACATAATAGGGTGTATGAAGAATGCAGTGGAGTTGATTAGAACTAAAATAATAAGTGGACACAAGAATGTGTAATTGAACATAATGATGTAAGTAAAGATAACCTCGAAATGATAAGGCAAATTGAATATGTGTGATCATATAAATGTTATAAATGAACTTAGAAATTTTTATGGCATGTAAATAGGGGAAGCATCACATTATATGTATGAATTCACATTGAGGCCGAATAGTAAATGGTACGATAATAGTAGGTTTTCATTACTTTTACATAATATTGTATATATATATAATGAACATGTAATTGTTAAGCATGTTTAGACAGTATAATGGCTTGATGCTATCAATTTTTGTTATGTGATATTATATGTAGGTATGATTAATTTATCCTTTTTTAAATATGCGTACACCCGATTTAAGTATGTAGCACATTGATATAATTTAATTATAAGGAAATGATGTGAAACATGGGACTAACAATTTTGAAAAGGGAAAAATTGTAATTATATAGAGAGATGGGGACTAAATGGAAAAATTATGTGTAAAAGATATCATACGTATAATTAAACAGTAAATAATATGTGACAAATGAATAATGGATTCAAAAAAAGTAAGAATCTAATAGAGCAATAAACTAGGGGTAAAATCATAATTATACAAAATTAAGGACTAAATAGTAAATTATGCATAAAGATGTTAATCATGTGACAAAATAATGAAAAGGATGAAAAAATGGAGTTAAATTGGTTTAAAAGGGTATAAATGTAACTACATGATAATTCTAAGGGCAAAATCATAATTTGACATTAAAACATAGTTTAAGAAGTTAAAATGGTCAAATCACTAAAAAAGGAGAAAATTGCAAATAAGAAAAAGTTTAGGGACTAAAACATAATTTGTCGCCTTATAGGCATGCATAGGGACTTAAATGTAAATTTACCACGTAAGATGATATAGGAGACAAAAGACATGAAAAGAGTTAATATTGGAATTAAACAAGTAAAATTAGGGTAAAAAGAAAATATAAGGACTTAATTTTAATTTTTCGGTTCATAAGTAAGCTTAAGCACCTTAAGGTAAATTTTGTACTTGAGGTGAAATAAGCGGCAAGAGAAGTACAAAGGGATAATACTGGGGCTAGATAATTTAAAATGTGATAAAAATAAAATGTTGGGGTAAAAAGTTAATTTACCATTTCATGAGAAAATTTAAAGACCAAAATGCAAATTTTACACTTGGAATGAAATCAAAGTTAAAGAAAGTAAAAAGAGTCGAAATTGAGGTCAAACATGAGGTATGAAAAGGTTAGGGAGCATAACATAATTTGCCACTTCATATGTGAATTTAGGGACTAAATATAAATTTCAAACTTAGAACAGAATAAAAACAAAAAGAGTCCAAGAGGGAAAGATTAGAGTAAATTTAGTACATAACATGAGAAACAGGAAAGTCCTAAGGGCCAAACGATAATTCTCCTATATGCAGAGAAATATGTGAATTTAAATAAGAGAAGAATTAAATGGCAATTTAAGGTAAACGAAGGAATAAATTTTAAATTAAGTAAAATGACACCAGGGGTAAAAATGGTAATTTTACTTAAAGTCGTTTCATAGAGATGGAATCTTGTATAATTGTATCCACAATTAGGCAACAGTATTGCAAGGTCAGGCACTGAAGATTCCACAAAGAAAACGCAATTGACCTATACACTAAATTCTTTTGGGTGACGTAAAGTTTAGTTTAATTTCATATTGAAATTAGATAACTTGTATGTATTAGATTTTATTATATAACGAACGTCTATTAGTTGTAAACGTATGGTTCAATATGTATATTTGAATGGAAATTTTATACTGTGTTGTAAATAGGAATCATGGTTGATTATAAAAGTATTAATTTTTCAAATTGCAGGTTTAGGTAATAAAATTGATAAGTCATTATACTGTCGAAATTTGTACCGAGGGAATAATAACTTAATTGAATGAATAATAAAGTTATGACATAAGCCAAATTGAATAATAATAATAGATGATTAAAAATGGTATTGATAACCGGTAATCGAAATTTGAACTTAAGAATTAATTCTTAATAAACTAGTCATTAATCAGTAAAGTTGAAGAATAATTAACTAGAGTAAGCGTGAAAGGCCATTACGAAAATTTATAATGTACAGATTAATGAATGAATGTAGGGTGTTACAATATACCTTAGGAGGCATCTATGGATGCTACAACTCACTTAGAACTTATCATGTAACAAGCTCATCTATAAGTCATATCATAAGTTATCAAAACTTGACTTTAGAGTTCATAATTCATATATCAAGCTATTTTACATATATTCTTATACATATCGATTAACAAACTCATAAATTTAGGTTTAAATGTTTTTAGTGTAATATATAGTTTATAGTTTGTTATGATACATTTACTATTTATACTTCATAATGGTCTTCATCTACCAAGTTCCATCTTCACTTTGAGCTAGTCTTTTGTTACAATCCTATATTGCAAATAGGCAACTCATTTGCTAAATTAAAAGTATTAATGTATTACTTAATACAAATAAATAAGAAATAACTAATTTATTGGAATTTCATGTAAATTATTGACTCGTACTAATTTATGAGTTACTTTCGTACTCCTATAAGAGATCATAGTTCAATTCTTGATAACAAAATCTTATTTAGTAACTATTTATCTTGCACTTGTTAAATTGACAATATTGGAATTCTAATTGGTTACATGCATCTCATACATATGCAAAATTTAACATTTTTCACCAATTATAATGATCTTGCCATATATATATATATATATATATATATATAAAAGAAAAATCACCTTTGAGGGTTGTTGAACAGTTGATTTTTCTTCGCACGGGGTTGTCACAAACAACAGCTTCTAAACTAGAACACCTCTAATCATGATCCACACAAGAAAGGGACTAAATGAACCAATCAAATTGGAAAACCAAGGTGGCCAAAATTCCGTACAAGCTAGTAAGAGAATGTGGCTAAGGAAGAAGAAGAGATTAAAAATAAGACTTAATTATCTAATCCCACTTGTGTTAGGCTTTTATACCTATATTAAAAGCAAACTTATAATAGGATTAAGATACTCAAAATTTTGGAGAAATACTAAATGGGCTAATGGAATTTAATTAATTAATTAACTTGGGCCTAATTGAAATCTAGTCTAGGCCCTTTCATAAAAGACCTTATGCAGAAGCCCGCAAAATGGACCTTTATGCACATACTTAGATTTAATTACACAAATCAACTCCAAATCCAACCAAATTAAATACGTGGGCTCTATAACACTTATGAAACATATTTAATTTATTTTAGTCCAAAAACTAGGCCACTAAGGCCTTCTATCTAGGCTCTACCTAGAAGCCTTCCTCCAAAGGGCTTTTGCATAGAAACCCATTAATATTATTTTAGCCCTATAACATTTATTGTCCAATAATATTTAATTCTAAAATACAATATTTCAATTAGGTCCATTATTGTATAACATTTCCAAAAGGCTCTGTGAACTTTTCTTCATATGTATAATTAATTAAACTCTTTAATTAATTATTTTCCTATTTATTTTTCCTTTACTATAACAATATCAAAATTATTATCCTTGTCATTTTATTATTTTGTCCCTTACTCATAATTGGGTGAGCTATTGGGTTCCTGTTCCTGTCCATGTTAATATTATAATATGTAGCTAAGATTTCTAGTTAAACTGGGACTCCTCACCAAGAGTCCTAGTTGTACTATGACACTTATGATTTAAACTCTTTTAAACCATTTTATCAATTCCCAATTTATATTCATGACACATTATTATACAAGTCATGAAAGGCCTATAGCTAAGCATTGTGACCACCCAAATGTTAGGAAAGTCAAGTGGTTTTGACTATACCCTTCTATAGAACAATTACTGTACAATTACTCCTTTCACCATACTTATCTCATTTAGATTTTGAGTATGGATTTATGTCAACTCATATGAACCTAAATTTATATATTCTATTAATTTAACCATTGTTAGAAAATGCCCCTTGTGGATCCATATCCACCTTGGCATCATACTCTAGCTAAAGATTCTCTGAATAAGGCAATTATAGAATCATACGAGATAACTTCCCTTAATAAATTTGGGATGGTGAATGCTTTGTTGATCACTCAACTACATCCAAGTAGGTCATGATATACCCAACCTCCTAACTATGTTCACGCTCAATTAGAGGTAAGCAGTTATATAGTCAAAATATACCACTCACTACTTAAGATAACTTTAGTGATCTCAAGTCTGAGGATATTTGTACCATTGCTATAAAGAGGTTCCCCACTGATATAGATTTAATATCCATGCGAAGATTCTCTTGGTAGGTCTCTAATGAACTTGTTCTTCTAATAAGCATCCAAATGTTAGCTTTGATCATCTCCTACGATCATAGTTACGAGAACTATTACTTAAACCTTTTAAGAAGCATAACATGTGCTAGTCTAACCGTATTAACAATGTCCTATCTTGTTAATACTATGACTAGGGATAATTAGGTATAACACATTCACATGCCATAAACATCTCACATCATGAACTCTTTCATGATTGCCTTTGCACTGTGTTTATAATACCAAGGACTTTATTTATTAATTTAAGATTAAACAGATGCGTGTAATTAAACATAGCATTAATCAATTAATTTAGGCTTTTTATAAATAAAATGAGTTCATATACATGAAATACATCCCTATCTATATGTGCTCTAGGGCACACTCTCTAACATTCAAAATTTGGTCCGAACTTAGAATAAGCATTCTAAACTTCCTACTTATCCCAAAAATAAAAATCAGAACCACGTAGTTCTTCTCATTAATTGTCCAGTATCATGTTCTAATGCTGCTAGCATTAAATCAAAGATCAAAATTTTAACTCATCTTATTTAACCTATGGTAAGAATGATTTAGGTCAACTGATATTCATTAACTATTTTCTTAACTTAGTATGTATCAATAGTGTGATGCGTTTCCCCATTTTAAAATCTTACATTCAAATCTAGAGCCATAGTTCTACCATCTCACATCATTTTTTACTCTACAGCTAAAGTATCTTAAAGTATCAGTTACTAATGCCTTCTAACAAGCCTTGAAACTAATCATATATCCTTTTTTATTAGAAAATAAAAAATAGATATACACTTGGTTAAAGTTCATATCAAACATTATAACCAATTATCATATTAGAAAACTTATTAATAAATTCACATAAAATAGAGTGGAAATAGACCTTGTGTAGTCTAAAAAATATTGTTAACAAATCAAAATAGAATTGTAACAGATCATTCAAAAATTTTCCAAATAGAACAAAATAGATAATGTGCATATTTGCCTATTATTTCTTATAGGTGTGGATAACAGATACTGGAGATACTAAAAAAGAGCATCAATTAGAGATACCAAGAGGTATCAACTAGAGAGGTTGAACCTTAAATAGTAGTCGTATTGAAAGTGCTAAAGCACTAGGCTACAGAGACAAATTTGCAAAATAAAGACATCGTAGTGTCATTGGAGCAACTACAAAACCCTTCTAAGCATGCCTATTTACCTAGATCCAACGCTTTAATAGGCTAAGGTATGGATAACAGGAGCTGAAGGTTACAATATAATTGCATCCGAAAGAGATATCTTAAAAGGCATAAACGGAGAGATATAAGTCTTAAGATCATATTTTTGAATTAGAGATACCGAAGTACTAAGATGAAGACACTATTTAGTGTCACTAGAGCAGCTATAAAATCTTTATAGACATATCTATCTATCCACGACAAAGACTAATAAGTAGGCAAAACTTATCACATTTCCCTTACCATTATCTTATTTCATTTATCAAATCCTTAGTAATTCAACCATATCTACGAACATAATCATGTACTCCATATATGCACTCTTGAGTAAACATATACTTGTAATCAATAGAAATACATATGTCAAAGTGTATACACATTTCCAATACATATACTTTTGTATACACATAATATGGTTCTCCTGTATTTTTGTCTTCAAATTATTTATCATACTAGGTAAGTATACAATTATAATCAAAGCATATACTTAAATATTCACAACATATCTTTGTCATGATCTTCTCCATCCTTCGAAACTTTAACGCATCAATATACATTCTACTTTAATCATAAAATCAAGATACATGTTCATATTCATATAACTTATGCTTATGACTATAGAAAGTGCATAACACTTTACTTAAAAGCGCATAATTACTTTGTATAGTTATTGTTCAATCATATATTCAAAATTTTCATGTACCTATTCATGTTTGCATATGTTAGGCTTACAATCTTAATATTTGTTTCAAAACAATAATAAACATATAGTTTCTTAAGTATATATTTTATACATATTCTTATTTCAATGTATCTTCATATATTTTCTATATATTAAGTCATTAAACACTTTTAAACATATGCATAATAGGATGAAATTAGGAGGAGATAAAGCTATTTTGGTTTTAAGATAGCCATATATGTCGTATTATGTTGAAAATTTAAGGGATAAAATGTGTAATACATGTCTGTTTTGGTTTTAAGATAGCTATGTAGTACCTACAATTCCAAATTTCCTAGCGATATATTCTTAATATCTTCTTGTACAGCCATTTTGACATAGCAAAAGAAGTTTTTAGGTAGAATGGTCTTCTAGACAATTTTTCCCTCTATCTATAGTTTCCATTGCATTATAAATCAATGGTTTTGGACCTATACATCATGAGATATACTACAAACAACATAAGTTACACTAAAATAGGGGCAATATTAGGTTAATAATTTCGAATGAATTTTCTAAAGTTTAAGAGCTGCATTAGGTCTTGGTTGCTTCTACAAAGTTTTAGGTCCATAACTTGTCTTATATCTCCAATTAGAATTACCCAAGTTAAAGGTCTATAGACTAAATTATGGCTAAAATACTAATGATTTCTCAGGATTTCTACCTAAATTAACTTAAGTGAGCTACCTAAATCTCAAAATAAGTTTTATCTCCACCAAATCATGCAATTTTTCACTATCTCGTCTTATTTCCAACCATAAAAAATTAATTTGAATTCATATACTAATTCCACATATAACTTATCACATACAGAAACTAAGAGGATAAGGATTTCCCTATACCTTAAAATCTGCCCAACTAGCTTTTCCTCTACATCTTCTTTTCTTTTCTTAACTTCTCTTCTACTTTAGTAATCTATGGATCTTAAAGGCATTGTTTTAATGAAGAGAAAATGTAATTTTTTTGTAGGATTTTCAAGCTCTTCCTCAACTAGCCTCTTCTTCTCCCTTTTTATATGAATTCTTTTCACTTTTTAGAATTATACATGTTGCCATTTCATTGGCCACAACTTTTGAATTTGGTAAATTATAATTTAACCCCAAATATTCCTCTATTTACATAATTTCATGTAATTCTAACTTTTTTTAATATTATTCCATGTATTTATCCTTATATATCACTATTAAAATAGTTATTAAAATAACTCAAACTTTTACATTAATCACATTTACGTACAAAATGATCACTAACTAGCATAACCATTAACATTCACTCATATACTTCCTTAAACATGTCATATTGCTACCAGGATAGGATTTAGGGCCTTATAGGTTAAAACATGATTTTTCAAAGTTCTATTGGGTGGCAATTACTTTTTATCTACCATATAATGCCCAAATAAGACACATCTCGAGGTTGATTGCCAATAATGGAATTAAGGTACTAAGGCTCAAGACTCATTGAATTAGGCTAAATCTCTTGGCGAATGTGAAGCAATCGGCCTCATCAAGCGGGAGACCTTCATCTAGCCAACCTTAAAGGCGAGTCCCAGCCTCTAAGGCAAAATGGTCTACGCATGTCATAGTGACGACTTCACTGGGGACTATGAGACTTTAATTTGAAAATATCTTTGATTAATATAAATAAATGGGCTTAAGATTAAAAAATTTTATGTCTTTCCAAAAATGTTAAACTCATGCTAGAGCCCTAGAATAAATTAGGTATCCCTCTTTTTACCCCGATGCATTCTTAAAGCATGACTCTACATACACTCAATGCAGAAAAGTGCTAAAGATAATCACCAATCCAATCCTTATACCTTATGGTATATTAAATTATGACCCAATTGCTCGCTATGCTCGTGATGAGTTAGACCCATTAGTAGAGACCATGCTTCGGTAACCCTAAAGTTGTACTACTAGACCAAAGCTCATGTAATAACATAGATACTTCAACTATCTAGTTAATAAACTCTATAATAATTTGCATTAACTATTATGTGGGTTGTCATATATTGAATGTGTCTAAATAAACTCAAGTTTCCATTCATCAAAGGTTTCATGCATCGGTGAGCCTATTTTCATTTGTTTGGATTTTTCAAATACATAATGGTCATACCTTTATGCATGCATTTTAAATAAAGAAGTGTTATGCTGCCGGTTTTGCACTGTGCATTATATGGGTCCATTAGGTTCCCCATTGACTATGGATTAAGCCTACTTAGGAAAGAGACCATGTGACCTTATTTACAGGACTAATAAGGTTGGAAGGATTGTTGTATATGCTTGTCAGTGTTGCATCTCATGATCATGCATAACATGCAAGTCATGCATCATTCTAGCAATTTGATTTTACAACCATCATAAATCACTAACCTAGGTGGTTTAGGGTTTTAAATGGCTATCTTGTTAGATTACTTTTTCCTAAAAGACAAAGTCCATTATGTCCAAGTGATGTTTAAATTTAGGCTTAGGTGATACAATAAATAGATTTAAAACAATTGTAAGAACACTTAATAAGGGTAGAGATGTTTGATCTTGCATAGCCGATTAGCACTTCTAACCCCCAAGACATAGCCGATTGGCACTTCTAACCCCCAAGACCTAGATAATAGGCTTGATAAATTTCAAAGGAAGATTATATCAATATTTGCCAGACTCACAGCCAACTTGGCTTCTCTTTTTAGTACTTAGCCTATTGCACCACCCACTAGATGAGTTAAACCAACCACAGTTATAAAGACTCTTACAACAGTTATTGTGATACCTCTAATAGTTGTTGACATAAAAAATGTAACACCCTAGGGTCCATTAATTGAGAATGGAAAAAGGGATTTTTACATCATAATTCTAAATATGATTTTATTATTAAGAATCATTTTGAACCATGAGGCTTTCATGTGGTAAGGAAAAAGGTCCCTAGAATGGAGGATTTGGCCATTAAAAATATGGAAGAAGAGTTAGAAGCTATGGCTAGGGTATTTTCAGCAAGAAAAATGATCAACCCAAAAGACATGGACCTAGACAGTGAAGACATCCTTCCCAACTAATTTAAAGTGCCTGATCTATTAATGTTTGGTGGCGCATTTAATACATCCACTCACATTAAGTAATATGCACTATTCATGAAGGGGACCACCCTCACAAAGAGGAAAAAGATTGATACTTTATCCTTTATCTTATAAGAACTCTAATTGACGGTTATCATGGGCTGGACATGAGAATAAAAGAAGATTGGGATAGGGTGATTAAGGCATTCATGAGGTAGTATGATTGTAACACCAGTATAAAAGTCACTTTGAAAGACCTGGAGTTATTGCAGCTAAAGCCAGACAAATCATTCCATGACTACCTTACTTATTGGAGGAAAAAGGTCATGGAGATAAAGAAAAAACCAGAGATAGTAGACCAAATTGGAATATTCATTAGAAATGACAACCTTTATTTGAAAAAGGGACTCAAAATAAAGGGGTTAAAACTTTAGGAATCCCTTAAAGACATAACCATTGAAGAAGATGGAGATTATGTGACTATGAAAGCAAGTGTTGCTAGTGGGAATTATGGCAACCACTGAAGTTATGGTAATATAAGGTTTAACAAAAATAGTGGTAATAGTAATAGAGGTGGTAATGGAAGAAAAATTAAAGTTTCGGCTATTGGGATAGTTCTATGATGTTACTCCAATTTGGGGAAGCCACTATCTTGGTGCCTTAATCATCATATAAAAGAAGGGAAAATACTACCATTTGCCACCATAGCCATCTATAAACCAAGGGATTCTTAAACACAAGGCATATTAAATTTGTGTTTTACACCAACTTAAAGGGTCATTTGATTAAAAATTGCTAAAATTTAAGGGACTGCATATATGATTTGATTAACACAAAGTAAGTGTTAGACCCATAGAAAAGAATAAAGAAATAGGAGGGATACAATGCTATGCCACCACTAGTTTTTATGGTTTGTTCAGGGTTATTAGAATGGTATGTTGCATTGGATTTGTATAGCAATGACTATCTAGCCATTACTCATAGGGCTCAAGGAAGTAATAAGGATGCAATTAAAGAAGTTTTAGGTGTTTATTTTATTGTAATCTTAGGTATGCTAATCAGCAGGAACACAGTTGAAACACCTATTAATTTAATGGACATTTAGGGCATAGATAATAAGAATGAGTCAGTTAAATCTGATGGTAGTGATGAAAAGAAATTGGGGGACCTAGTGTGATCTCAACAAGTGCACTGAATCAATATGTAATATAGTGGGGTAATTTACAAATCCATAGGTATCGAACCCTAGGAAATAAGTGAATGCACGAATACTTGACTGATTAGGATTATGTACCTAAAAAATTACCCATTTGTTATTTGTGTAAGTTGTATCCAGTAGTATTTTAACAATTAAAATTAAATTAAATTAGACAAAAGTATGAATTAAACATAAGCAATAAAAACAGAGTATGAAATAATAATGACTAAAGATGTTGTTCAGGAATCAAATCTTCCTCTACCCAAGGAAAGATTCAATTTAACATAACATTAATATAATTCAAATGTGGACGGCCTAACTCAACCCCTAATATCACATTTTAGAGCCTATTACTTCAATACCCATTCATTTTCCTATCTATTTCTAGATTTACAATGCATGAACCCTAGATCTAACAACTCCATTCTGAAAACACTATTAAAACTCCATAAAATATATTGCAAAAATAGAGTATTCATGATATATAGATTAAGCAAGCATAAATCTATCAACTTGAATAAGATCAATAGTATAAACACTTGCATAACATCTATAACAAGATGAGAACAAAGGAAAAGAAACATCTAAAATATATATATATAACAAAATAAGTTCAAAATCTTTGATAGGTAGGGGATTTAAAGATCCCTAAACAGCTAAAAGACTGCTCACTACTCATATTGAAAGCAATAAAAAAGGAAAAAAGAAACTCTTAAACCCATTTAAAGTGTAGTTCTGAAGTTGTTACGGCTTCCCTCTTCTTCTCCCTACTAGAACTTCATTAAACAGTAACTAAAACTATGTATCTATATTAAACTATGGCATTTACTGTATTGTAATTGTGAAATCTATGTAAATGTAAGATTTTTACAAGTGTAAATTAAGCATATAAATCCTAAAAGTGTAAAGAACTACAAGCTAAAGCTACAGATAAAACTTAAAAACTTTAAAACCTCAAATTCTTTTTTTTTTAATCCAGACAAATTGCAGCTTTCATAGTTTTCTTTAAAGTCACATAGTTAAGAAATTTTGGCCTCATCTGAGTCCAATCGATTAAATTAGTATTGTAGCTTTAGCACACGACTGTGACACTTTTGTCTCCATTAAGCATACCCTTCTAGACTGAATCATCCTTATCCTATGCATTGGACACGGTGGAGAGAAATGGTCTCGACTGAGTCCCTTAGTGAAATGGTGTGTTTTGTAAATTTGTAAGGCACACGACTAAGACAAATGGTCTAAGTTGAGTGCAAGTTAATTTTTGCACAAAAAGTCAAAATTACACCATTAATCACACAAAAAACTTCATGATTCTTGATATAATCCTATTTAACACAAAAAGAGGAATTTAACACTTAAAAAAAGAAAACATGCAAAATAAGGTGTAAACACTGATAAAAGCACACTACAATTAACACAAAATTGGAGTTATCAAGACCTTTAGGACTCTAAAGAATAGAGAAAGAAGAAGAAAGAGATAGTTAAGCCTATCACCAGAAGTGGTAGAGTGGTTCCTAAAGTTGATAAATAGCTTATACCTGTGGAAGAAAGGGTGCCTAAGTATAATTGGATTATCAAGAGATTAAAGAAGACAACCAAATAGACTTTAATTTTGGAGTTGTTGGGGCAATGTCCTTATGGTAGGTAGAAGCCAATGCGAGCCTTGTGTGAATCCACCATAGCAATAACTGTATTTCCTTTAGAGTTACTAAAATTGGTGAAGGGAGAATCGAAGGAGAAGATTGTCTTTAATGATGCAAATTTACCTATTGAGGGGCATAAGGACAATAAGCCATTACACTTAAGCAAAAATGAATGGTAAGTACACATCATGTGTGATGGTGGATGATGGATTCTTAATCAATGTCTGCCCCTTTACAGCCATGGAAGCCTATAACATAGATGAATCAATGCATAGAAAGTCTAAGCTCACCATTATAACTTAAGACGATTCCAAAAGGCAAGCTAGTAACATCTTCAAAGTTATAGTAAAGACTGGGCATATTGTCGTAGAGCTAGAGTTTTAGTGCTCTCAATTCTAACCAAAGTTTCACTTTTGTTGGGTAGGCTGTGGTTTCATAAGTTAAGAGGGGTGCCCTCTAAACTTCACCAAATGATTAAGGTTCTACATGAAGGTAGGATAGTTACGATTAATGTTGTTAGAGAAAATTAATCTTTTGGTGTTAGAGATAGCCAATCAACGCTTCGATGTGTTTCACATAGCCACCATTGATGCTGAAGAAGAGTAGAGACAATTTTAAAGCCTTCAAGTGGTTAACATAATGAGAAGGATGAATTACTTACCTTATGATGGTTAGGGTAAGAGTTCTCAAAGGCTTCAGTAAGCCATCACTCTAATTACATAGAAAGATAGGAAAGTCTTTGGCTACACTCTAAGATTTTGTAAAGAAAAGGTCAAACTAAAATAAGCTAATATACCTCACATCTTAGAAAGCTTTATACCCATATCTCAGGAATCTCAGTATTGCAAGGAAGATGAACCCATGATAGTAGATTGTAGGGTTGTTCTAGGCTTTGAAATTTTTAATGACATCTTTGATTAGGTAGTTAGAACCATTAAACCCGTACCGAGATCCTAAATATGAATCATCGATCACTACATCAACTGATTAGAGTTATAGAATGAATCCTTTAATTTATTATTTTTGTTATTTATGTGCTTGAACTATTAAATAGTGGCATTTGTTTCTTTAATTATGTTAATGATATGAACAACTTTGCTTATTTGTGCGATGTTTTATCTAACTACATCTTGCATAACAATAATCATGTGTATCATAACATATTTGACATCAATTCAATAAACCTGGTCCATTTAACCATGAAGCACAAGATAATCCTAAAGAAATCTTGATTACATCCAATATGACTTCTAAGAAGATGTTAAAAATTTAAGGGAATATTAAAGAAATATGAACGAGTCTTTGCCTAAACCTACGATGACATGTCGAGAATTAATAGAGATATCATTGAACATGCCATTCCAGCCCACCCAAACAACAAGTAGGTAAAGCATAGGCTTTGGAGGCTCAGGCTACAATAGGTAAAAAGGGTAAAGGAAGGGGTCCAAAAATAGATCAAGGCTAAGTTCTTAATAAACATCTAATATGGTACATGGTTAGACAATGTAGTTCAAGTGGCTAAAAATGATAGGAAGGTATGATTGTGTGTGGACTATCGAGAATTTAATAAAGCCTATCTTAAGGATGACTTTTCGTTGCCACATATAGACCTATTAATTGACAGCTTTTCCATGTGCATAATGTATAGTTTTGTTGACAAATAGATAGGATAGAACCAAATCCTCATTAAGAATTTAGATCAAATCAAGATAGCTTTTATGACAAAATAAAGGACTTATGCCTACAACATTATGCCATTTGGATTGAAGAATTCCAAGGCAACTTATCAGAGTATGGCCAATAAGATCCTTAGTGACTTAATTCATAATGAAGTCGAGGTGTGCATTGGAAAAATTCTTCCAAAGAATTCACAAGTATAACCTTTGCTTCAACCCAAAGAAATATGTATTTGGGGTTACCTTAGATAAGTTATTGGATGATTTAGTTAGTTAGTAAGGGATTGAATTAGATTTAGACAAGTTGAAGGCTATCAAGGAAATGCCAGTGCAAGAAAGAAAAGAAATTAGAAGGTTTTTGGGTTGATTTAGTACATCAACCTATTTAGTGCTTAGCTTACCTTTATATCTGAGTCGATCTTTAAGCATTTAAGGAAAAACTAGTTTATCCAGTGGAGTGATGATTGTTAGAAATCCTTTGACATAATTTGGGAGCATCTCTTATGTCATCCCATTCTTCAACCACCTAGACCATTAAAGCCTCTAATTCTATATCTGGCAGTAGAATAGAGGTTAGTGGGTGCTATATTAGCTACAAAGGATGAGTTTAGGGTAGAAATTGTTATTTATTATTTAACCAATAAGTTTCTCCCATATGAGGCCAAGAAGGTGGATGTTGAGAAGATTTGTTTAGCAGTTGTATAAGCCTAAAAGAAACTGAGGCACTATTTTCTTTCTTACCATATGTAAGCTGTGGTTAAGCATAATCCTTTCAAGTATCTTTAGTCATCCCCGTGAAAGCTAGATTTTATTATAGTAAGAGTTTGGGTAGAGTATATCAACAAAATAATGATCAAAAGCTGAATAGCCACTGAGTTCTTAGCAAATCTAAAAGGAGGCAAGATTGAATATGAATTTCCTAACGAGAATGTCACTACTATAATGATACAAGGCTGGCAAATGTACTTTGGCAAAGCTATTAACAATAAGGGAGCTAGGGTAGGATTCATTCCCATCAAGCTTGATAGGGAAAAACTCCCCTTAGCTAAGAAGCTGGGATACAAAGTGAATAATAATGGAGTTGAATATAAGGCCTACATTTATAGTTTACAGTACTGATGGCCATAGCGGCAAAGACCGTAGAAGTATCCAAATATTCATCTTTGTTGGTCTATCAAATTAGAGGGGAATGGTCTATCAAAGTAGAGCAATTAGTGACTTATGTTGAGTACTTCAAAAGCTTGAGTAATTAGTTTAAGACATACACTTATAAGCATGTACCTTGAGAAGAGAATCAGATGGCAGATGCATTGCCAACCTTAGTATATCAATTTGGGAAAATCCAAAAGGGATAGTAATGGCACCCATAATGATCACTAGTTTAGACAAGCCTGGTTTTGATAGTGAGCAAGTTATGGACATCGAGGTAGTTGACTGGAAGCCTTGGTACTTTGACATTCAAAACTATTGAGATAGGTCAGATTTCTTAGAAAAAGCTATGAAAAAATGATCACAAAATGATTTAGAAACTCTTAACTTAGTTTATTAGTGTGGATGGAACTTTGTTCAAGAGATAGGTCAACTATATCTAACAAAAAAGAAGCCAAAAAATCTAATTGAAGAGAGCCATGCAAGGATTTATAAGCCCCATATGAATTGTTTTGCTCTTGCAAAGAAAATCATGCATCAAAGGTTTTCCCGGTTAACTATAGATACTAATTACTTATGATATTTGAAGTTGTACCATCAATATCAGTAGTGTATGGACATGAGTCATCTATCTGTGTAAAAATTGTGTAATCTTTCATATTTATTTTACTCAACTTAAAGAATAGATATAATTGGAGAAATACATTTGACAACTCTAAACATTCATAGGTGCATAGTGGTTTCCATTGATTACTTCACCAAATAGGTGGAACCTGAATCTTTCAAAAGGTTAGATGCATAAAAGATGGTACAATTCATTGAATGAAATATGATCTACAGGTATAGGTTGCCTCACCATCTAACATCTGAAATAGGGTTAAATTTTAAGTCAAGACCAAACAGGTGCTGAAGAAGTACAAAATCCAACATCACAAGTCCTCTCCTTATCATCTACAACCAAATAGAAAAGTCAAAGTAGCAAATAAAAACCTAAAAAATATCATATCTAAGATTATACAGACCTTCAAGGATTGGATGAAGAAGGTATTATTTCCAATATAGGGGTAGAGGACAACAATTATAACTTTAACAGGAGCTGCTCCTTTTTCCTTAGTAGACGGGGTGGATACAATATTGCTAGTTGAAATCAACCTTTAGTCATTAAAGGTTGCTTTAGAAGCTAAATTTTCTAAATCAGGATAGGCAGAGCATAGGTTTTTGTAGTTGAATCTATTTGATGAAAGTTGTGTGAGGGCTTGCTATTATAACTAGGTATGTCAAAAGAGATTAGGTTGGTATTTAGGTATGAAAGTTAAAGGCCATCATCTAAAAGAGGGTGACTTAGTGTTTAAACAGATGAGACCAAGTATCTTAGACTATAGAGGCAAGTTCATACCCAATTGGTAGGGACCCTTCTTGTCGAAGAAGCTTCTATCAAAAGAGGCAGCGATTCTCGCCAATAGTAATATGAATGAGTTTAAAGAACTGATAAATATCGACAGATTAAAGAGGTTTTATGGCTAAAACAAAGACCAAAAGAAAAGAAAACATAACACTCCAGGTAAAAAAAAAGGGTAACTTAGCTAAAATTGGGCACCTCACTAAGGCAAAAATTGAAAAAAAGGCATCTTAGGTAAAAATTAAGGGTTGAGAGTAGATCATTAATCAAGAAAACCCATGAGGGCTAATTCATAATATGAGGTAGATTCACTCAAGGTGTCACACCCTAAAATAAAATGGAAACTTGTGTTTTTACTTTAATTGTCATCTTATAATTATTACTGTTGCCATATGACATAGGTAGATATGAATGCATATATAAGCTAATTCAAAACATAAAATTAACATAGAAATAGAGACTTAATTCCATTGTATACATAGGGACATATGCCAAAATTGGGTAAGTCCTGAGGCAATAACAAAGCTGTAGTTAATATTTACATATGTAATATTATTATTCTCAACTGTTGCCCTTGCCACTATGATGCTTTAGCCACGAGGCTCTATAGTCAATCGCAGGGCTTGTCACCCACATCTTATATTTAGCATTCGTAGTGAAGCCACATTCTACAAAATTAGGTCTTACAGGCAACTAGTTCCAAAGCTAATGATAATTTAAGGCAAAAGCAATAATTAATTTGCCACCCTAAAATGAGAAGGGAATTCAAATAAGCGGCCTATAATGCATAAGGTAACCCTATATAGCCCACATAGTGGAACACAACCAGAGTGTCCATCTGAAGTGACATAAAGAAATCTCAACCAGGGGCATATAAAACTGATGTCTCCATCTGCAATTATCACTAACCATATTGTGCCTTCACACGAAGAATTGATCTAGTATAGCATTTATCTCGAGAGATAATGCCTCAATGAGTACAAGCCAGTCACCCGTAAAGGTGGTTCCTCTAGTAGCCTCAATTTCTCTTGTAGCCATACTTAAAAAATTGAAAAATGAAAATGATGAGTAAAATAATAATTAAATAAATAATAGTAAAAAGCTGTTGGAGTGGGTTAGGTCCACTTCAAGCAAAAATTAGGCATAGGGTAATGCAAAAATCCTTAAAAAGATGCATTTACCCCTAAGAAAAGCTAGTGTGGAAAACCAACAAGGGGCGCACTACCTTTAAATATATGACTATAGGTACTTGGAGTAATAAGGGGCTGCCAGTGAAGGGAGTAGTTAGGTTAGCTTGTACATTATCTAAGCCAAGAATGGTTTCTACCAAAATCTATAGGAAAGGGGTCAGTTATTATGAATACCATCAATAATGTTGAAAAATCGGTATTCGCTAGTAAATCTATTGCTAGTTATGTCAGATACTGAGCAAAGAAAATCATCAAAACTACATTAGCATGATAAGTTGAGATGTCAGAAAAAATGCCTAGAGCATTAAAAAGATCTCTAAGGGTACAAGAATTTCTCAAAGCACCCTAGTGGCTATAGATGCTTAAATTTTCAATGCTTGTACGACTTCTCTTGCGTGGTTTGACATGCAATTCGATACACAAGGCAAAGTCTTAGGAGAAAAGGCATGCCTATGTTAACTACAAATTCTTTAGTCAGGGGGCATAGTTCTTAGTGTGTGAAGCAGAAAATGTGAAACGTGGGTCCCAATACTAGGTAGCAACTAAAATAAAACTCATGTCTAGTCATGTTCTTCTTAAGAAGTGTAAACTGGAATATGGGGATAAAATGGAGCTTTTCTAGGTTTTTAGGGCATCCAATAATTTGTGCAGTCCATTGAGAGAAAGTGTGACCATAGTTGGATCACAACGATGATAGACAAAAAAATAACAAAATAAATAAAAAAATAATAAAAAAATAATAACAATAAATAGATAATTAAAATAGAATAAACACTAAACAATAAAATAAAGAAAAAGAAATAAAAAAAGACAAGGTAGGAAAAAACCAAGACATACCTGGAACGAAGATTGCCCAAGGAGAGATGCACTTGAAATGGAGCTCTGAAGGCTTATATATAAGCAATGGCCCAATCACATTTGACTCACTTAAGTCACACCCTTGACTGGACCCTGAACTGCCTATAACATGGTCTTTCATTTTTAAATGTTACATGCATCTTACGTGGATTGTTTTTTGCATGTATTTTGCTCGCATAATTTTTATAGGGAAACATACAAAAGATATGCACAAGAAGCCAAACACATTGGATGTTCAGGTTCTTTGTATGCCTTCCACACCAATAATCTTTCACATGGATTTTTTACACGTGTACTTTTTTACAAAAATAATAAATATAAATTCAATACGGTGAAGTATTTAGGGATACACAAAAAAAATTTCAGGGAGTATTAATTTAATTTTCTATAAAAATGGCATGAAAAAATAATTTTTACTTGGGTGACCATTGAAATACCCGAGAAAAGTGTTGAAAGAACCACTTTCTTGATATTTCAAACCAAGTTATGGGTGTGACTTAATGAGCCACACCTATGACTTGGGATATTTCTATTTAAAAGCCTATTTTTCTTCCTCTCACACCTACTTTGTAATTTTCTCTATCCTGCAACTATGCCACTCACTTGATTTTTGCCCATTTCATACCTTTTTGTCTTTTTTCATGTTTTATTCTGGTAGATTTATTCCTCATCACTTTGAGGTTAGATATAATTTTTCATGTTTCACTCGTTATTTTTCAAGTTACTATACTTTTTAGTCCAAGGTACATTTTTGAAATTTCTTGCTTATTCTTACACTAAATGGACTACAAATGAATATAAAATCATAGAAAACACAAGTATGATCTATTATATCATGTTTTTGCTACTTTTTTTTGCCTTTTTCCTATGTAATTTATGTAAAATAGTGACCATATTTATTATTTTGTGTGAAAAAATGATATTTTTCTGATGTTATTTATGTCTCAATGATCTTATATATAATTTTATATATGTGGACATAGAAACACAATGCATGAATAAAAAATACTATAAAAAATAATATAGATAAAGAAAGAAATAAAATAGTAAAGGTATAGAATAAATTGAACATGACAAGAAAGTAATAATAAATAAATGATATCTAAATGGGTAATAATAATAAAAGTTGACATGTTAATATATTAAAGTAATGAAATATTAGTTAGGAAATATTAACTACCATATAAGCAATAAATTAGTAAATTTTTGTTGCTTTATACATGTTTGCTAGACACTTGGTGGCAGGTGAGGTGGATTTAAGTATTCTTTAGGATGTTAGAATTCGCATGTGGATTTCATGTAGGTTTGGCTTAAGCCTTTTTAAGTCGAAATGCTACTAGAATTCATGCATAACCTATTAATACCTAAATTCAACCATTAAAATAATAAAAAATTAACTAATATTTTTTCCTTCTTTTTAGGAACTATGGCTTAACTATGCCGTGTCCCTATTCCACCGAATGACCAGCACAGGGCACTTACATGGATAACACTAGCTTAAGCTGAGCAATACTGAGCTCTACGGTCATTATAGGTATATCCAAGGTGATTGATGTTTCACACACTATCAGAGCATATTGGACTATTAAAGGAGGCAAATATATTATTGGCCCACACAAGGTGGATAGACTTTTATAGGGTTGTAAACTTGATGTTGTACGATAGTTTTTTGCTACCTTTATTTATAAAGGGTATTAAAGGCTAAATTATGAGGAGGCTGTCATCACTTTTTCTATGTTGGGTCAATAATTTAGCATGGGTCAGTGCATATTTAGACGATTGCTAGGCCTACATACATGGGCTGATGTGTTCCAGTTAGAGAGATGATGTACACCGACTATGTGGGTGATGATCACTTGGCCATGAGTAATCTATGATGTTAAAATGGTGAAGTCCACCATGCTACTCTCTTAAACATTGAGGTATTTATAGAAGGTACCGTCCTTTTCCTATTTGGGACAAACTAGTAATTAAAATGCTCTTAATTTCTCAGACATTTGGTGTCTTTAGGGTATGGTGATATGTAGGCTCATCAATATCATTAATCAAATCCTAACAAACTTACATAGGATAGGTTAAGGCCAGATATCAAAGACAATAGTCGATTGGGTAGTTACTAGGATCTTACTTGTTGTTGGCATACCTGAAGTGGCATTAGGGGAGCCCGTTGAGGGCAATATATATATAGAGCATGAGGCGACTTTGGCATATGCCTCATCGTAGTAAATCCAGCTCAGCTCTTTAGGCATTAAGCCCTAACATTAGATTAGATGGATAAGGCCTTACATATAGGTAGACCTGTATAGGATGGGATACTTTAGGTAGTGGCTCCGCCAATAGAGGAGCACTCTTTAAAGAAGCAGAACCCATATCCAAAGTCTATAGAGGATGTTATGGGAACTAATTTAGGACTTGGTCGAACTCATCACCACATGATGTGCACCATAATATGGCGAGCAGATCCTATCCTTCCGCAATGATCATCCATGGTTTAAGAGCCATCCCCTTACTTTAGGAAAGAGTTTGTTCTATATAGAGACCCAATAGTGTAAACACTAGGCCTTGAGGTGGCTTTTGCCAGGTTTATCTAATGAGGAAAACTACTTTTATAAAAGACTAAGAATTGGAAAGTTTTAAGAACTTTTGATTATTTTTTGACCTTTTAAAAATATTTTTTGAAAGTTTATGAGTCTTTCAAACAATTTTGGGGCTTTTAAACATATCATTAAAAGATTAAATGATGAATTTCAGTGGCATCACTAGGAATTTCTATCTAAGATAAAGCAATTTGGAAAAATTGCTCAATTTCTTAGACTAAAAAGTGACTCATGTCCAACCATCATGAAAGTATTTCCGTGAGTCACATTTTATAAGGAATAATTTAGTTAAATTGGCCAATTTTAAAGTGAAACATTGACTCACAGCTAGCCATCACTATTGCATGGCTGTGAGTCATTTTTTGTCAAAGGAAAATTGGAAAAATTAGCAAACTTTTTGTGTTATTTAATGACACATGGCCGTGGGTCACTAATGCAAGGCAAAAACTTGATGCAACCTCAGCAAGTGTACTAAATCGATAAGTAATACATGGAAATATAATTGAGACCCTAGAATATCAAACTCAAGGGATAAAGGGCTGCTAAGTAAGATATATATAGCTGAGTAGGATTAATCTGAGACAAATTCCAAAGTTTTCGATTGAGAGGGTCCTAAATATAATTAACAAAATAAACAAATAATAAAGCTAATTAAATTAATTATTAAACATTAATTAAAACATTGCCAAGGTACTCTAATCCTCCCCATATCCAATGCATTGAATTAAACCACATAGAAATCTATGGCTTAAATGTGGACAACCCAACTAAACCCCTAGTATCCCATTTTGGTGCCTATTACTCTAGCTACCCGATATCCCATTCCAGAGCTTATCTAAAAGCCAACATAAGCACGAGTCCCAAGACCTAGATATGAACTAGTATCCCATCTAGAGCTTACTACTTTAACACCCATCTATTCTGACACTATTTTAAAATCAAATGCAGTCTATAAAGAGAGTTCAAGGCCTTTATTTCAGAATCATCGAGGAATTTAGATGTAGAAAACACAAGAATAGAGCATGGAAATATCCATTCCATACAAATATAATAATCATTCATTCAAAAGAAATAAAATGATCAAATGTTTAATAAAATAGATAAATGAATAATCACAAAGAAGAATATAACATTCAAGCATATATAAATCAAAGATAGGCTCAATCTATTACATAGATATGGGGATTCATAGATCTCCTAGCAATAAAGCTACAAATTAAACATTAATAAAGTAAAAGGAGAAAGGAAAGAAAAAAACCCATGAAGTCCCTTGTAAGTGATGAAGCCCCAAGTTAAATTGAAGCCTTATCCTCTAACTCTCCAGTAAAATGAAAAATAAAACTAAAACTAATTGTAGAAAATTAAATCTAACCCTAAAACTTGCATTAAAAATAAACCTAATCTAAAGCTTACATCAAAATAAATCTACACTATAATAGAAAATAAAAAGAACCCTAAAAAAATGGAAGAAGAAAACCCTAGATCTAAAATGTCTACTCCTCCTCCTTTTTTAGCCAAATAGAACATAGCTTTTATAGTATTTGCAGATGGAAACGATGGAGATACTTTGGTCTCAGCCATGTCAAGTCGGCCAAAATAGTATTATAGCATCAGCACATGGCTGAGACAATTTGGTCTCAACCATCCACACCCTTCTGGACTGAACGGCTTTGAACTCTGCATTTGACACGACCAAGAAAAATGGTCTCATCTGAGTTCCTTGGTGAAATAGTGCATTTTGTAATTTTATAAGGCACACGACTGAGATAAATGGTCTTAGCCGAGTGCAAGTCAACTTTTCTGTACAAAAGTCAAAATTACACCATTAAACACATAAAAACTTAACAGTTCTTAATATAATCCTATTTGGCATAAAAAGAGAAATTTAACACTTAAAACATGAAAAGCACTCAAAATGAGGCACAAACACGAACAAAAATACACTATAAACAACACTAAATCAGAGTTATCAACTACTCCACACTTAGCTTTTGCTCGTCCTTAAGCAAATGAATAAACCGCATTCCCCCATATTCAAACTCATAGAAATAAAACATAAATTCAGAAAAATTAGAACAACACTTTAGTAGAAGTCACTAAACAAAATCGTAAATCGAAAAGACTCAACTAGAGCATACTAGTTAATCTCTTTGTATGTGTGTGCTAGGCCAAAACAATTGAAAATAGCTTTTAAAAAAAATTACAGTGCAATCTGAGAATCGAGAAAAGAACTCGTGTGCAAATGATTGAAAAAGTGATTTTGCTCTTGAAACTCAAGAGATGCCATAGGCCTCTCCTTTAGCACTGGAACATAAAGGTCATCTCTGCATACAACTCTCAACAAGACAAGAGCCTTAGGACTTAGAGGTCATAATGTGGCTAAAGTATGCCTATCAAGGAAGGATTAAGAGTCACAAATTAGAATTTCCATTTCTACCTCAACTCACCCTTTTTCTCCTAAAAGTAAGACTTTAACTCTACCCTTATTCACTCATCCTCATTGCCAAACTTTAGATATCCAAAATGTAGAACATTTTTTTAAGGAAAAAGCACAAAGAAGAAGAAGAATTCTCTCTAAATTTATCACTAAGATTTTAACTCAATTGATGTTTAAAGGCATAAAATCCTTCTCATCTACACATAGAGTACCCTACACTTAAATGAAACTAATATTGCTAGCTTTCTTCTTTCTTTTCTTTTCTTTATTATTATTATTATCATTATTATTATTATTATTATTATTATTATTATTAAAAGAAAATAGCTAGAACAATCAATTCTACAATTGATAAGTAGGGACTCATAAAAAATCTTCTTAGAGAGGAACTACATTCTGAAAAATTTCTCAATCTCACTTGATATTGGCAATGTATGCCCAACTCTAGAATCTAACAATTGAAGCACAACCCTTTATTCACTAGCATTTCCCAAGAAAAAAATTATCCCACCTACTTCTAGAATGGCTAGTTTAAAAAGGATAAGACAAGGGCTTTTTAGGCTTAAAAGATCAAAATGCAGGTGTAACCAACAAACATAAAATTATCACACATTTAGCATGCTCAAAAGGGCTTGTAAGGGATATTACACAACAAAGGTATGTCAAAAGGTCTTTTCAAAATTGGATTAAGAAAAATGTTGCCTAATTCATTTCTAATCTCATTTTTTATTCGTTTACTTACTTTGAAGGGTGATGAGGAAGGTTCTAGCGCTCTAGAATTCCTACTCAATCACATTCATGCATTGGCTTTTATTATTTTCAAAATTAGACCTAAAGTGTACATTTATTATGAGACCTACTGGTATTGATCTAATTAAAACTAACCGACAAAGAAAAATTCATTCAACAACTAAACACTCTTTTGTTATTCTAACTAATCTAAATAAAGCTTTCTAATTCTAAGTTCAAGATCGTTCACAATAGGAACATCTATAAAGGTAAACCAACTAAGGTACAAAAATATGTAATAACAAAAAAAAAATCACAACTAAGGTAAAATCAAAACACAATTGAAAATTAAACTAAAAATAACTAAATAATAACATAAACTATAAATTAAAGCTAAAACAACAATAAAATAAAATAAAATAAAAAATTAATACAAAAAATAAAATCACTAGAAAATAAAACAAAATAGCTAAATAAGGTGGATTCATGTTTATCATGCCCAAAATTGATGCAAATGCACAAGAAATAGAGTGCTAGAATTTATAATGTAGATGAGAAGAGGAGAAAATGGAATGGAATGTCAAAGGATAGACAGAAAGCGTAACACACGGTGGAGACAAATTAGTCTCTGTTATGTATACCCTTTTGTATCGAGATTGCACATGGTTGAGACAATTTGGTCTTTTCCATGTGCCCCCTTCTAGAACTAAAAATGCACTTGGCACACGGACAAGATGATTTGGTCTCTGTCATGTGTACCAAAATTTCTAAAAAATTTTCAAGTTTTACACCTACTTTTATGCATATTAACACACTTATTTATAAACTTATTTATGCAAAACTCAATGCTTAAATTAATCACCACACAATTAGCAAAAATAAACACAAAAACTTAAAACTTAAAAGTAAAAATAAACAAAAAAATAAACAAACCAATTGAAAAGCAGGGTGAGAGAATTAGTTCTGGTTTAATAAGTCCTAGTTTAACTCTCGTTACTATCTGGAGGACGAACTTGTGATCCAAATGTTGGTCTCTTTGGACTTTATTCCTCATTTTCCCCCATCAGTAGGCAAAATTTATTGAAGTTCACTAAGGCGGGAAACACCATATCTTTAATAAAGTACCATACACCTTAGGTTCATCCAACACATACTCTACCAGCTCTTCTTGTAAGGACCCAAAATAGGCCTTAGTAGAATTCAAGGGCAATTACATGTTATTAAAATCTAATTGAGCAATATTTGATGAATTATTAAGAGCTAAGCTATTAATTAGGGCAAAAATATTATTAAGTTATCAATAATTATGTGATAAATGTGTAAATTATATGGTATAAATTTTATAAGGTCATAATTAAATTATTATTGTTGATTTAATAATATTCAAGGGCGCAATTGAAGTAAAAATTATTAATTTGGGGTAAATTTATAATTACAGCATCTTCAGGGGCAAATGTGAATAAATGAATAATTGAGAGGTTAATTTCAGAGAAAGAATAAATGAATAGGTTAATTTATAACATGCAAGAAATGGAGGGATCACTTTATAACATGCAAAAAGGTGTGGATTAATTAAAGGACATGCAACTTGTTGAGGGACCAAAAAGGGAATTTTCCTAACTATTATAAATAGTCTTTTTGCTAGTAGAATGAAAGGGAAACTTAATAAGAGATGGTGGTGGACGAAATTCTAGAGAGAGTTACAGAAATTTCCTTTCTCCTACTCATTTCTTAAAGCCATAGATGATTTCTCAAGGTCTTCTTGAAGAGGAAATAATTGCATGTTGTTCAATCTAGATCATTAGTATAAAACTATAAGGTAAATATTTTAACTTGATAGTTTATCTCTTCATCTTCATCTCCTTCTTAATTTGATTGATGATGGATTAAGATAAATGATGGAAGATTGTTGTTGAATGAATGAATTGATGCAAAGGATAAAGAGAAGGTAGAAGAGACAAGGAAAAGGGCTTGCAAAGGACTAAGAGTGAAAGGAAAATTTAAAGAAGATTTGAATTACATGTCCAGGTTTGGGAACTATTATTTCTTGCATGCATTAATATTGTGTTGATTATGGATTTTATAAATATATTGACTTATATTAAGATATTAGACATTAATGTAAAAATGCTGTCCAGAAATTCGGATTGACCTCCAATAACTAATTTGATCATAAGTTGAATTTTTGAACTCCGAATTTGATGTGATTAGTTGGGTTAGAACCGGAACTTCTGCGCCTACAAATGTTATAGAAATAATAATAATGAAAATTTTCCTCTAAGGTCCTCAAAAATGACCAAAACAGTAGCCTTTGAAAGAAGAAAAGTTAATGAATTTGAAATTCTGGGTTAAGTTCATTTGACCTAGCTGTATTTGTTTGTTAATAACTTGAGTTCTAAAAAAGGAAATTGAATGATTCAAGTTGGTATGTTTTATTAAGACATTAATGTATATTTTTGTAGAAGGAAATCATTTCTAGATCGGCCTCTAACTTCTCTTAAAATTAGCTTGAATCTCGTAGAAACAGTTGTTCACTGTCAAAGAACAGATCTTAGTATTTTTGGCATAATTATCAGTAGAAAAGTCGAAATGTTATGATATAAAATTATGGGTAAACTAGATACATAGAACCACAACTTTGATGAAGGGAAGTTGGTCTAATTCTATGCCCATTTTATTTTATGAATTTTCTAATTGGTGACAAAAACTGTTTTGGTGTTATGAACAACTTATAGTTTTCTTCAATATCTTGAGTTATAAATGTGATATTAAGGTAATTCTTGATGTTTTGGAAATTGGAAACACAGGGGATTAGTATTCTCATACTTTCATGTAAATAAATAGAGAAGTAACATGAATATTTTTGTAGGATATGTTGAACAAATGTAATGAGAATAAGTTTTATGAATCTTTAATAAAGAGAAATATGTAAGTATCATGAACTAGTTGCTGTAATTACAGCATAATTTGGGTTATAAAACCTCAATTGAGTTAATTAAAATTTCATATTTTACATGAGAAACATACCTATAACTTTGTAGGAGATACCAAGGGCTAAATATGCTTGTAAGCTATTCAAATGTTCACTTGAAATTGTAGTGAGCTGTTAATTTCGGTTTCGGAATAGGCTGAAGTAAAAATGATGTATTTTTGTGTGTATTGCTCATAATTCTATGAGGTTGAATCCTATGAAAAATAGACTTATAAATTAACATTTTTTATGAAGTAAACTTTGTTTAATTATGTTTGTATGAGTTCCTAATGTTCGCTTGAAATTCTTGAAAAACTGGATATACTGTTAAGGAACAGATTGTGGTATTTTGGACATAAATCTTAGTGAGGGAGTCAAAAAGCTATGCTATAAAATTCTGGATAAACTAGACACCTAGGAGCAGGATTTTTTAAAGGATAGTAAGGCTGATTCACTCCCCATTTTATTCTAAAAATTTTACAAGTGGTAAAAATAATTGTTTCTGAATTTATGAACAGCCAATGGTTTTTCTTGAATATCTTGAATTATAGATGAGATATTGTGATAAATTTTGATGTTGTAGAAACAAGACATATAGGGGAATGAAATTGTAGAAGGACACATGGGATGTTGTAGAAACAAGACATATAGGGGAATGAAATTGTAGAAGGACACATGGCCTAAAAATTATATTTACTAGACCAAAAAGGGCACCTAATTTTGATCCAGAAAGCTGCCCCTGTGCAGATTTGTGTAGGAAGAATTTTAATTTTTTTTCTATATTTGGTTTAAATATAGTTATGTTAAATATGTGTATATATGATTAAACATTGAATGATAATAGCATGTAATATGATTGACAATAAAGATAGGTATAATCACATATATTCAAACTTATGTACATGATTTATTACATGAAATTATGCTTACATGTATATACTTATATGTTGCGCTTATATGCCACTATGCAAAGAGTATATGAAGACAGTGACATATGTTCATTCACAGATAATTGTATTGTGCTGATTATACTCATATTCATGTGTATATTATCAGAGATTCCTTATCATCTTATACGAACATATATTTACATATATGTGCATATTGAATATTTATAGTCATTTGTATAATTATCAGTGATTGTATATTTATAGTCATACACATACATACGCATATAGGTTAAACTGTTGTGAACATGATCATACACATCATTGATTTAAGAAACCCAATAGAGCATGATGTTATGTATCATCATATTACATATGTAAAATAGCTACTTGTTTTGAAGGGATTACAAGTACAAAATAGTAATACTTAATTGTGCTCAAGATAACATGTTTATAGAAAACTTATACGTTTATATCTATGACTCCATGCTCGTATATATATATATACATGAATATATATGTATGAACATCAATATGTATATGATGAGAAAAGAGCAAAGTACAGAATAGCAATACCGAATTATGCATATGATCACATGTTTACAGAAAGTTATACGTGAGCATGTATATGATTACCTTGTACAAAGTTATGTAAGAGTATACGTGTATATGAATGAATAAACAAAATATAACGCAAAGAGGTTTTACTGCCTGCATTGAGTCTAGGAAGTGGATAGATAGGCATGCCTATAAGGGTACTTTGCAGCTGCTTCTGAACATTTAGACCTATTTAGGTCCACTTGAATTTAAAAGTATAGTGACCCTGTTTGGGTTTAAAAGTTAAAGTTAATCTAACAACCCTCATGTGGGTTGTAGCCGACCCCATTTGGGTCCGCTTGACCCGTCCATGTTATTTAATTGACCCCATTTGGGTCCATGTTATTTGATTGACCCCATTTGGGTCCATGTTATTTGATTTACCCCGTTTGGGTCCATGTTATTTGTTCGACCTTGTTTGGGTCCACCGATTTATCATACAGTTTTATCCCTACAAGGGATCTTCGTTTAATACCTCCGGGTATCTCCTTGGTGCCTTCGGGTGACCTATTATCTCTTTGGTGCCTTCGGGTGACCTAGTATCTTCGGGTACCACCGTATAACCCGTTATCCACTCTTTAAAATAGTGCAGGTTTTATTATCAAGGTTAGGAAAAGTTTAATAAGGCATGCAAATTCTTAGTTGACTTTATACTATTCTACATATGAAATTCCTTTTGTTGCATACAAAACACATGTCTAAAAGAATGCTCAATATACATATGTATCTATATTGCTAGTACAAAAACAAATTGCATGTTAATTGCTAAATGCTCTCTATTTATATGTGTCCTTTTATTCTTATATGTATGAACTTGTATGATTTCTATAAGTGAATTTAAATGTTTAATTTCTTTCATTTCTTGAAATAAATCATTGTTACATTTGAAGCATGTTGGATGCTTGTTGACGATCACTGTGAGTGGTCGTCTATCATGATTTAGTTCCCCACTAAGCTTTATAGCTTAGAACGGGTGTTTCATCCGTGTCGGTTGCAAGGTTAAGACTTTCTCTCAGGATTGATATCTGTAGCTGGCTGGCCAACACAAGTCTTTGAAGATTATAAAGTATATAGTTGTCTTTTTATTCCTTTTTGTATTTCAAAGGTTTTATGTTGTGTTGGAAATCTTGTAAAAGTACAACTATTTTGTAAGATGTTATTAGCGGTTATATGTTTGTATAGAGACTCTAATGTATATTGTGAAGTTTTAATAGTTTAGCACTCTTATGGATAAAGTATGAATATCAGTTCTCTATATAGTTGACATATGTTTATGTTACACAGTAGAACATGTGTAATGAGATGAATAAAGTGATATGTATAGATTATAGAATAAGGGTGCTACAATTAGTGGTATCAGAGCAAAGGTTTAGCCGTTCCTAGGCTATAAGTGTTTACAGTTGTTGTCATATGAAGTTTTTTGTGTTGGCATAATGCAGATATCACTGTTTTGTTTTGTATAGATTGAAGGATGGATAAGTCAAAAGAAATTGGAGATGAGATAGTCAAAGACAATAGTACTGGGGCTTTAAACACTTATGCTCTTGAATCATCGAAAGTGAACTGTGTCGAAATACTAGTTTCCTTGCTTGAAAGGTTAAAAGAGGTGATCCATGATTTAACTCAGATTCTACAAGAGTTATCTAAATTAAGAATGATGACAGAAGTTGAGAATAACTGTGAGTCTAAAGGTAATTATAATAAGAACCCAAAACAAGATAAATTAAATAAAAGAAAAAGGATGATGGAAGAAGGTTCCTCTAGCAAAATAGCACATTTTAAGCAAGATTTAATCAAGGTAGGCGGAGGTCCACGAGCCCCTAAGTGCAATCATTGCTCTAAGAATCATTGGGGTACCTGTAGGGTTGCAAATCAGGCTTGTTTTAGATGTGGAAGTACCAGCCATTTTCTGGCAAATTGCCCAAGACCCCAAAAGATTAAGAGAACAACATCCAAGAGTGAAAAAGAAGCTTAAGGTTCTAAAAGAGTTTGAAGCTACTGATCAAGTTTTATTTTGGTAAATATCTCTTTTACCTTAGAATTTATTTATTTGGAATGATAAATCTTAAGCTTAGAAATAGATTTTATATGCTTTTGAAATATTTTATATGATGGAAGTTTGTCAATGGTATATGAATATGATTGGTATATGCAATTATGGTATAAGTGTGTTAGAAGAATGCATAGTGATTATTTTATAATGATACATGGGATGGAGTTTTGCTTAGTTGATAAAAGTATCTATAGTTGAAGGTTTTGAGATATCAAATTGAGGTGTAATTATGATGCTCTATATACCTGTCAGTATTTCCTTATCGAGTATGGGCATTTGACGAAGCATTATACTTGGGATAGGGTAAAAACATATACAGTACATGAGAAAATGCATTTGCATCTTATTGCATACACGAAAGCATTATTCACGCATAATATAGCATCAAGCATCGTATTACATGTACAGGCCCCAACTGATAAAGAAAACTGATAGGATATATGTTGAGTATAATACTGGTGCAATTTTATGATAATATCGCTTTTTATGGAGATTGAGTTATAAGAAAAGCTATTTAAGTCAGAGTGAGCATTAAGGAAAGTTGGCAGAGATAGTATGGAATGGAAGTTTACAGTGCTAAACATAGAAGTTTAAGAATTGATAGTGGTACATTTGAGCAAGGACACAGGAATGAATTTCGAGGACGAAATTCCTTAAGGAGGAGAGAATTGTAAGGACCCAAAATAGGCCTTAGTAGAATTCAAGGGCAATTACATGTTATTAAAGTCTAATTGAGCATTATTTGATGAATTATTAAGAGCTAAGCTATTAATTGGGGCAAAAATATTATTAAGTTATCAATAATTATGTGATAAATGTGTAAATTATATGGTATAAATTTTATAAGGTCATAATTAAATTATTATTGTTGGTTTAATAATATTCAAGGGCGTAACTGAAGTAAAAAGTATTAATCTGGGGTAAATTTATAATTACGGCATCTTTAGGGACAAATGTGAATAAATGAATAATTGAGAGGTTACTTTCAGAGAAAGAATAAATGAATAGGTTAATTTATAACATGCAAGAAATGGAGGGATCACTTTATAACATGCAAAAAGGTGTGGGTTAATTAAAGGACATGCAACTTGTTGAGGGACCAAAAAGGGAATTTACCTAACTATTATAAATAGTCTTTTTGCTAGTGGAATGAAAGGGAAACTTAATAAGAGATGGTGGTGGACGAAATTCTGGAGAGAGTTACAGAAATTTCCTTTCTCCTACTCCTTTCTTAAAGCCATAGATGATTTCTCAAGGTCTTCTTGAAGAGGAAATAATTGCATGTTGTTCAATCTAGATCATTAGTATAAAACTATAAGGTAAATATTTTAACTTGATAGTTTATCTCTTCATCTTCATCTCCTTCTTAATTTGATTGATGATGGATTAAGATAAATGATGGAAGATTGTTGTTGAATGAATGAATTGATGCAAAGGATAAAAAGAAGGTAGAAGAGACAAGGAAAAGGGCTTGCAAAGGACTAAGAGTGAAAGGAAAATTTAAAGAAGATTTGAATTACATGTCCAGGTTTGGGAACTATTATTTCTTGCATGCATTAATATTGTGTTGATTATGGATTTTATAAATATATTGACTTATATTAAGATATTAGACATTAATGTAAAAATGCTGTCCAGAAATTCGGATTGACCTCCAATAACTAATTTGATCATAAGTTGAATTTTTGAACTCAGAATTTGATGTGATTAGTTGGGTTAGAACCGGGACTTCTGCGCCTAAAAATGTTATAGAAATAACAATAATGAAAATTTTCCTCTAAGGTCCTCAAAAATGACCAAAACAGTAGCCTTTGAAAGAAGAAAAGTTAATGAATTTGAAATTCTGGGTTAACTTCATTTGACCTAGCTGTATTTGTTTGTTAATAACTTGAGTTCTAAAAAAGGAAATTGAATGATTCAAGTTGGTATGTTTTATTAAGACATTAATTTATATTTTTGTAGAAGGAAATCATTTCTAGATCGGCCTCTAACTTCTCTTAAAATTAGCTTGAATCTCGTAGAAACAGTTGTTCACTGTCAAAGAACAGATCTTAGTATTTTTGGCATAATTATCAGTAGAAAAGTCGAAACGTTATGATATAAAATTATGGGTAAACTAGATACATAGAACCACAACTTTGATGAAGGGAAGTTGGTCTAATTCTGTGCCCATTTTATTTTATGAATTTTCTAATTGGTGACAAAAACTGTTTTGGTGTTATGAACAGCTTATAGTTTTCTTCAATATCTTGAGTTATAAATGTGATATTAAGGTAATTCTTGATGTTTTGGAAATTAGAAACACAGGGGATTAGTATTCTCATACTTTCATGTAAATAAATAGAGAAGTAACATGAATATTTTTGTAGGATATGTTGAACAAATGTAATGAGAATAAGTTTTATGAATCTTTAATAAAGAGAAATTGTTTAAGTATCATGAACTAGTTGCTGTAATTACAGCATAATTTGGGTTATAAAACCTCAATTGAGTTAATTAAAATTTCATATTTTACATGAGAAACATACCTATAACTTTGAAGGAGATACCAAGGGCTAAATATGCTTGTAAGCTATTCAAATGTTCACTTGAAATTGTAGTGAGCTATTAATTTCGATTTCGGAACAGGCTGAAGTAAAAATGATGTATTTTTGTGTGTATTGCTCAGAATACTATGAGGTTGAATCCTATGAAAAATAGACTTATAAATTAACATTTTTTATGAAGGAAACTTTGTTTAATTATGTTTGTATGAGTTCCTAATGTTCGCTTGAAATTCTTGAAAAACTGGATATACTGTTAAGGAACAGATTGTGGTATTTTGGACATAAATCTTAGTGAGGGAGTCAAAAAGCTTTGCTATAAAATTCTGGATAAACTAGACACCTAGGAGCAGGATTTTTTGAAGGATAGTAAGGCTGATTCACTCCCCATTTTATTCTAAAAATTTTACAAGTGGTAAAAATAACTGTTTCTAAATTTATGAACAGCCAATGGTTTTTCTTGAATATCTTGAATTATAGATGAGATATTGTGATAAATTTTGATGTTGTAGAAACAAGACATATAGGGGAATGAAATTATAGAAGGACACATGGCCTAAAAATTATATTTACTAGACCAAAAAGGGCACCTAATTTTGATCCAGAAAGCTGCCCCTGTGCAGATTTGTGTAGGAAGAATTTTAATTTGTTTTCTATATTTGGTTTAAATATAGTTATGTTAAATATGTGTATATATGATTACACATTGAATGATAATAGCATTTAATATGATTGACAATAAAGATAGGTATAATCACATATATTCAAACTTATGTACATGATTTATTACATGAAATTATGCTTACATGTATATACTTATATGTTGCGCTTATATGCCACTATGCAAAGAGTATATGAAGACAGTGACATATGTTCATTCACAGATAATTGTATTGTGCTGATTATACTCATATTCATGTGTATATTGTCAGAGATTCCTTATCATCTTATATGAACATATTTTTACATATATGTGCATATTTAATATTTATAGTCATTCGTATAATTATCAGTGATTGTTTATTTATAGTCATACACATACATACGCATATAGGTTAAACTGTTGTGAACATGATCATACACATCATTGATTTAAGAAACCCAATAGAGCATGTTGTTATGTATCATCATATTACATATGTAAAATAGCTACTTGTTTTGAAGGGATTACAAGTACAAAATAGTAATACTTAATTGTGCTCAAGATAACATGTTTATCGAAAACTTATACGTTTATATCTATGACACCATGCTCGTATATATATATATACATGAATATATATGTATGAACATCAATATGTATATGATGAGAAAAGAGCAAAGTACAGAATAGCAATACCGAATTATGCATATGATCACATGTTTACAGAAAGTTATACGTGAGCATGTATATGATTACCTTGTACATAGTTATATAAGAGTATACATGTATATGAATGAGTAAAGAAAAGATAACGCAAAGAGATTTTACTGCTTGCATTGAGTCTAGGAAGTGGATAGATAGGCATGCCTATAAGGGTACTTTGCAGCTGCTTCTGAACATTTAAACCTGTTTAGGTCCACTTGAATTTAAAAGTATAGTGACCCTGTTTGGGTTTAAAAGTTAAAGTTAATTTAACAACCCTCGTGTGGGTTGTAGCCGACCCCGTTTGGGTCCGCTTTTCCGGTCTATGTTATTTGATTGACCCCATTTGGGTCCATGTTATTTGATTGACCCCATTTGGGTCCATGTTATTTAATTGACCCCGTTTGGGTCCATGTTATTTGTTCGACCTTGTTTGGGTCCACCGATTTATCATACAGTTTTATCCCTACAAGGGATCATCGTTTAATACCTTCGGGTATCTCCTTGGTGCCTTCAGGTGACCTATTATCTCTTTGGTGCCATCGAGTGACCTAGTATCTTCGGGTACCACCGTATAACCCGTTATCCACTCTTTAGAATAGTGCAAGTTTTATTATCAAGGTTAAGAAAAGTTTAATAAGGCATGCAAATTCTTAGTTGACTTTATACTATTCTACATATGAAATTCCTTTTGTTGCATACAAAACACGTCTAAAAGAATGCTCAATATACATATGTATCTATACTGCTAGTACAAAAACAAATTGCATGTTAATTGCTAAATGCTCTCTATTTATATGTGTCCTTTATTCTTATATGTATTACCTTGTATATTTTTATAAGTGAATTTAAATGTTTAATTTCTTTCATTTCTTGAAATAAATCATTGTTACATTTGAAGCATGTTGGATGCTTGTTGACGATCACTGTGAGTGGTCGTCTATCATGATTTAGTTCCCCACTAAGCTTTATAGCTTAGCACGGGTGTTTCATCCGTGTAGGTTGCAAGGTTAAGACTTTCTCTCAAGATTGATATCTGTAGCTGGCTGGCCAACACAAGTCTTTGAAGATTATAAAGTATATAGTTGTCTTTTTATTCCTTTTTGTATTTCAAAGGTTTTATGTTGTGTTGGAAATCTTGTAAAAGTACAACTATTTTGTAAGATGTTATTAGCGGTTATATGTTTGTACAGAGACTCTAATGTATATTGTGAAGTTTTAATAGTTTAGCACTCTTATGGATTAAGTATGAATATCAGTTCTCTATATAGTTGACATATGTTTATGTTACACAGTAGAACATGTGTAATGAGATGAATAAAGTGATATGTATAGATTATAGAATAAGGGTGCTACACTTCTAGCCTTAATAAACTCTTTGAGTGGATTAAATTCAATGCTTCCACTTGAGAGTTGAACCATTTTTTTCTCTTTGGTGAAGAATTCTTCATAAGAGATTGAAATTGATTCTCTAAGCTATAGGCCTTGTCTTCGACAATGATTGGTCCCTCCTCCAATTCATTCACCCTACACTTAATTTCTTCATTGCCCACTAACTGTGCATGACTCAATTTCTCTTCAATATCATCATCATCTTTATTTTGCACCAAAATACTCAAAAACTACAATTTGGATTCTAGGTTTTTGATTCTGATTCTTGACTTCTCAATAAAGGCTCTTGAGTCTTCAATAAATTCTTTTGATTCTTGATCTTTTCCTCTTGAGAATTAATTGTACCCTTCCATTCTTCCCTTTCAGCTCTAAATTGCTTCTCCTTACTTGCAAATAGGTCAAGGAGAACTTAAATTTTGGAGGCACTTTGACTCTTGCATTATCCATTGTGATCCAGGATTATTAAAAAATAGCAATAAGTAGACTATTGAAGGATGATGCAAGTACTACAGTTCTTGCATTTCTCTCCTTAACTCTTCCATTTACACTCTCAAAAGAACCAATTCATCATCTTGGATACAACCATGCATCAGTTGAACATGCATCAAAAACTTCCTGCGAAGAATAACACCAAATGAAAAATAAAGAAAAATAAAATTCTCAGACTAAGCTCAAATAGAGATATCAAACAAACAACACCGTTTATCGCCAACAATGGCACCAAAAACTTGATGTGACCTCAGCAATTGAACTGAATTGACAAGTAATATAAGGGAATATAATTAAGACCCTAGAATATTGAACCCAAGGGATAAAAGGCTACTAAGTCAGATATCTAGAGTTGAGCAGGAATAATCTGAGACAAATTACCAAGTTTTTTATTGAGAGTGTCTTAAATCTAATTAACAAAATAAACAAATAATAAAGCTAATTAAACTAATTATTAAACATTAATTAAAACATTGTCAAGGCACCCTAATACTCCCCATACCTAATGCATTAAATTAAACCATAAAGAAATCCATGGCTTAAATGTGGACAACCCAACTAAACCTCTAGTATCCCATTCTAAAGCCTACTACTTTAACTACCCAATATCCCATTTTGGAGCTTATGTGAAAGCCAACATAAGCATGGGTCCCAAGACTTAGATATGAACCAGTATTCAATTTTGGAGCTTACAACTACTTCAATACCCATTTATTCTTTAACTATTTTTGAATAAAAAGCAATCTATAAAGAGAGTTCAAGACCTCCATTCCCGAATCATTGAAGACTTTAGATGTAAAAAACACAAGAACAGAGCATGGAAATACTCATTCCATACAAACATAATAATCATTCATTCAAATGAAATAAAATGATCAAATGCTCAATAAAGCAAATAAATGAATAATCATAAAGAAGAACAGAACATTCAAGCATATATAAATCAAAGATAGGTTCAATCTATTACATAGATATAAAACTACAAATTAAACATTAATAAAGTAAAAAGAGAAATGAAAGAAGAAACCCATGAAGTCCCTTGTAACTGATGAAGCCCCAAGTTAAATCCAAGCCTTCTCCTCTAACTCTCTAGCAAAATGAAAAATAAAACTAAAACTAATTGTAGAAAATTAAATCTAACCCTAAAACTTGCATTAAAAATAAACCTAATCTAAAGCTTACATTAAAATAAATCTACACTATAATAGAAAATAAAGTGAAACCCTAAAAAATGGAAGAAGAAAATGCTAGATCTAAAATGTCTGCTCCTCCTCCTTTTTTAGCCAAATAAAACTTAACTTTTATAGCATCAAAATCACATGTACCTATAGTTTTTGGCAATTCCACTAGGGATGCATTTTCCTCTTTGAGAATCTAGTCTAAAAAGGCCTGTAATTAACATCTTATCAAATCTGTAGTTTCTTTATTTATCATTTTACATCCCATGCATTCATACTTTATGAATTTGTTATACCTTTTGCCTTTTGATGGCTTCCTGAAGTATGAACCTTTCCTCCAATCATTGCAAGGGGAAGGAGGATTGTTAAGGATAATAATCAACAATCTAGACCCATGTATATAATAGGCATATCAAATGATGACTCAATTGGTCGCAGCTCTTATGATGAGATAGGTCCATCTCTACGCTTATACGTCTATATATTTTTTGTATATTATACATCATGTATTGTTGATGTCATACATAATTGATATATTGCTTCATGCATCATGCGTGCCATGTCATACATCATTTCTCATCACATCATGCATCATATCTAACCTTTTTGTGCTTATAGCCATAGATCAACTGAAGAGGTCTAGGTGGAAGAGAACTTTGTCCAACAGGTCGATTAGGTAATCTTCGATTTCAAAAGTGTTAGAGAGTATGCCCTAGAGCCCATGTAAAAGGGATGTATTTCATATGTATGAATTCATATTCTTAATAAAAGGCACCATTTATTTATTAATGCTAAGTTTAAATACATGAGTTTGTAAATCTTAAATTAATAAATGAAGTCCTAGATATTTAAAACACAGTGCAAAGGCAATCATTAAAGTGTTCATGATATGAGATGTCTATTGCATGCAAATGTGTTAATATCTAAATATCCCTAGTCATAGAATTAAAAAGACAAGACATTGTTATTTCGAATAGACTAGCACATGTTATGGTTCTTGAATGGTTCAAGCAATGGTTCTCATAACTATGATTATGAAAGATAATCAAAGCTAACATGTGGATGCTTGTTAGAAGAATAAGTTCATTGGAGACCTACAAAGAGAATCCTCACATGGATATTAATTCTATGTCAGTGAGGAATCTCTTCATAGCAGTTGTACAAGTATCCTTAGACTTGAGATCACCAAAGTTATCTTAAGTAACAAGTGGTAAATTTTGACTCCATAACTTATTACTTCCAACTGGGAGTGATCATAGTTAGGAGATTGGGTATATCATGACCTACTTGAAGATCGTTGAGTGATTGACAAAGGATTTACCATCCTAGATTTATTAAGGGAAGTTATCTCGCATGATTCTATAATTGCCTTGTTCAAAAAATCTCTGGCCAGAGTAATATGCCAAGATGGATAGAGATCCATGAAGGGCATTTTGGGAATAATGGTTAAATTAATAGAACATACATAATTAGATTTATATGAGTTGATAGAAATCCATACTCTGAATCTAATTGAGATAAGAGTGGTGAAAGGAGTAATTACACGGTAACTATTTCTATGGAATGGTATAGTCAAATCACTTTACTTTCCTAACATTTGGGTAGTCATAATGCCTAGTTAGAGGCCACTCATGATTTGTATAATAGTGTATCATAAATATCAATAGGGATTGATGAAATGATTTAAAGAAGTTTAAATCATATGAGTTTTGAATAGAACTCAAAATTACATATTATATTGCCAACATGAACAGGAACCCAATAGGTCACACACATATATAGAAAAGGATAAAATGGTAAAATGACAAGGATAATAATATTTGATATTATTATAGGAATAGAGAAGTGAATAAGAGAATAATTAATTAAAGAGTTTAATTAATTATGATCAAGTAAAATTGTTTGCAGAACTTTTTAGAAATGTTATGTAAAATGGACCTAATTGAAATAATGTATTTCATAATTAATTATTAATTAGACTATAAGTGTTATAGGGCTGATATAATAATTAATAGATCAATTGAAGAAATATATTGAGGCCCAAATAAGTGAAGTTGGCACAGAAACCCTCAAGAGGAAAGGTTTCTCACCACCTCCTGGTGGAAGGCCTTAGAGGCCTAAATCTTGGAATAACATAAATTAAATATATTTTATAAGTTTTATGGAGCCTACATATTTAATTTGGTTGGATTTGGAATTCATTTGGGTAATTAAATCCAAGTATATGCATAAAGGGCCTAGTTTATGGGTTTTGTGCATAGTCATTTGAGAAAGGGCTTAAATTTGATTTAATTGAGCCCAAATAAATTATTAATAATTCTAGAAGCCCAATTAATATTTCTCCAGAAATTTTAAAGAGCCCAATCCTATTATAAAGTTGGATTTTTAACATAACTATAAAAATCCAAGTGATAGGGTTTTAGGGTTAAGTGTAAACAATTAAGAGAAAAGAGTTCTCTCACTCTCAAAAAACCCTAGCCGCCACCCATTGCTAGCATCAAGGGGATTTCGGCCAGCCCCTTGTCTCCTCTATTTTTGGTTCATTCAATCCCTCTCTAGTGTGGATTACTCATTGGAGGTGTTCGATTTTGGACACTGTGGTTTGCGACAACCCAGTGAGAAGTAAAATCAACTATTCAACAAAAATCAAAGGTGATTTTTTTATTCTCATTAATATTTATATTGTAAATTCATGGAAAGATTAGATCTATTGGTTAAAAATTTTAAATTTCGCTTATGTATGAGATGCATGTAACCGATAATTCCCAAAATGGAATCAGAGCCTCGATTTTGCCATGAATCTACAATTCTATATTTTTCTTCGGAATAAGTTTTATTTTTGAGTTATTTATTTCATGAAATTTAAAATATCAGATTTGATTGTTCATGAATGAGAAATATTGATTTCTGGATATATGTGATCAAATTGTAGATTTAGATGCTTATTTTAGTGCTTTAGATGCATGAAAAAATTAATTAAAAATCGTCATTATGAAAACATGCAAATCTGAAATTTTCTATTTTGAGTTTTTTGCATTGTTTTGGTGTAAAAACGATTTTAATTGATTAGATAGGTATTATAATTAATATGACATGTTAATATACTGTCCTAAGATGTTATTAGGGCTGGTAATGGTCGGATTTAATTATTTATACCTGATGGTACATGTTAATTATGAAACTAGGTGCTTATTGGCATGTAAATTGCTATTTTAACAACTAGTTTTTAAAATTAAATGTAAAAACGTTTTTGGCATGTTTGTAAGTGATTTTTAAAGATTAAATATCAGGTCTGGACATATTTTAAATTTGGTTTTAATTCTGGTCCATGACAATTTAATTGATTAATTTTAAAATCACTTAAAACTATGACTAGTTTGTGTTTGTTACATGTTTAATCAAGATTGTTTGTTTTGTTTTGATTAAAATGGTAAAAACACATTCAGATCAGATTGGTACAGAATATTAAATCAATATTTATGAACTTATTTAGATTATTAAATGACTCATAAAATTGATTTAAATGTTTGTGCATTTTATGGCATTACATAAGCATTAAACAACTTGTTTTTGTTGTTTGTTTGTTTTTGCATGAATGCCATGTACCATATATGTGTTCTTAATGATTTTATATTTTTAATTCATGTTAGCACATATTATATGCATTTTTAATGTTTATGGGCTGTATGACATAAAATTAAAAATGGCAAAATTGGAAATTATACTAGAGTTGATTTATAGCACAAATCTAACTAGTTAGTGTTTTGGGCTTTTAAAAGAACTTATTCAATAAGAGGATTTAGTCCATTGGGCTTTGGCCCAGGCCCGTCATGGGGTCTTCTCTTAAAGGTTCAAGTACAAAATTTCCATTAATGGGCTTGGCTAAATTAATTAAAATTAGACTTTGTTTTATCCATGAATGCTATATATATTTATTTGCTAATTTGGTGTGATGAATGGATATGCATGGTGCTTTCATGGGCCCTGGGTTTTGTAATTAAATATGGCCTGCGAGCCATTATATTTTGTTGTAAAAGTTTTTCATTTATTTCTTAGAATAGAATATACTTGAAGACTTTGTAAATCAAGACGAAGCCCACCGGAGTGGAGAAGCCCAACTCGAAGATTCTTATGTAATAGTATAGAATCTTAGTTGTAGGTTTTTGGGCCCATATTTGTCACGCTTTACTTTATGCAATTATTTATATATGCATGCTATGTATGGATGACAAAGCGTATGCCATGTAAGCCGTAATAAAATGAATTCCTAAAATAGTAAGTCACAAAGTTGCCTTCCTAATTCGAAACATGTCAAGGCATCGATCATCGGTCACGTAGACTAGGAGTCCTAGATGCGCCCGATTATCTTTGTGAGGCATGGGTTGTGAATGTAGGTTAGACTTATCATGGAAAGGGATGCCCGGACCTAGGCAACTAATAAATGGGTTGTGCTATAACATCATAAGATGTTAGCCCATTTGATCCAAGAGTCATGTACGAGATATGATTGGAGTTTTCCTACCTAAGTAACTTAACTTGTTAGGTGTACAAGCTCAGCTTGACTAATAAGTTGTTGTGAAAAGTGGATCTTGGCCCACATTAAATCACTAACGCGAATTATTTAAAGAGATATTAATTCGGTTTGTGGGATCATAAATAAGACCTCATTTAATCTTGCTAAATTTTATTGTAGATTGAAAATGGCATCTTCAAACAACAATTTCTCATTGCGATCAGTCCTTGAAAAGGACAAATTGAATGGCACCAATTTCATAGACTGGTCTCGAAACTTAAGAATAGTTCTTAAGCAAGAGAAGAAGTCGTATGTTTTGGATGCACCCTTACCTGAGGAACCTGCTAGGAACGCTTCTGTGGTTCAAAAGGAAACTTTTGAGACCAAGAAAAGTGACTCTAATGATGTGACCTGTTTGATGCTAGCCACTATGGTGCTTGAATTGTAAAAGCAATTTATGGACCAAGAGGCCTATGTGATCATGGTGCACCTCAAGGAGATGTTCCAAGAGCAAGCTCGTCACGAGAGGTTCGTGACAACAAAGGCCTTAATTTCTTGCAAGATGGCTGAGGGTACTCCTGTTAGTACCCATGTACTCAAGATGAAAGGGTATCTTGATACTCTTGAGAAGCTTGAGGTACTAATGCCAAAGGAATTGGCCACTGACTTGATCTTAGGATCATTGCCTGCTGCTTATGATCCATTTGTGATGAATTATAACATGCATGCAATGAACAAGTCAGTCACTGAGTTTCATGGGATACTTAAGAATGCTGAAGAGAACATTCGAAAGACCAATCCCGTACTAATGGTTCAAAAGGGAATTAAGAAGGGAACTGCTAAGGGAAAGGGAAAGGGAAAAGGAAAACCCAAGTCAGTTGGGAGTGCACCTCAGGCCCAATCCAAGCCCAAGGCGCCAAAACTCAAAGAGAGTGAGAGCACTTGCTTCCATTGCAACAAGATAGGGCATTGGAGGAAGAATTGCGCTCTCTTCAAGGAAGAACAAAAGAAGAATGGAGCCAAGGCGTCCAGTTCTGGTATTTTTGTTGTTGAAATTAACCTTTCTATTTCTACCACTTGGGTATTGGATACCGGTTGTGGTTCTCACATTTGTTCAAATGTGCAGGGGCTAAGAAATAGGCAGTTACTTGGGAAGAATGAAGTGGACCTCCGTGTGGGGAATGGAGCACGAGTTGCTGCCATGGAGATAGGCGACTATCACCTCACTTTACCTTCCGGACTTTGTATTGTTTTGAATAATTGTTATTATGTGCCTGCTATAAGCAGAAATATTATTTCAGTTTCATGTTTGGATAATGATGAATTTGATTTTGTTATTAAAAATGGCAATGCTCATATTCGTTGACAAGGCATTTTTTATGGCAATGCCATGTTGCAAAATGGCCTTTATATCCTTGATTTACAAAACAAAGAGTCAATATACAACATTAATACAAAGAGGGTTAAATCAAACAAATTGAACCCTACTTACTTCTAGCATTGTCGTTTAGGACATGCAAACGAAAAATGCATTTCAAGACTCCACAAAACTGGAGTGCTTGGGTCATTCGACTTAGAGTCTTATGACACATGCGAGCCATGTTTGCATGGAAAAATGACAAAGAGTCCTTTTAATAAAAAAGGTGAGAGGACTAATGGCTTATTGGAACTAATACATACCGATGTATGTGGACCTTTAAGTACACATGCCAGAGGTGGTTTTAGCTACTTCGTGACATTCACATATGACTTCAGTAGATATGGCTATGTCTATCTAATGAAGTACAAGTCTGAAACTTTTGAGAAATTCAAAGAGTTTAAGAACGAAGTAGAAAACCAACTTGGAAAAAGTATAAAAGCCATTCGATCAGATCGAGGTGACGAATACTTAAGCCAAGAGTTTGACAATCATCTAAAGGAGTGTGGTATTATTTCACAGCTCACTCCTCCTGGAACACCTCAATGGAATGGTGTGTCCGAAAGGAGAAATCGAACTCTGTTGGACATGGTTCGATCTATGATGAGTCAAGCTCATCTTCCTATCTCTTTTTGGGGTTATGCATTAGAAACTGCTGCGTTTCTATTGAACCGTACTCCAACTAAAGCAGTTGAGAAGACACCATACGAGGTATGGACTGGGAAAGAACCCAATATGTCTTTTCTCAGGATTTGGGGCTGTGAAGCACATGTTAAGAAATTAATATCTGACAAACTAGAGTCCAAATCCAGTGTCTGCTTGTTTGTGGGATATCCTAAAGAAACAAAGGGATACTACTTTTACTCACAAGTCGAGAACAAAGTATTTGTTGCTCGCAAGGCTGTTTTCTTGGAAAGGGAGTTCCTTCTCAAGAAAGACAGTGGGAGTAAAGTAGAACTTGGAGAAATTCAAGCACCACAAACTCCTATAGAGGATGGTTTGGAAATGGGATCAAGTTCACAACCAGTTGTGGAACAAGAACCCATTACACAAGAACCTAGAAGGTCCGGTAGGGTACGTCAGGAGATTGAGAGATATGGCTTTCTAATCACTGATAGTGACACTATTGAGTTAGTAGATCGTGAGGATCCTACTACCTACCGAGAAGCTATTGAGAGCCCAGACTCAAAAAATTGGCTTGAAGCCATGAAATCCGAGATGCAATCAATGTACGATAACCAGGTTTGGACCTTGGTTGATCCACCGGAAGGTGCTAAGGTAATTGAATGCAAGTGGCTATTCAAACTCAAAGCTGATAAGACCTACAAAGGTAGACTAGTAGCAAAAGGTTTTCGACAAACTCATGGTGTAGACTATGACGAGACCTTTTCGCCTGTAGTCATGCTTAAATCCATTAGGATCTTGCTTGCCATAGCTGCATATCATGATTATGAGATATGGCAAATGGATGTCAAAACTGCTTTCCTCAACGGAAATTTACTTGAGGATGTGTATATGACACAGCCTGAAGGTTTTGTCAATCCCAAGCATCCTAAGAAGGTTTGCAAGCTTTAAAAATCCATTTATGGATTAAAGCAAGCATCCCGAAGTTGGAATCTTCGTTTTGATGAGGCAGTCAAAGAATTTGACTTCATCAAGAACGAAGATGAGCCTTGTGTGTACAAGAAGGTTAGTGGGAGCATAGTAGTATTTCTGGTCCTATATGTGGACAACATCCTTCTCATTGGGAATGACATTCCAACATTGCAAAAGGTTAAGCAATGGTTGGGAAAATGTTTCTCAATGAAAGACTTAGGTGAAACCGAGACAATACTTGGTATTCGAATCTATAGAGATAGATCGAATCGGCTCTTGGGACTAAGTCAAGAAAAGTACATAGACAAAGTACTAAAGCATTTTAGTATGGGAGACTCAAAGAAAGGGTACATACCTTTGGCTTTGGGAGTTCCTTTGACTAAAGAACAGTGCCCTAAAACCAAAGAGGAAAGGGAAAACATGAGTAGAATCCCATATGCATCTGCTATTGGATCTATCATGTACGCTATGTTATGTACTAGATTGGATGTTGCTCATGCACTGAGTATAACCAGTAGGTTTCAGCAAGACCCTGGTGAGAAGCACTGGTCTGCTGTAAAAGGGATTCTAAAGTACCTGCGAAGGACTAAGGATCACTTCTTGGTGTATGGTGGTCAAGAAGAGCTCGTCATACAAGGTTATGCCGATGCTGCTTTTTAGACCAGCACTCAGGATTCTAGATCGTAATCTGGGTTTGTTTTTGTTTTGAACGGTGGTGCTGTCAGCTGGAGAAGCTCAAAGCAAGAAACCGTTGCCGACTCAACTACAGAATCTGAGTATATTATAGCAAGTGAGGCTGCAAAAAAGGCTGTCTGGATTTAAAATTTCATTTCTGGATTAGGAGTGGTCCCAAGCATCCTAGATCCATTAGAAATTTTTTGTGACAACAACGGGGCCATAGCACAGGCCAAGGAGCCCCGGTCACACCAGAAACCCAAACACATACTCAGGAGGTACCACCTGATTAGAGAAATCATTGATCGTGGGGACGTCAAGGTTAGCAAGATAGCAAGTGAAGACAATGTAGCAGATCCTTTGATGAAACAATTACGTCCAAATATGCATGAAGCTCATTTGAGAGCGTTCGGTCTTAGGGCTATGCCCAATTAGGACTAGTGCTAGTGGGAGATTGTTAGTGTAAGCCCTAGCCCCAATGCATTGTAATAAAGCACTTTGAATTAATAAAATGAGGCATTTGTTTTATCCTTTATATTCCTGTACATATCAATTGATAAAACTATCCAAGAGTGTTGTTTCGGTTTAAGTTATCATGTGTGAGGCACATGGTTGTAAGACCTTGAAACAAATGAGACATCATTCTAAATATTCCTAGTCATTCATTGTTATGGGAATAACAATGAATTAAGACTAGTATGCTCTCTCTGATATTATGAGTTCTGTCTTACGGATCATTAGGACAAGAGTGTCAATCAGAGATCATAGATACATGTTAAAGAACATGGTATCTGGATACGATCCGCTCATGAGAACACTATATGGTACAAGTCATAAGTGTTTCTCATATGCAAGTTTTGTATCGGAGTTCTTAGACCTGAAATCTCTATGAAACTCTTTATGAATTACTGTGTACTTTGACATACACCTAATGTGCTCGTAACAGAGTGACAAGTACGAGTACGATTGGGTATGCATTAATTCATGTTAGAGAGCATGAGAGAAGTGAAGGGATTACCCCTCTCAATAAGAGAGAAAATATCATCGGCCACTTGATCAGTGAACTGAGAAGTGTATGGCCATAACGAGATAAGATAATGAGTAATCATTATTTATCTGAGAGTTCAGTGTCACTGGAATATCAAGAAAGGAATTAATATATATAAGGATGACTAGTTCCATGCCTTATATTAATTCTGATATTTATGGGTAAGGGACTATAAAAAATTGCATTAGGTCACTAAATGCCATATGCATTTTCATTTAATTTGGAATGCTATAATATCTTGCTAGAGAATATATATAGCCTTTGAATTAATTTATTAATTCATTGCCAACATTAAATGGACATATAGGATCGCACACAAAGCATTGGGCTTAAAATACTTAAATTAAGTATTGGGCATTAATTTGGGCTTTTAATTAAAGTCAAATTAATGTATGTAATGGATTATAAAATTGCTATTGGGCTTTAGTCCATGAGAGAGAGAAATTCAGCCCACAAGGTTTAATTTCAATTAATTAATTATGTTACATTAATTAAGTTAATTGAGTATTAAAGCCTAAAGGAATTTAAATTAAATTAAATCACTTATATAATTGATGAAGTGGCCGAAATTCCAAGAGGGAAATTAAGGAATTTCGGCACATGTTTATTTTTTATATTAAGTGTTTTCATTTAATTAAATGTCTTATGTTTTATTTCAAATTTGAATTTAAATTCAAAGGAGTTTAATTCAAAATATATTACTTATCTTTAGGAAGTGAAAGAGTTTGAATTAATTATCTTAGGATAGTTGAATTCAGATCAAAGACTTGCCAAAGGATAAGCATATATATTAAAAGAAATAAAACCCTAAAGAGAAGAGAAGTTGGCGTGAAAAAAACCCTAGCCACCTTGCTTTTGGCGTGAAATCATTCTCTCCCTCAAAAAATTCTCTCTTGGCCGAAATACACAAGGAGAAGGATTCTTCCTTTCTTTCTTGTGTTCTTAGGCATTAATAGCACCTAAAAGAAGTACAAGATCATGTCTTGTAGCTTCAAACAATTGCCATTACACAATACTTAAAAGAGAGCTAGCAATCTCTATTTTAAGCCATCTTTGCAAGTGTGTGTGTGAGAATAGAGGGAGTGGCGTTAAAGGCTGTTCCTTGGCATTGGTGATCAAGACCTAAGGCGGATAAAGTCACCTTAGTTGCTGGGCATCATCAAATTCAATTTTCAAAAGGCATCATAAGTTGTAAGTTATACAACCCTAAAATTGCATGTTTCGATTCTTGCTTTGGATTTGTATGGTATGTATGATGAAAAATTTTTGTTTTTCCGCTGAGTTATCATCACATTCATACCATGTCATATTCCATCAATATCATGTATGTTATCTCCATGTACAAGGAAAATAAGAGAATCAAGAGTAAAAAGGGATGGATCAAGTAAAGTGAGGGAGGCTTCAATGTCAGGTATAGGATTCATTGGTTTGGGATGGTTACTATACACATTTTCCTTAGCATGTTGTTATGCTTTGATAATAAGATTAAGGGTTTAATCTAATAGGTGTTGATGATTATAACATGATTAGTAACCTAAAGGATGATGTGAACAAGTAGGGAAGTGAAATTTAGGGTTTAATTCTTATTATGCATAATCAGGGTTCTGGGTTTTCTTCATTTCTTCCCATGCATGGCCACTCACCATGTTTCTCCTTGATGTACATAGCCACATGATGTATTCTTATTCTCCCACCCATGGCCACGTGATGCTTTTCTCCATCTCACCCACGGTCACGTACTGCTCTTTTCTTCTCACACATGGCCACGCACCCCCTTTTTTCATAAAACACATGGCCACACACTCCTTTGTTCATAAAAAACACAGCCACGTGTGTGTTTCCTTTTGGAAACACATGGCCATGTGTGTGTTTCCTCTTGGAAACACAAGGCCACGTGTATACTTTCCTCTTGGAAACACATGGCCACGTGTGTGATTTCTTCATGACCTATTTGGACTATTTTGCATATAAGTTGAGTTAGAGAACTCCAAATTGAATGATTATTATTGCATTGGAAAATAGACTTCTATACCTACATTTCATATGAAGAAACCAAATGTTAAATCTATCTCTAAATAACTCATATTTCATCATGAATTCATGAACAGTTTGCTGCCTTGTCACTAGGAGCAGACCTTAGTATTTTGTAAATATTTGGAAATATAAGAATGATATCAAGATGATTTTGGATGTTTTAGAAACTAGAAACATAATGGAACAAGTTTTTAAAAGACCATATTTGCTAAAAATTCCTTTTGGTTGGTCAAAAATCATTTATAATTTGAACTCAGAAAACTGCCTATGATTGTTCACGACTCATAACTCCAATCACGACTCGTGACATATGTTACTCGTGAACAAGTGCACGAGTCATGAAGTTTGCTCCCTTTCACGAGTAGTGACACCCTTCATGACTCGTACACTTCTCTACTTCACCCAAACATGATTTTTAAGCCCTTTTGTGTCACCAAAGCTGGTCTAGACCCTTTTAAGAAATTTTCAACCAATTTAAGCATAAATTAAAGAGAAGTTGTGGCACTAATCATGATAATTGAAGCGATATATGAGAATAAAGGTAGTAAATGAACACTAACATTAGAATAAATGAAAGTGTTTACTTGTAATTGATTGTATTATAATGATTATACACGTGATTTGGCTTTGCCCAAAAGTATTTCACATTGATATTCCTCTACAATGACCTGAGAATACTAAGACATAGCCTAGTAACAATAAGAGAATAGTCATAAGGTCGCATGTCTGAGTTAAAAGAAAAGGAACACCACCTGCTATGTTAAATTATGAAATCATAGAAGCTTGGTTATACTCCAGGTCACAAGAAGAATTAATGATGTGTAATAATCTGTTCATTGTTTGTTCATGCCTATAATACAATATGATTAGCACAAGAGCATCCATAGTGTGTTAACGACTAAGATGAAATGACCTCACACAACTTACCTAAGCATAAAATGTTATAAGATGAAAAAAATACAAGTAAGATGATTGAAGTATATACGACTATGTTAAAGTGTATAACTTGTTGTTTCTACTCTAGTGAACCTTGATGTAAAGGATCTTACTCATCTGTTATTCATACCCTATGATGTAAAATGAAAGTTACAAGTCTTCAAGTAATGTTCTAACGATTAAGATGATATAATCTTATACAACTCACCTAGGAAATAATGTTATAAAATATAAAGTACAAATAAGATGATCATGTTTTATGTGATAATGTTAAGGTAGATAGTTTGTTTCCTATGATATAATAGACTATAAAAGTAAGCAAAAAGGGATAAAGATGAATAAGTGTTGACTTTAAGCTATAAGAGAACCTATTTATCCTATGATATGGATCATGAATGTTTGAATGTTGTTATATATTTTTATGTTGTAAGGCGATTAATTATGAGAATAGGGAAACTACTCAAGGCAAGCAGTAACAAGGTACGTTATTGAGAACTATTTATGAGTTATGTAAGTTTTATAGGGTATACTTGATTCGAGCTTGCTATGATGAGTAGCTTGGCTTAATATGTATATGTACAAGTGTATGTGGATACGCACAATGCTAATCATGAAAGATGACATGTTATTATTGTTTGCATAAGCACATAACTATCATGATATGAACGAAAGAAAATTGATGCAAGCATACAATCATATGATAGCATCCATATGTAATGGAGCTTAAAGCTCAGCATTGATGTATGATAAGAATGATATGCAATCTTTTATGAAAAGTGACTTTAAGCCAAATGATAAGCTAAGTAAAGAAGAATATGTTAAATTAAAGATGTCTTAAAAAGTTAAGCCTACGGGTCTTAGTTCAGTTATGGATTAGATAGGCATGCCTAAAGGGATACAGTCGCAGCTGCTATAGTTGACCCCATTTGGCTCTTGTTCCTTAATGAAACCATCGTTTGACCCTATTTGGGTCCATAGTTTATTCCTTGCTGGAACCATTGCTTGACCCCATTTGGGTCCATTGTTTGATATCTTCGTATATCCATAGTTTGATACCTTCGGGTATCCATTGCTCCCGTTATCCACCTTTCGAAATAGCTCTTAGGCAGGCTATTAAAGATGTAAATGGTACAAGAAATAAAGTAACGTATGTATCGATCGCATCACTTAAATATATATATTAGAATCATGATAATGATCTATTCTATTGCTTTACTCTAAATTATAGCTAGCTATAAACTATTGCTATGAAATGAAATGCCATGTTATGTATTACTTGATTGTGATGTCTTACATCAATAATGAGAAAGGTCGCCGTGTGACTGCCAGTGTAAGTTGGTTTCACGGTGAATAGTTGGGTTGCATGGGCCACAAGCTTGCAAGATTGAATTAAACGTTATATGAACTATGACATGCATAATAACATTCATGTATGGGAAAATTAGAAATGTTTGCATGTGGTATGGAGACAGTGTCAGTTAATCATGAGGTGTAATACCTATTCATTGGAATGGCATGCAAGTTTGTATGTATATGAACGTTTATATTTACGTATGTGTATATGTATAATTCTAATATAAATCAAAGTGCAAAGCATGATATGATATTAATCTGTATGATGTTTAAAGTGCCATAATAATATAACATTAAGCAAGACGTGTGTGGAATCCCGAACAAAAATGATAAGTTTGTATATATGTAATGAAATCATGCCTAGCAATATCTTTTACAAATGTTATATAACATGAGCACTTCCTTTTGGCTATGAATAAATGTTAAATACACATGTTAGGTAACCCAATTGGTTAATGGTATTAAGATGAAGGTTGTAGGAATATAACGACGATATCAGTATTCTTGAATAGAAGAATTCTAAGATGAATGAATCTTCTAGGTAATAAGAGAGGGTTAAAGATGATCGTTAACTAACAAGTTTCAGAGATAAGTTTATACAATGCTTTCGGATTAAGCAATGATGGCATCAATGGTTAAGGTTGAAAACTCCCCAGAATGTCCATTATAGCAAGTTAAATAATATAATCTCATATGTCATCTTATGTTATTGTGATAGCTGTTTTGGTTTGATGAAGAAAATTGTATGAGCTTGTCCATAGTTTTGTTCCCCACTAAGCTTTATAGCTTAGCACGGGTTTGTTTATCCGTGTAGGTTTCAGGATTAGCTCCAGAAGATCAAACACAATGCAGTTGCCTTGAGGATATCAGGATACTTGAGGCCATTTATGTTATTATTATCTTATTATGACATGTAATGATGGCCTGTATTATTATTATTATTTATGCATGACCTTTACTAGGTATATGATGATGATGATGATGATGATGATTGGTGATGATTGATGATTATCCATGGTTAAGGAATTAGGGTGTTACAATAAGTGCTCATTCTATATTCAGGAATGGCCTTTCTACAATCAATGGGACTTTCTTACCCTCATCCATGTCCATCACAATGAAATCAACTAGAAAAATAAAGGCTCTCACTTTAACTAGCAAGTCTTCTATGATCCCCTTAGGATCCTTGACTGAGTGATCCACTAGTTGAAGTGTCATCCTTATCTCCTTCACATCTCTCAACTTTAACTTTCTGCACATTGAGTATGGCATTTAATTTGTACTTGCCCTTAAATCACATAGTGCATTACCCATAAAATTTTCTTCTAACTCACAAGGTAATGTAAAACTACCAGAGTCTTATAATTTTTCAAGGATTTTATTGGTGAGAATAACACTATAATTTTTCAAAAGTTGGATAGTACCTACCTTTTCTAGCTTCTTTCTATTTAAGCATGAATCTTTCATAAACTTAGCACATTTTGGCATGTAAAGCCAAGCTTTAGCAAATGGCAAGTTTACATGCAATTTCTTAAACATGTTTAAAAAATGTTCTAATTGGTCATTATTTCTCTCTTTCTTCACTATCAAAGGATATGGTAAGTGTGATGCATTAAATGGCAAATCAGAATTAATGATAGCCTTACCTTTATCTTTTGGCTTTATAACCTCTTTTATACCCTCTTCTAAATTCTTAGAGTTAGAATCACACACCTTTATTGTTGGCTCCATCATTTTTGTGGTAGATGAAGGATTGTTACCTTGTTCAGCCCCTTGAATTTGCTTACCACTCCTCAATGAGATGGCTTTAGCTTTCTCCTTTGGGTTCCCATTAACATTTGATGGAAAAGCACCCGGTGGCCTTATTGAAATGGAGTTTGCAATTTGACTAACTTGTGTCTCCCAGTTGCTCATGGTTGTGTCTTGATTCCTATTCCATTATTGTTGAGCCTTCCACCTAGCCTCTTGGCTTGTCATGAATTGATTTTGGCTAGTCATAAAACTAGCAAACATCTCCTCGAGGTTTGATTTCTTTTCTTGTGGTGTGGGGTGCCTAGGTTAAAAGCCAAGAGGTAGGTAATGTGTTTGGTGAGCTTGAAGTGGTTGGTATGGTGCTTGATAATTAGTGTTTGCAGCTATGGGTTGGTACTGGTGGTGATAAGTATGGTTGTTTTTGGCTTAGTTATATAAAGATGGATTAAATGGGACTCTTGGGTTCGTGTTTGAGGTTGAGGCTTGATTTCCATCTCTCTATGAGAAATTTGTGTGATTCATCCATCCGAGATTGTAATGATTATTAAATGGATCATTCCTCTTGCATTCATGTAAGGCATTCACTTCTCCTACTCCTTGGATGTATGGATCAATTGCCCTTACATCACTACCCAAATTTCCTCCTTCAAAAGCACTACCCTCTTGGCTAATTGCTGACAAATTCTGAACTTTCAGCCTATTAAGCTCCTTCTTCAATAATTCTAATTGAGCTTTCAACATCACCACTTCATCCACGGAGTGAACTCCTTGTCTCTTGGTTAGTGCCCTTGAGCAAGACACTGAGCCTCATTCATGCCCATTTCATCAAGAAGTAAAAAAGCTTCTTCTAGAATTTTGTTCATGAAGCTTCCTCTCGATGCGGCATCCAATAAAGATCTTGTAGTTGAGTTACACACTGCATAGAATGTTGACATTAACTGGTGCATCGTGATCTTATGATGAAGATAGCTCTTTAACAACCTTTTAAACCTCTCCCAAGCTTCATGTAAGGTTTCATCATTTAATTGCTAGGAATTGTAAATGTTATTCCTTATGCTTACCTTCTTAGTGGGTAGGAAAAATCTAACAAAAAATTTCTCCTGCATTTGCTCCTATGAATGGATTGATTGGCTTGGTAACATGGACAACCAATCTCTTACTTTCCCTATGAGAGTGAAGTGAAAAAGCTTTAACCTTATAGCATCCATTATCACACCTTGTATTTGGACCATAGCACTAATCTCTAAGAAAATGTCTAGATGTTATGTCGGGTCCTCTATGTCCGATCCTAAAAATTGGTTCATTTGAACCACGGTGATCATTGTCGTTTTTAACTCAAAGTACTGTTATTAAGGAAGCACTATCATTCTATGCTTCTCATTTCATCTAGGAGTGGCATAATCACGAATAGTCTTTGGTCTTAGACAATCTTGATTCCCATTTTGCTACTATTGTTACCCTTCTCCTTCCTTATCAATAAGAGGCGCATTCGAATTCGGTGGAATATTCATGTCTTTAGGTTGATTTTGTCTCCTCTGGTGTAAAGTCCTCTTGATATCAGGGTCAAACAGCGCTAGATGATGTAGACAAAATCTATTAAAGCATTAAAATAACTTAAAAAGAATAAGTGAACAAAAAAAAGTAAAAGAAAAACACATAAAAACAATCAATCACAATTGCACTTAAGCACGCCAATGTTCCTTGGCAACAGCTCCAAAAACATGGTCAGTGGTAGGCAAGTGTACCGAATCAACAAGTAATAAAGTGGGGTATTTTTAAGACCTGTAAGTACCGAATCCTAGGGAATAAGATTTACGCAAGGAAAAATGATTGATTGGTGCTTAAAGAATTACCCAATTGTTGTTGGTTAGGATGTGATTAGAACTATTGATAATTAACATAAGGTAAATTAAACACAAAGTATAAAATAATTAAGCTAATAAAAGTAGAAATCGTGAAATGTATAAAATTAACAATAACTAAAAATGTTGTTCTGAAACTTAATACTCCCTATTCCCATCCAAGGTTTATTTCAACATAAAATTAATATATTTTAGATGTGGACAACCCAACTATACCTCTAGTATCCCATTTCGGAGCCTACTACTCTAACTACCTCATATCCCATTCCACAGCCTATCCGATAGTCAGCATAAGCACAAGTCCTAAGACCTAGGTATGAACTAATATCCCATTTCAGAGCTTACTAATTCCTCTCTTTTTCTGATTTTTACAACATATAAACCCTAGATCTAACAGCTCTCCTTCCGAAAATTCCATCAAAACTACAGCATATATGAAGAAAAATATAGCATGCATAATATAACTATTAAACAAGCCTCCATCCATCAACTTGAATAAGATTAATAGCATAAATACTTGTATAACAACCATACCAAAATAAGTAAAAGGGAAAAGAAACATCTAAAATAAATATTTAAAAATATAAGTTCATATCCTTACATGGTTAAGGGATTCAAAGATCCTCAAATAACAAAAGAACTACTTACTACTCATAATGAAAATAACAACGAAAAGATAAGAAGAAACTATAAAACCCATTTGGAAATGTAGATCTGAAGTTACAGTAGCTTCTCCTCGTCTTCTCTAAGCTTTGTCTTGATTGAAAACTGTACCTTTAATATATAACTACAACTATGACTATATATTTTTTCATTTTGGTGTAAACTATTTTGAAAATGTAAATTTCTACAAGTAAATCTATAAAAGCTAAGTATATAAACCCTAAAATATGAAGAACTACGAGCTAAACTACAGAGAAAAACCCTACTATTCAAAAACCTAGAAAAAACTCCTTTAAAGCTAAACAAAATGCAGCTTTTATACAGGTTTGTAGAGGAACATAGTGGAGACACTTTGGTCCCAACTGAGTGGAGTAGGTTAAAATAGTATTGTATCTTCAAGACACGACTAAGACACTTTTGTCTCAGTCGAGCACACCCTTCTAGATTGAATCTTCCTCAAACTCTATATTGGACACGGAGGAGAAAAATGGTCTCAGTCGAGTTCCTTGGTGAAATGGTGCATTTTGTGATTCTGCAAGGCACATGGCTAAGACAAATGATCTCAGCCAAGTGCAAGTCAAATTTTCTATACAAAAGTCAAAATTGCACCATTAAACATATAAAAACTTTATAAATCTTAAGATAATCCTATTTGGCATAAAAAATAAATTTAACACTAAAAACATGAAAAGCATGCAAAATGAGATAAAAACCTAAATAAAAATACACTAAAAATAAACACTAAATTGGAGTTATAATTGACCACCTATCACATTTAGACCACGCTTATGTGGAAAAAGGGGAAATTTCTAATTTATTTCTCAATGAACAAATTTGTGCAATTTATTCTTGTGAAACTTCCCTTCCTTGGTTCACTAACATTGCTAATTATCTTACAGGAGAATTTATTCCAAATAACTTCAATTGGCAGCAAAGCAAAAAGTTGAAATCGGATGCAAAGTACTATATATGGGATGATCCTTGCCTTTTTAAGTTATACCGGGATCAAATTCTGAAACACTACATCCTAAAGGAAGAGCTATATGAAATCATAAATCCTATCATAGGGAAGAGGTAGGAGTTCATCATGGACCTAATTGTACGGTAGCCAAAATCCTTTAGCTAGGTTTTTTCTAGCCTACTTTATTTAATGATGTCAAACCTGTTCTTCTACTTGTGATAGATGCCAATGCATTAGGAATATTTCCAACTGTGATGAAATGTCATTGAATAATGTGCTTAAAATTGAAATATTTGATGTTTGGGGTATAAATTTTATGGGACCATTTTCGAACTCTTTTAGATTTGAATACATTTTTGTGGCCATAGATTATGTGAGTAAATGAGTTGAATTCGTAGCTACTAGGACTTGTGATTCTCGTATTGTGTTAGAATTTCTCCACATGAAAATTTTTACATGATTTGGAGCTCCTAAAGCAGTACTTAGTGATGATGGTAAACATTTTATCAATCATCAATTTAAGACTTTGCTCTATAAATATGGTGTCAAGTATAAAATCACTACTCCTTACCATCCTCAAGCTATGGCCAAGTAGAAGTTTCTAATAGGGAACTTACGACCATCCTTGAGAAAATAGTTAATGCTTCAAGGATGGATTGGTCTAAAAAATTAGATGATGCACTCTAAGCATATAGAACTGCATTTAAAACCCCTATTAGCATGTCTCCTTTTAGACTTATTTTTGGGAAAGCATGCCATTTGCCAGTTAAACTTGAGCATAAAGTATATTGGGCTACCAAATTTCTTAATTTTGATTTGAGATGTGCAAGTGAGAAGCGACGATTGTAGCTTAATTAACTTAAGGAATTTTGACTCTAGTCACATGAAAATGCTACCACATATAAGAAGAAGACAAAGCATTGGCATGAAAAAAAGTTGGTTTAGAAAGATTTTGTTCCATGAATGTTGGTATTACATTATAACAGTAAACTATATATTTTTCTAGGAAAATTGAAGTCTAGGTGGCTTGGACCATATGAAGTCGTTACATGTAATGAGTTCGGATAGATCATGATGAAAATTCTTAAGGATGGGCATGAATACAATGCGAACGGGCACTATTTAAAGCCTTATAATGTATCCCAGGTAGAGGTTGATGAGGCAACCTTAACTCTTCTTTACAAGTAGGGCTATCTTAAAAGTCTAACTGAAGAATTTATAAATTCAAAACTAAATTCTCTTTCCTTTCTCTGCTTTTGAATTTGTAGTCTATTTTAGGTTGTTAATGTTTTGTGTTTTTTGATGTGTGTATTATAATTTATGAACATAAGGTGGTGTTTTCTAAATGGTTGTCTAGATTAAAAAATCTTAGTTACACATTTTAGGTATGGCTCTTCCCTATGTTCACTGTGGGTTGTTCTGGCAATTTTGTGAGTTAAAAGCTGAAGGTGTTGCCTTTGACGTTATATTGACCCATTTTTGAATAAAAGAAGTTATGTGTACTAATTTTGTGTTTAATTGATTTCAATTGGTGTGGAATGTTATTCTAGCTTAGATTAAATGATTTATTTGGTTTTAGGGTGTCAAATAAAGGGGAAGTAAAATCTATCTAATTAAAGGAGTGATTTTTGAAGAAAAAGCTAAAAAAAATTAAGTTTCTGGGAAAATCAACCAGGCAAGACCAAAAATGGTCATACCGAGTCCTTCTTGAGAAAAATGGACAGAACCCAAAAGTCCCGTCGGATTGTAAGGAAATCCTGCCCGGTCCTTTTTATAGGTTATTAAGTTTAGTTTCTTTTAAAATCCCATAACTCCCTCTTTTGCTTTCAACTTTTAGTCCTCAGTTTTCTCTCGAATTTCCTATACTCTTTTCTTTTCTTCTTCAACAAATAGACACTATCCAAGTAAGTTCTTCTTCTTTATTTTAATTTTAACATCGATTATGCTTTTTATTTCTTAATTTTACTATTTTTATTAGGGATTTCTTTCTCTTTGGTTTCTCTTGTAGTTCGACTTCTAGGGTTGTAGTGGCTTGTGATTATGTTAGAATTGAATGTTATTTTGTGTTGAGATTTGTTATTTAGGGTTCTCTTCTTGATTAGTATTGGCTTAATTAACTTATGGCATGAGAATGGTTTATATTTCTTTTATTTTAACATTAATTTTTGTATGCCCATAAGGTGTTTGATGAAATGCCATAATGAGTAAATTAAGTTCTTTTGCCCCATTTCTTTGCACCAATCCAACTCAAATTAGTTATAGACCTTAGGAATGACTCATACATATTTGTTAAAACCTATTTACATGACTTATTTGTGTGTAAATTTCATTTGGGAACTTTGATGAGTTTTTGTTTTCATTTTCTGATCACATTACACTTTTTGATTTCTCCCTCTACATTTTTGGTCTTATTGCTTGTTGAATATTTATTTAAGTTGCCAAATAATAGGAAGTCTAGCACACCTTGCTTTTATTAGTTACACTATCTATTGACCTTTTTCCCTCTAATATTTTTTTTTATTCTTCACTTGTCATTTCTGTCCTCAATGTGATTCATGACATTAATCATCAATTTATTTTGCTGAAATGCTACCTGTAATGTCTTTGGCATGTGTGTTGTGTTTTCATCATTTTGGTTTCACTTTTTATTGGCATTTAATTGTTGTTCATGGTTTGTGTAGTGGCTTCAAAGTACGCTCGCACTGATGATGCCTCTAGTTCATCAGGAGTTCATATGTCCACTTATTTTGACCCAAGTTATGCCACATTGTATGAGTACTTCGCAGAGGTGGAATATGTGAAGCTTACTTACCTGAATGATTTTTTTCTTAGGAACCGTAAGGGGAACTATGAAAGAGGAAGTAAATTAACTCATTGCAAACATTGGGTGGCAGGAGTTTGCGAACAAGAATAAGGAAGTGCACCCAACTATCACTAGGGATTCTTGACCATTTTCAGCTACTAATTCGAAGATGAAGATGGGACTGTCCATTTCCAATTAGGGAAGAGGAAATATAGTATGACATTTAAGGAATTCATGGAACACCTGGGCTTTCTAGTTGATGGTGTTTGAGAATTACCAGATTCCACCCCATGGTAAATTAGGTGGTCATTCAAGATGAAATTAAGCCTACTATTTAAGTGGCTAAGAAGACCAAAACCCATCATCTCAAAAGTCATGCCTTTCACATTCTTTATCGATTTTTGGCCTTAGCATTTTATGGGCATACTGGAGGCCCTGGAAATGTGAATGCAGCTGAAGTTTTAATTCTAAGGTGTATGGTCGAGGGAATTAAAGTAAATGGTGCATACTTTCTTTGGAGGAAGCTTGAGGACCTCTAGCGGAAACCCAATTGGTCCAAGAAGATTGTTTTGGTGGTATGGTAATAGTTTTGGCAAATGCAGTCTATCATGTTGATGTTGGCCCTTCCCTTGGTAAGCCAATTTATACGGATTACAAATTATTTAAAAATATAAAGATCCTATCCGATGATCCTCGACGACATTGGACCATACATGAGAAATATCTTAACCTAGTCATTACTGGTCATGCGTAATTACCTAAAGCTACAACTACAGCTGATTTTGACAATGAGTCCGAGGAGGATGCCAAGGCTAATGAGGAGGACATGGCTACTACTCTAGAGCCAGAGGTGTGCCCCACCCCGTAGGTGGTGGAATTATGAACAGTATTAACGCTCGCCTGGACATACAAACTGGTTAAATAGATAAGCTGCAGAGTAGTATTAAGGCCATAGGCCTGCAACAAAAGCATTTCATTTATCATTTCTAGGAGCACTTTCCACTGCCGCCACCACCACCTTCTTCTCCACCACCACAGTGACCAGTGATTTTTTGCTACCTTGTTGAGGACAACAAGGAATTTTGAAGGGGTTAGAGTTCATTTGAGCTCGTTTTTACCTTAATATTTAAGAAGTGTTTAAACAATCTCAACCCCCTTGTGTTCATGAATTACTTTGTGTTTTATGCCTTTATGTTTTTATTTTGTTGTTTTATTTTTATTCAGTTATTTTACTTTATGGTTTAATTGTAGCACTTAATTTTAGTCAACTACATATTTCTATTTTAAGTAGTTATGTTCTTATTTTGTCTTCATGTTTTATTTTTGTCTTTTAATTTATTTTATGGAGGTAGTTAGTTTATAGTTGTGTGATTACATAGGTATAGTTTGGTTATCTTTTAACTTACATTTAGTTTAGTTCGCCCTATTTTATTTCAAAAATTTGAAGATTTTGAAATTTGACTTAAAATGTTGTAATTTCAAAATCTTGATTAGCATTAGGACAATCATATTGCTTGATGGAATTCCAGCTTAATTAGGGTTCAACTTGAATAATATTTATTAGTTTTCAAACTTTAAACACTAAGACCAGTTTTTGAATTAAAAAAATCAGTGTATGAAGGTAGTTGAGTCAAGAATTTTAGAGCGCTAGAATCTTTCTCATCACCCTTCGAAGCACTGAAACAAATCGAATAAGTTAGAACATGATTTAGGGAACTTTTCTTATTTAGCCAATTAAAGACTTTTCACCTACCATTTTATATATTTTATCCCTTGTTAGTCCTTTTGAGCTTAGGAGGCATGCTTAAGGCGTGCCACAAAATTATTTTCTTGTTACACACATCTTTATATTCTATAGCCTAAAAGCCTTTATCTTCCCTTCTAAGAATTGGCCACTCTAGGATTGCAATTAATCATCTTTTATAAGTACTTAAGTGAGTGTCATTTGTAAAGGGGTTTGATTGGGATGTTGTTAAGGGATCTTTCTATGATAGGAATGTAATTGTGCTTTTTGAAGTTAGAAATTATGAATACCCTCTTATTTAGTGTTACTAAAATTAAGCTAGCAAGTTTGTTATTTCATAAAAAAATAAAGGAAAAGAATAAAAAAAATAAGAAAGAAAAAGAAAGAAAGTTTGAATAAGTAAGCTAGCAATATATAGCAAATTTTTTAAGTGTGGAGTATTTACAAGATAGAGAAAAGGGTTACGGACTCCCAAATTTGGTTGAGTTTGCAAAAAATAAAAGGAAATTTTGAGTAGCCTTTTTCTTTAGTGCTTTGATGTTTAGCATTCTTGTATAATTCAGTGTTGATAATTTAGGTAACGCTGATGTGGGTAAAGTCCATTTGAAGGCAAATGTTGGTTTGTGCAATTAGAAGGTGTCCATTCTTTTTGTTTACCTTTAAATATTATTTAATTAGCCTTTACCATGACCACATTACAACCTTAATGAAGTTTTAACGATCTTGTCTTTTTTTGAGTTATTTAGAGAAAATAACCTTAGGGTTCCAGTGCTAAAAGAGAGGCTTATGGCATTTCTAAATTTTCAAGTATGAAACTACATTTGCAATTTGATGTACATTAATTATGTAGATTGATTGTTGGATTGTACTGGTGTTTTGGGTTTTGAAAATAATTAAAATGTTTTGGTCTTGCACAACACACATGGAAACTTACTTATGTTTTCTTCTTTGAATCTAATTTAGTGGGAATGTCCTTGAGTGCTGCTTTCAATTGTTGATTAGATTTTAAAATGCATAATTCTTAGTTTGGAGTTTAATTATTTCAAGAATGTGGTTTTTTCAAATTTTCTTGAGGGCGAGCAAAGGCTAAGGTTTGTTCAAATTTACTTAAGGGCGAGCAAAGGTTAAGAGTGGGGTATTCGATAGTAATGAATTACAACTATATATTTAGGTATTTTTTGGTATTTTTTGTAGTTAATTAATGTTAAATTACTGGCTTTTATGTTTAAAGTTTTAGTGTTTTGAAATTGGAGTGTTTAAGTGTTAATTTGGTTGTTTTTACAGAATTTTGTGTTGAAGAATTGAAATCAACCCTGCACGACTAGACGACAATCCCACTAGGTCCTTCATTACTTTTCTCAATGACATCCAGTAGCCAAAAACTCGATAAGACCACAAAAGAGTGCCACTTAGTCACTTAAAAAATTGAGATAAATTGAAGTAACCCGATAGGAGCAAAGGGAGAGTCCCACCAGGTCACTCTAGCATTAAGGCAGATTGGATCAACTCGACAGGACCACAAAGGCAGTCCCACCGGGTTCATTTAGTAGTAAATACAAATCTTTAAGAAGTTTCACAGTTTTAAGTGTTTGGGCGACTGCTGGACTTCTAGGGAATTAGGTTTTTAAGTGTGTTTAAGTTGGATATGTTAAGGTTAGACAATTTCTTATCTGAGAATAGACTGAGCTTTATTATTCTAAACTTCAATTCGTTAGTGAGACCTCTACTCTTTTAGGGTTTTCAAGCTTGATTCTTTGTTGTTCCTAAGGAGTAGAAGATCAAGTCTGAAGTTTTATGAGTGTAGTATTAAATTTTCCATTCTTTTATTTGTTTTAGATCATGAACAATGAGTAATTCTTTACTTTTGTTGAGAAAAACTTAACCCATCATTCTCTTATTGTAATGACTCTTGTTTGAGCTTATTTCAATACAAGTTTGTTATTTCTTAATTCTTATGCTTAATTATATTTTTTATTATAATTTGATTTATATTCAATGTATTAGATAGATGGTTGAATGTTAATTTAAATTATAATCAACCATAAGTATGTTTTTGATCTACTTTACTTATGTTAATTGGCTGTTGTGCTCCAAAAATTTGGAGACAAAGGTTTTATGATCATGAGTTTATTAGACTTAAGATATTGAATTAAAAATAAATGGAAGTTAAGTGTTTCGAAAGAAGATTTAACTAAAGTTTAGGAGCCTAAAATCAAACTTGTATGCTAGGTATTTGATCGTTGTTAATTAGGGGATCTGATATTCTAGAAAGATATTTTGAATAAGATATCTATTTTAAATTGGTTTTCCATAACAAGCTGTATTATTTTAGAATTGAGTTAATTTCAATAAGAGGCGAGGAAGATAGTTCCCTTAGCAAGAGTAGTTTAGTCATTGATTTTTATTATCATTTTAATTTTACTCTATTTTTAATTAATTTTAGTTCATTCATAGTATTTAATTTGCTCAATTGTTTAATTTAGTTTAGTTCAACCTATAATTACCTTCTAAAACTTGGGAAACTCTTTCACACTTTATTTGTTTCAAAATTTGAAATATACAATCTCTTAGGTATGATATTGAAGGGTTTTAATCTTATTTACCTATATTACTAGCCGATCTAGTACACTTACTAGATACCGATCAACATATATCAATCCAATTCATGCCAAGCATATACACATAAATTAAATGTTTCCCATACCTCACAAAATAGCCAATTAGCCTTTTTTAACTCTTTTCCTTTATTCTTGTTGATTTCTTCCACTAAAACAAAATATACACATATCAATCCCACTTTTATCTTATAATTTCAACTCCCCAAAATTTAGAACATGAGAAAGAGATGGAAGAAAGCTAAATTAATACATTACTTTACCTTATTTTTCCTTGGACTATACTAATTCTTCCTTTTCCTTTCCTAGTCTCCTTAAGGTTGCATAATTTTATGTGTATTTTGGTAAGGAAAGAAGTTAGAAAATTTGAATTCCAATCCTTAAATGAGCAAGCCAACCTCCCTTTTCCCTCTTCATACATATTCTTTAATTTTCTAGAGAATTACACTTGTTCAAATCCTATTGGTCCGTACTTTTCATCTTTTGGTAATTATGATTCAACCCTAATCTTCTTTAATTCACATATTAGCATGTAGCTTTATCTCATTTACATATTTATCTATGTATTTTATGTGTTTACACATTAGCCCCAATTTAAGTTAATTACGAAATTGCCCTTAAACTTTTCAATTATTTCCAATTAGGTCCCAAAACTACACTTTTACTCTCTTAACCTTTTTTATTCACTTTCTAATCTTTTCTAAGTTTCCCCTAATCATACTAGGATATATTTTAAGGCCTTACAACACCACTCTTAGAGAGAACTCTATTTGGACACCACAAGTTTGTATATAATCTAGTTTGTCCTTGGTTTTTTGCACTGTTTTCTTACTAAATTTTACCCTGGTTTGTTTAACAAACACACAATGCTCGTAGAAATTCAAAGCTTAATTTCTATATCCATCTAACAAATTCTACTTGCTAAACAAAGATATTTCGTTGTCCTGACCAAAACCCTAGTGCCACAATTGAGATTGATTTTGATCACTAATTCCAAAAGCTACAACAACTTCCCCTTTAACTACACTGCCCTGAAGATAATACAATCTAAATTGCATATTACACTTAATTAGTAGCATAAAGCCTTTGCACACTTTAATAATACCATTTCCTAAATGGTACTTATACCCTTAATCATCTAAAGTAAAAAGAGAAATCAGGTTCCTCTTCATACAAGAAACATGCCAACACTCAATGTTTTTGATAATGTTGCAAACATTCTCAATATGATGTGACCAATCCCTTCTACTCGTAAAGGATTATTATCACCAACATAGATATTTCCACTCATCTATATATAAGTAGAAAACTAATGCTTGTAAGGACACATATAGAACATTGCACTTAAGTCAAAAACCCAAAAATTTTGCCTATGACTTGGACTCATAACAAGGCCTTCCCCTACATCATCACCATCATCAGTATTACTGCAAGTGTCAATAATATTTGCAGAATTCTCTTCCTTTTACTTCTCTTTTTGCTTCTTAAACTTAGGACAATCTTTCCTAAAGTGACCCTGCTTTCCACAATCAAAACAATTTAGCTTGTTTGTTCTATACTTGGATTTATCCTTAGAATTATTTTATAAAATTATTTATGTTGTGTTCTTCCCCTACTTACTAAATCCTCGCCCTCTATTATGTTTTCTAGAAAACTCTTTTTTAACTCTTTACACTTTAGTGCATTACTAACATCATATGGAGAAATATTATCCTTTCCATTTAACAACATATCAGCAAAAGTATCATAAAATGGTGATAAAGACAAAAAAATAATCAAGGTCCAGTCTTCACTATTAATTTTAGTAACTATATTCTTTAGGTCCATTATAATTTAAGTGAACTCATCAAGATTAGTTTTAATAGGTGTACCTTCATTCATCTGGAGTGTATATAGACACTTTTTTAGGCAGAGGTGATTTGTCAATGATTTTGTTGAATATGATACTCCCATCTTCTTCCATACTTTTGCTATAAAATCTTCAACAGAAATTTCATAAAGAACATTATCTGTAATGCTCATGAAAATTGCACTTAAAGCTCTTTCTTTCAAATCTATTTTTTGAAACTCCTTCATTCCTTCTGGAAAATCCTTTTGAGTTTCATTCAATGTTCCTTGCAAAATTAGGGATGATCTCATTCTAATTTCCACAAACTGAAACTAGATCCCCCATCAAGATTTTCTACCTTATACTATGTTGAAGATGAAGATGATATCTTAACCCTACACTGTGCATAGGAGACTCTAACCTCTTTGATACCAGTTGTTATAATAATTTGCAATTAACTAACACAATCACAAACAAAAATAAGAGAAAAGAAAAATGACACAAGAATTTAATATGATTCGACCAATTATGTCTACATCTATGGCCAAGATAGAGAATAATTCCACTATAATGACAGAGAATTTTGCAATCACTAATTTGATGATCTTTCTATGAATTTTTTATTTTAAAACACTTAATCTCTTGTGTATTTATAGCCCTCAAAATTACTCCAATTGTACTAGGATTAACAAATGCTAATCCCCTTTGGAATGTGATTTTTTTTACAATTGAAATAGGATCCTAATTTTAATCTTAGTCTTATTTGAAAAAAGATTATACAGTATAAGATTCCAATCAAATTCAAGAAACACCAACAAAATTGACATGAAGTGTTCACCTTAATTCTAAGTTAGCATAAGTGGTTTTAAAAAAATATTAATTCTTAACATATGTGTTTTCTTAAAACAAAAATGCAAATATGTCCATCATTTTGAACAAAAATGAAACCAAAATACTAATTTCTAAACCATATAGACTCTCTCTACTCATTCATAATTGATATACTTATTATGATGTATGGGTGGGCTTGCAATTTTCTTAATGCTATGTGACACTTTGTTATTTAGAATTAATGATTTGAAATTAATGTCTTAAGTTGATGGTTAATGATAAATAAGTTTTTTTAATATATTTTTCTTTTTTCTTTTAATATAATGTATCCATATTATATTTTCAAATTTTTATTAATAATTGTGTTAAAAAAAAGTAAGAAAATTTAATTGAATCCGATCAAACTAATCTAAACAATATTCAAATGGAAATTTCAATTTAATGTTCTATCTAATTTTAAAATATTATACATTGTTGAATTAATTTTTGTAAAATGTGATAAAAACTCAACAAGATTTAGAGAATGATAATTTTAATTCCAAAATTTTCAAAACTTTCATCTAAGTCGTTTCTAACACTGTCCAGTTCAACCAAAACAATGCCCAATTTAGGTTGAAAGACCTCATTTTCAATCATGTAGTTATGTAGTTCATGGAAAATTTTTAAGGCATTCTACCAAAGAACGCGATGTGTTTTAGGATCAATATGGCCTACCATTGTAACCATGACCTTGGTTTCCAACATCTAAAATCAGACATATTTTATGACTATCAATGACCCCATTTAAATTTATAAGGGTTAATTATAAATTAAGATCCAGACTATAGGGTATCTTACAATGTTGAACCGCATCTTCAAAATTTTACAATGTTAATCCCTAACTTTGATTTTCCTTTCAATTGAGGGATTTCATCGCTATTCCGTCGTTATTTTGTCGCTAGTGAATGGGAAATATCTTAATAGTGACAAAGTCACTCAATTGAAAGGGAAAGCGAAGTTGAGAGTTGACATCGTAAGATTTTAAAGATGGAATCCAACATTATAAGGTATCATATAGTTGAGGTACTTTTTTGTAATTAACCCTAATTACAATAACCATTTTCTGTCTATATAAAATATCAATGTAACCTCAGATGCTACTCCCATACCATTTTCTAGTCATTTTTCCACTTCAATCATGTTTAAAAATTTTCAATTTGGGCTCATTTAATATTGTCTAATTCTTTTGTCTGAAATGGGTGGTGCTTCCTTTATTGAGTTCCAAGGCAACTAATTGTAGGAATTGATTTGTTAGCAAAGTTTTCTATGTTTTATACTAGTTTTCAAGTTTGGAATGTTTTTCGTTTTTGTATTCAACATTTGTTTTAATAAAACTTGCTATTTACCTTTTAAAATAAAATTCATACTTTTTTCCTTATATTTTTAAAACTAGTCGATAGGGGTGAGAAAAAAATATCGAAATTTTGATTAACCGAAAAATTGATTCGAAACCAAACTGATTTTTAGGTTAATTAAGCCGAAAATTTAGGTTTACGATTTTTACTTTTAAAAACTGGCAGTTAACCATTGACTAACGATTAACCAAGCTATATATATATATATATATATATATATATATATATATATATATATATATATATATATATATATATATATATATATATATATATATATATATATATTAAATTTTACACTTATATTTTTCAATATTTTTGTAATTTATAAGTATTATGATATATAACTTTCTAAAATATTATTATAACACATATTTTTAGTAAATAAACATTAAAATTATCTTTTTATTACTATTATTAATTTATTATATGTGTATAATTAGCAATCTGTTGTTAGTTTTATATAAATATATTTAATTCTTATAATTAATTATAAAAATTTTATTTTTATTTTGATTCATTTAATGGATATTATATTTAATTTGTATTTTTTCATTTCTAAAGCATTTTTATCTATTAAAAACAATATTACAAATTGTATAATTTATTAAATTTATATGTTAAAATTTTTTAGTAATTAACTGATAAACCGATCCAAAAATTTTGGTTAAAAATCGAAACCCATATAAGCGTTAACCAGAAGTAATGGACTAGTTAATAAAATTGTTAATGAACTGGTTAACCAGTTTATGTTCACTCCTACTAGTCGACATCTCGCAGCTAAAAAATATGGCTTTGTCAAGGGGAAAATATGGTATTAAAAAAATTATATCTATTTAATAATTTAATTTGATTTATGTTTTCGTTTGTTATGAATAACAAAATTTTGTTTATATAAAAGTGCAAATTGCGAAATGCATGTTTTTTTTTCATTAATTTGATGGATGCAGTATGAAAAGTTTAGGGGTATAATCTTAAAATTATAGAGGAATGAAAATTGAGGGGTTTATAATTAAAAATCAATTATCTTTAAAGGTGAATTATAAAATATTTCATTTGATTTTATCAAACCTATTTTAAATTATTTAAATGACCGATTCAAATCATTTTCTTAATTTAAAACGTAGGGGGAAGACAAAACAATTCAAAGAGAAATATATGTGAGTTTAAAAATAATGTTAAATATTAGATTAAAATATACTTGAAAGCTATTATTTGTTTCAAAATTTTCTTCGATTATGTGAAGACTTTGTGCCTTTTCGTTCCGAGACGATCTTTGCTATCAACTCCTTAACAATAAAACCTATAAATAAATTGAATAATAAAATTATACTCTAAAATTTTTTTTTCAAAAATTACAGGTTAAAATTAAAAAAAAATAATCATTTCTATTGATACCTAATTTCTTTTTTTTTTCTTTTTCTGTTATATATTTTGCCATAACTAGAGGTGATAAATGGACGGGTTTGAGAGATTTAGAGTAAGTCATAAATTGGTCAAAAAATCTGGGTCAGAAATGGGTCAATATCCAAATGGATTGGACGAATTTAAAACGATCCATGAATTTAACGTAAATTATTATAAAATTTTTCATTAATTAATTAATTTGATAATAATAATATTCAATTAAAAATATAGTACAAATAATAAGTTTATATATAAATAAAAATAAAAATTTCATTAATAATTTAATTTTACTCCAAAAATAGAAATATGTACAAATATTGAATATACAATTACAAATAATAAAAATTAGTCTAACAAAATTTAAAAAATATATATATATTTTCTGCCTTCAACTGATTATGAGTTTACACTTTGATTTGGTTTTAAAAATTTAATATCATTACCGGTACTATCTTGAAACTCCTCCCCAGCTACAATAATATTAATATTTAGTAAAATAAATAAATAAATAAATATATATATATATATATATATATATATATATATATATATATATATTTTGTTGTATTCCTACATATCGATTTCACATATTGGTTCAAATCTATATAAATACTTCTATTTGCTTTATGTTCAACAAAAGTAAGAGTGTACCCGTGCCTAATTATAACTAAAGCTACACACTCTTTGTACACTTCTTGATCTATCTTACGCTTTATTTCATCAAACACCACAACATCAAATTTAGGACATACCTTCAAGTGACGTCTTAAATTAGAAGTTCTAGATGTAGAATCAACGATATATTCTTTTGAGCAATGCTTGCACTCTGCTCTCGATTTTCCATCATTATTTTGACTTACTGGTAAGAAATTAACACATCCCATATAGAAGACTTCCGTCATCTTTTGGAAGTAGTTTTAGTAGAAGTATCCATACTCTCATCCACACTAACAACACTAGGATCCATTTCATATAAAGAAAGAAAAACAAGAATAAACTCAATTAATTTCTAATTAAAAGAATGGTAAGGTTATTCTTCAATAAATATACATGTCAGTGAACAAATATACCTTGACTAAAAGCACCCAAATTAGCACAACCACTAATTAAAGTCGCAAGAGCAACTTCATTAGGCCTAACAAGAGAAATCTGCGTCTCAGCGAACAAATATAACGTCTCTAATGATAAACTACTAAAATCTTCACTACCAACGATACCATTAAGCGCATAAGCAGCTAGAATAGAATTCCACGTGGGCAAATCAGGTTTAGTAATTTCATCAAACAAGTATCTTGCTACACCCAACTTGCCACAATTCGCATAATAATTAAGCAAAGAGGTCTGAACAAATCGATTATAAGTGGGTTCAAGGAATTTCAAAATATGGCTGTGGAGAATTATGCCATGTTAAATCCATGGATGCAACCCACAAGCTTTGAAGAGAGATGGGTAAGTGTAACTATTGGGTTTAACAGTGTTGTGATTCAGAACACGCTCATAGAGAGAGAAAGCAACATGAGAAAAATTTCTTGTGATTGATTAGGAATGAAATGACAGTGTTGAAGAGAAATATTGTAGGATTGTGTATTTGATTAAAAATTAAAAGAGTGTAAGAAATGTCAAAGGTTGAAGATGAGAGAAGGAGTCTTCTAAAAGGGTAAGTTTGATGGGCAAGACCAATTGTTATGATATGAGCATGAACTTGTTTAAGGTTGCCTATGATTTTGCAGTTTTGTAAGAGTTTCAAGGTTAAACCTACTTAAATGATGAATCTGTTGTTCAAAGAAATGATGGGTTAGCTTAGCAAGTGCTTAGCTTTTAATTTATTATCTGTTTTAATTATGTTACTAGCAGTGTAACTAAGAACTAAAAATGCTATAAAACCTGCAGCTAAGAATATTAAAAAGTTGTTCATGATTAATAAGGAGAGTCTACATTCAGCTCTATCTGTCTCTTTTTTATTTTATTGCCCTTCCTCGGAACCAAACAAATACAAAGTTCCCTCATAACAAAATTCAAAAGTCAATTTGAATGATCATCAAATTATAAACTTACAAATAAATTTTAGGTAATGACGAACATCAATGCAAAGCAAGTTCCATGAGCTTATTTGGTCACTTGCAGACTCAATATTTAAGAAATAAAGCAAAAATAATAAATAAATTCAGGTCAATAACAGTGAAATGCAGACAGAAAAATTCATGGAGCACGGTTAATAAATCCCACAAGGCAAAAGAACAGCTGCTAAAAATTTCACAAAAGCCGAGAGGAATAGAAACAAACGGAAGCAAGAACCTGAAATTACTGAAGAGTTCTTGTGCTGGATATTGTTCTACCGATGTGAAGAGGTTGAAATCATAGTGGCGTAAGTTCGGTGTCATTATCGGAATCTACACGAACAGTGAAATGTTGATGATAAGGAGAAGAGAGGCAAAAAAGAGGAAGAGAGGTTAAGGTTTTGAGAAGAAAGGAAAAGGAGAAAGAAAGATGGATTTTGTAAGAAACCCATTGAAAAGAATAAAATGGATCATTTTTTGGTTGATCCAGTGGGTATTTGTTTAAATTGAATTGAGTTAAAAAAAATATAGATCAATTTTTTATTGATCCAATGGATATTTATTTGGATTGAATTAAATTTTGACCTCTTTTTTTTTTTTACGAATTTGGGTGAGATTTTGAATATAAATCAATTTTGACAAATCTAGCCATAACCATCCAACTTTCTTTTTATATTGAAGTAAGTCAGTCATAAAAATGGAAAAGTCAATTCAATTAATTATTGATTAAAATTCAAATTCCATTTGGAATAGAAAAAGACTTATTATTAATTTGTAATTCATCCAAATTCCATTTGAAATGTAAAGGATTTGTTATTAATTAATAATAATTACATATTAATTCAATTTTTAATTACACATATATATAATTAACCAAAAAATTTAATTTTAATCTTCTATTTCAAATAGAAAAAAATCAATAATTCTGATTATACTTTCTGTGCTAGTAAAAATATAATAATAATTCATTTGGACTAAGTATTTTATTTATTTGATTAATTAAAAAATATCAAGCGAGAAAATTTTTTAGAAATTGTTATATCAATTATAATTAAAATTTTGTGAGAATTTTATCATAAATATAATATTCAATTTGTTCGTAAGTTCCATTGATCAAAGAGCTAATAACAAAAATCAGATTGGATGTAGGTCGTTAAGTGTTCATAACATGTAGTGGAATACAAAATAATCCAAACAAAAATATATTTGACTTTGAGTTTAAATTTTATTTTATATGTTAAAAATGGGGTCCAAAACTACCTTGAAAAAGTATTTATTCAAAAATTTCTCCTATATTGCAAAAATTTTATGAGTATCCATGCCAAATTTGATATTTACTATAAACTCCTAAATTATTGGAGCCTGCTAATAAATTGAATAATAAAATTTTATGCTAAATTATTCTAAAAAATTTCAGCTTAAGATTAAAAATAATTTATAATCATTTCAATTGATATTTATCTCTTTTTTTCCCTTTTTTCATTATATATTTGATCATAATTATCCAATTCCCTTTTTAAATTGAAGTAAGTTGGTCGTGGAAATAGGAAAAGTCAACTCCTTTAAATGTAGATTAAAATTCAAATCTCATTTAAAATAGAAAAACTAGGGGTGAGCATAGCAGTCCATTAATATCTATTTTTTAAAAATATTTATTATTAATCAGTCAATTACATTTGATTAATCAATCCATTAATTTTGATTTTTCATTTTGGTTAACCAACATTTTTCAATTAACTATTAAAATTTACAACAAAAAATTATATAAAAATATCCAAAATTCAATTCAATTTCAAGTATACAAAAGTAATTCAAAATAAAAATCACAAAATAAACATAATTTATTAGTCAAATTAATGTTCAATAAATTAATAACTAATATTATAAAATAGATTTAATATTTGTTGAAAATTAACATTTTTTATTTGAAGTCATATAAAAATGTAGATAATATTAATATTAAGATTTAGAGTCCAAAATATAAAAAATATATAATTAAATGCTATTAAATAATATATATATATATATATATATATATATAAGTTAATCGGTTACTATATATAAATATATAATTAAAGAAAATGATATAATATAAATTTAGTTTAAAGTATTATATAGATTTTATAGAAAAATATAAAAAATTAAGATACAAAAATAAATATATAATTTACATATATTTTAAAGTATTATTTTAGGTAAATTTTAGAGAGAAATAGAAAAAAAAAATTAAGGTATAAAAATAAAATATAATTTATATGAACCGATAACCGTTAGTCAACTGTTAATCAGTACCTAAAAACCAAAATCGTAACTAAAAACCTAATATATAAAAATTAAAAATTACAATCGAGTCCATCAGATTAATTAACCAAAAAATCTATTCGATTTACCGGTTAACCATATTTTCGAATTTTTTTGCTTACCCTTAAGAAAAACACTTACTAGTTATTAGATAAATCCCATTTGCTTTCTCTGTCCCACTTGGTAAATTCAAACTAATATTTAATGCATAATTTTTAACTTTTATCATTGGTATTAATGTCAACAAAATATTAACTAATTTAATTAATGTTTCTATTTTTCTACTCATGTTACTATAATAGTCTAAATTAAAATGAGACATTTTAGTTTACTCAATATAATTTTTTATAAAAATTAGCTAAATAAATAATTATCTTAATATTAGTGAATTATGTAAAAAGTAACAATTTAGTGTAATGAAAAGAGTGAAATGGAAATGGCTTATTATTTAATTAATAACAATTACATATTAATTCAATTCTTAATTAAATAAGTCATTTATCAATAAATATTAATTATAATTACCACACATGTATCCATACATACATATATACATATATTGATAATTATTTTATCCAGAAATTTAATAAAGAGATAAAAGTTTAATTTTCTATTCTAAATAAGTGTTCAATTTCAAAATTAATTTGATCTCAAAATTGAGTTAGAATTGATTCGAATGAAATTAAAATTGAAATTGATCGTTCTTCTACTTTGAATTAGAATTAGAATTGATTTAATTTGATTTTGAGAAGTGGGTAGAATTAATTCAATTAAAAATGAAATTGAATTGAAATTGAAATTTCAATAATCTGGAATTGAGATTGAAATTTAAAATTTGTTCATTCTTCAACATTAAATTGGAATTGGAATTATTTTGATTTGATTTTAAAAATTGGATTAAAATTAATTAAATTATAAATTAAATTGAAATTGAAATCAAAATTTATTTAAAATTGATAGTAAAATTGAAATTAGCTAGTCATTTACTTCGAAAAAAAATAATTAAACTTTGAAAATATTTAGTTAATGCTCTCTCCGTCTCACTTTAACATATCACTTTTCTTATTTTATTTTGTTTCACTTTTAATGTTATTTTCAAAATTTGAAATCAAAATTTACATGCCTTTATATATTTTATTATATACTTTATTAAATATTAACTTTTTTATCACTTCTTTATTTTTAGTTAAAATTAAACAAATCACTTAAAAAAAATATTTGGAAGGAGTGATAATTCTTCTATTATAACTTTATTATAGGATTTGTTTCACAGGCAACCAATTGGTCCCGTAGCTCAGTTGGTTAGAGCGTTGGTCTTATGAGCCGAAGGTCGCGGGTTCGAGCCCCGCCGGGACCAGTTTTTAATTTTGGATACAGAAATCATGTTTTTCATCAGCATTCTTTTCGTTTTGGGAATCAAATTACATTATTTCTAGATTATACTTACAGCCCTTCAACTCGAATCGGATTGAAATAATAATGATAATAATAATGTCTTAGAAGTGAAGAGAAAAAGAAAAATGGAATCGTAAGGTAGGTTTGGTTGCTTTAAGATTAAATAGCAACTTCAGTTTAGTTGAGTGGTCAGTTTTATGGGGAGTTTTGTGCACGTTAATTCTCTCTCTTGTTGTTGTTGTTTTTTTTTTTTTTTTTTTTCCTTATATTACACTTCAGCTTCCTTCTTATGCCAATTTATTCAACAGCAATGAAGAACATATGCCAGTGTTGCTCTTTCTCCGGTATGTCTCTTCTCCTCGTCTTCACCATTCTTTAACTATTTTCAATTCCACTTCTAAAATTGAAAATCTGCTATATTATTATCATTGCATGATTCTTATGCTCTTATCTTTATTAGAACCTTTGCAGTTGATGGCCAGGAATTAATGAAATTTATGAGAGAAATTATTACACACTTGTTCCTATGAGTACTATATATATATAATTATTAGTGAGGCTATTGAATTTGCTGATGTTTAAGTGCTAGCCTTTTTTTTTTAACCCATAATTATCAAATATTCATTGTCGTAAAGAAATTGATAAATATTTTCTCAAATATATTGCTTGCTTTCTTGAAGAAAATCTCTTGATCTGTCTACTTATAAAATTTTCCACCATTGGAAGCAGATGGTAGAAAATATTTAAAAGTGTTCATTTAATATGTCAGAATGTTTGATAAAAAATAACATTTTTTATTTTCCATTCGTTCATAATTTAATATAGGGTTAAGATCATTTGTCACCACTAAATTTTTCAAATTGGTTAGAAACTGCTACTGAATTTTGGATCTTTTTTACCATTAAAACTTTAAAAAAAAAAAGATTAATTTTGCCACTATACTTTTCAAAATAAGTAATTTTTGCCTCTAAATTTATTGAAATGGATATTTTACTACTAAATCTTAAAGCATGTGATATTATATGATTGGTTCCCATAATGACCATGGCATTTTCTCTCCTTTCTGAAATTTTAATGGACAAAACAATTATAAAAAAAAAAAGTCTAGTGGCATTTTCAACGAGTTTAAAAAATTTAGTGGCAAAAAATGAATTTAATCCATAATTGGGTACATCAAATTTAATGAATCATCTCCGGATATATAGTCTGTTGATAATTGTCCATAAGAAAAGACATCTAATTTTTATTGCATGAGTTAGTTTTAGTTATATCTGCATGCTTGATTATGATATTCCATGTGTTTGTCTACTTAATTTATTTTATGAAAATCAAAAGAATTGTGATCATTGTGGCCATTAATTTCTCTTTTTATCTTCAAATTGGTTACTTCACTAAATATGAGCATCCTGATCTATGCAATGGGTTCAGGAGATTGTTTTAGGTCAATAATTAGCCTGAAGAAAGCCAAGAAAGTGAAGGTACTCTAGGCAAGCTTGGATATCTATTATTGATATCTTTAATCTATTTCATGTATAATTTACTCAATTACCTAATCGAGACAGGTACATTCAACAACCGAAAAATCAAACGAATCGGAGGAAAATTCCAACACTCAGAGAGAGTCAAGTACTCCTTTGGTTGTTGTTGCCAATGGAGTCTTGCAAAGAAATGATGGTGTATCTGCTGAACATAAAGCCGCTATTTGCATTCAGACTGCATTCCGAACATACATGGTATATCTCATCTGTTATGTATAACATTCATTTGTTAAATCAAATCTATATTTATGTCATACAAATACTTGAGTTTTATTTTTTATTATCATTTTTAGGCAAGAAAAACACTTAAACGTCTTAAAGGAGCAGTGAGATTTAATATTTTAATTCAAACCAATGATATGCAAAAGCAAGCTTCCAGCGCACTGAGCTACATACATTCATGGAGTAATATACAAGCTCAGATTAGGGCTCGCAGGCACCACATGGTAACCGAAAGCCGTATAAAACAAAAGAGAATAGAGAATCAGTTAAAACTTGAAGCCAAGATTCATGAGCTAGAGGTATCAATCATCTTTACCAACTTGGTATTGTAGCTTTCATTGTCTAATTTATTAAATGGTACAATGCTGCCATTGCCTATTATTTCATTGCGACCCTTTTTCAAGAGAAACTTCATCAAGGTTTCTTGCTAGCTGTCTTGAATGGTGCTGACCACATAAAAATTTTACATATTTCTGATCAAGTCAAGGCATTAAGATTGCTTGGACACCAACATACTTTGACTTGGTAGTACTGATATTAACTCCGCGATTGTGGTCATAAGTTTAAATTCAATGAGAGACTTTTTAGGCAAAACAAAACTACGTTAAACTAACATTGATTAGTGTTATAGAGCATTAATCATCAAGGTTACTGGAAAATCTGCTGGCATCATCTAAACATTTGTTAGAATCTTTGACATAATTAAATTTGTTTGGTTTGCAATTGAAACCAAACATGGTAGTTGCCTGCAACTGCAAGTTCAATGCTCTTTCAAACCTTGCTGTCTCAGTTTGTCAGGCAGTGAACTAACTGTTTTTAAGAATTGTTAAGTTGCACATGGTAGGCCTAAACTTGAAAGGGAAAGGACCAATATTTCATAATAACTACCAGTCAGCTTGACTCGATTAATAATCATTTGGATTTACGACTAAATGAACTCGATACCATAGATATTATTCTTGATTAACATTTTTTTGCTTTGTTTTGAAGGTGGACTGGTGTGGCAGCTCGGAAACAATGGAAGAAATCCTCTCGAGAATCCAACAGAGAGAAGAAGCTGCAGTTAAGCGTGAGAGAGCCATGGCGTATGCCTTCTCTCATCAGGTACTTAAAAGTGCTATTTGCATTCTTGTTTCTAAAACCTTGATGGTTCCATTTCATGCGAGCGTTGTGTTATTAATTATATTTTGCAGTGGAGAGCCAATCCTACGCAGTATCTAGGCCAGGCTTATTACAGCATTGGCAAGGAAAACTGGGGATGGAGCTGGAAAGAGCGGTGGGTAGCTGCTCGCCCTTGGGAGATTCGGGTTCCAGCACATCCTAATAACCCAAAAACAGGCCACGGCAGGAAAACAAGCAAATCAGATATGAAGATAACACTCTTGACCAAACCTGCTTCATCTAATGGAAAGGGGAGTACCAAAGCTAAAAAACCATCCGACGCACTCGTTGATAACCCACTTGCATAAGAAAGCAGCACTTCAACTGTCAGCTCTTCTCGTACACCCGTTCTGAGCTAAGAAAAACCTCATGGAGGTTTTTCACTATCCTATATTCAGGTTTTCTTCATTTGAATTGAGAAAGGTTGGAGTTTGGCATGCGGTGTGTAAAATAAGGAAATAGACCAACTACATGACTTGATTTGGTTTGCATTATTTTAATGTTAATTTCCTTTGAGGATATTATAGGTTTGAGCAACAGTGCTTTCGTGTTACATCTAAAAATATAGTTTTATTAGGATTAATAGGTCAAAGATAGAGGTGTGGAGCACCAAAACACAGCAGAGAAAAGTTTTAACTGTCATCTAATCATTTTTTTAATCTTAAGCACTTAATTAAACAAGTTTAACACATACTAACATAATCTATTATCATTTTTATAATAGCTAGGCAGAGAATAAAAACATCCCAACAAGATCTAGCATCCGTAAACATATTGAACTCTGCATTTTTGTGCAAAATCGAAAGTTAATTATGCAAATAATTTGGCATATTCATTTCATGCGCCATGGTATCCCCGCCAAGCTTGACTTTTATACTCATTTTGGCATCAAGAAATAAAAAAGTTTTCCTAAGATTATGCTATAATTTTTACAGATTAAGTTAACCTTTTGAGACTGCATTAGCAACCGGGTATAGGGAAGAGGCAGCCAACATATAAAGCAAATGTAAACCATCCTAGTTGAAGCCAAATGTTTCACTTTTATAATAGTGAAGAGTATTGAATAATATAGCTAGCTAAAGGGAGATATTTATGAATAGATTGAGACAGTACAGGTTATGGTGGGGGACCAAAAATAAACAAGACAGATTGCAAATTAACTAAATTTGGTGGTATCCATGTATCCATATTCCATAATTGAGCTTTGGTTGTGTTCATCTAGGCAGACATTGTACTACTCTCCTGTAAGCCCCACCTGGTCTACCTGCTGCTAAATTTACCTATACTTACTCTTCCATTCACAGGCCATGACTTTTGGATTCTTCACTACCTGATCTTAACGCAAGAACCTATAGCATTTCTATTTCTTCCTGCACAAAATTAAGGCCATGTTTGGCTTGGTTATTTTGGTAGTCAACCGTTAGTGGTGAAAGAGTCAACACTAACAGTTAATTATCTTTTTAACTTCTAATGTTTCATTTCATCATCTTTATCAAACAACCAGAACTCTCAACTTCTAATGTTTCATTTATGTCTTACCGAAATCCAAACTGGTAGTTGAATAGAATATTTTTGATTCTCAAAACATCAGCCAAATAGATCCTAAAACATTCGCCGCTCAAAACATGACTCTTTGGCCACATCACATATATAATCTGTAAGAAAATTCTAAAATGTACTCATAATAAGGAGTTCAAAGTTACAACCTTATGTCTTGGAGAAGATTTCGGGGTCAATTATCAGAAAATTAATAGCAGGAATTCTGAACTTCCGAATTTTGGTAATTTTGATCACAACTTAGACAATCATTAGCATGGAAATTTCTTAAAAATGTAAACAAAGAAGGATCTTTAGTATCCATACTTGAAATTTTACTAAGGTATTTCACAATCAGACACTCTAAAGAGGCTAGCAACATAGAACTTGAATTATAACTAAATTTTCTTTCCAGCTTCTACTGTTGATAGAAAATGACTTATAATTAGATGCTCCCAGAAATCCCAGCAATGATAGAGATGTTGAACGTTGGCTATTCTTTCAATTATTTTTGCAGAAAATAGGAAGCTGTTAGAGGCAAGAAAAATCACAAAACCAAAAAAATAAAAATAACAGTTTGAGAAACTCACTTTCAAACCTGCATAAAATTAATTGACCGTTTCTATTTCTTCACAAAGAAAAAAAACCCAATTTTGTTTTCATAAACCACCTCAAATCAGTTTGACAAGATGGGCAATGCAGGCAACTATAATTATTTCTATAATTACTGATCTGGGATTGCCTTAACTTACATCAAAATTTTGAAATAATCCAGATTATGCCTTACCAGGTCTGCTCTAATTTGGAAAAACAAGAACATTTTTCATTAAAAGCAAAATAGTTCTGCCTTTATCAATTCATTCCAGAAATGGTAAAAGCAATTAACATCCATCACATACAAAACCCAAAAGCAAACGCAATCACATGATAGTCAATTCAACACCAATCAAACAAAGTTGAGAGCTTTGAAAGCCCACTCTAACATGGAAATGGAACAAACACTATAACAAGATAATTGCTAGCATCTTTGAAAGAGAACTAAACAAACCCGGAAGCGAAATACTGTATCTTTCTCTTCCTTTAATATTTGCCATTGAATCATTTCAAACTAACCAAAATCCCTCCTCCAAACTGGCCTTGAATTCATGTTATTTAATAAGCCCTGCATAATAAAAAGAGAAAGATATTGATATGAAGAACTGACATATGAAAGAAAATGAATTTTTGAGAAGTGGGTTTTGAAGCGGACCTGTTATAAAGGTAAGATCTTCGGATTTTTTTTTTTTTGTCTGAATCAATGACGAGAATCAGAGGAAGCAGAGGACGGGTGCTTGTGGATGCCATCATGCTTCTCTTCTTCACCTTGAATTCGAGCTGGAACTCGAAACCCAGATAATCCACCAATGGAAGCGGTGAATCCTATGCCTGCAATAGCGGATTGTTGCGGATAGAATTGTGAGATTTGATTATGGTGATCATGAGTAATGGCTGGATCTATCCAAGCACGAATCGAAGGCGTGTTACTGGACTGAAGGGGTCCCCTCTGAGAAAAAAACTGGCTTTGGCCGCTGAATAACGGCTGAAATAGCGGTGGTGGCGACACTGTCTGTGGAAGTGTAGAGTTGAAGATAAACCCTCCACTGCCTCCGCCGCCAGTATCAGCTGTAGCAGCTGCATTCCAAGTAAACATTCTCTGGAATCTGCTGGTTTCTGCTGGATGGTGCTCGGACCATTCAGTAGAAAGCCCATCATATCCGAGGGGATTATCTCGGATTTGATGGGCAGCTGCAGTAGCAGTTCCGGAAAAGAGAACTTGGTGCTCTTGCTGGTGGTGCTGTCGCAAAAGAATTGGTTCTTGAAATGACTGTAGAGACAGTCTCAGATCTTGATTCTGGCTACTGGTTCTTGATAGCAAATCAGGTACTGGATAACTCTGAAACTGTATAGAAGGAGATGATGTTGTCTCCACAGATGCAGCCCCCATTGGGAAAAAAGATTTGATTGTATCAGCAATTGCATCAGAATCTAATGATGGAGGCAAAAAATTGGAATTATTGTTGGGATTTTCCTCGAGGTTCTGCTCCATGTTTTGGACATCAAGATTTTCAATTGGAAGATTATAATCTTTCTCTTCACTATTCACATCTTGTTGTCTGCTTGTTCTAGTAGCAGTGGGAGTCCAAGCAGGTAGCTCAGCAAGCTCATCAATGGCGGCCTTGGCTTTCTTGATTAGCCAATCTACAGCTTTACTGGGTCGGTCATAGCCGAGGCGGTCCTGAACATCGTAGAATTGGATTGCTGTATGAGCTGAGAGGCGTACACGGCGGTCCCTGGGGCCTTTTGCCGTGCAGACTTTGCTGTGCCGGTCTTTTCTTCCTGTAGACCGAACAATGTGGCCTCCTTGAACCTCCACTATCTCTCCTACTGAGTTTCTTGCACCCAATCTTGATGTTGTTGCTGCTGCTGTTTGGTTGTGAGTTTCTCCCATTTCTCTTGCATATTCGATGCTCTGAGAAGAAAAAGAAGACGAAGAAGACAAGAAAGATCGTTTCTTTGATGGAGGGACTTGAGGTTGCTGTGAATCCAATTTTTGATCTTGTTGAGGTTGTGAAGTTTGGAAATATTGGTGATGAACAAGAAAGGGTAATTGGTGGTGAAAGTAATGCTCTCTTGAAGCTTGGTGATAATCTTCTTCTTCTTCTTCTTCTTTGCCCTCTTCTACATATCTTGAATTTAAGAGTGTCTGTTGATGTGGGCGAAAATGGTGATGAAGATGATTCCTTTGGGGATCCAGAGTCAGACCCTTGAGCTTTTTCTGTTCCAGCTTTTAATGGAGGAAACGTTTGATTAGTGGGTGGTTGTGGATGTTGTTGATGATGTTGCTTCTTTACTACTCTGTTCCCTTTGATAATTCTGCTTCTCAATCTCTTCTTGTTGCTTGTGCCCCTGCTGCCACCACTCTGATACCTCCTTCTGTTGCTCCCAAAAGCCTCTGCCATTCAATATTTCCACTTCCATATCACACATTCCACAAACCAATATCACCAAACAAAAACCAAAATCCAAACTCCATCCACAGCCTAACCCATCTCTCTTCTCTCTTTCAAAGAAATAAAAATGAGGCCTTTTTATGTACTATGTACTAAATACAAATGGTTCTTATTTGTTTAGGAAATATACCCACTCCTAGACCTACAAAACCCAGAAGTTGTTATCTACCCAATTTCTCAAAAGGGACCTTCTTGGGAAATTTCCAGCTTCACTTTCATTATTATTTTTTTTTTCTAGAGAGAGAAGGAGAAGAAGAGAAGGAGATAGGGATTATGCTAGAAAACAGTAAATATGGGGAAAAGGAATTCTTTGTTTTGGTTGACCTATAGAAAGAGAGTGTCGTTGATGATGATAAAAATGGCAGTGTTTGGTCAGAAATGAGATTAAAAGATCTCTGTGTGATTTCATCACTGCCTCAGCTAAAGCTAAGCTGCTGCTGATGCTATCGTACTATTACCCTTACCCAAATACACCCACACCCATTTCAATTTAGGCTCAAGTTTCTAACTTTTTCACATTTCTTCTCTCCTTCAGTTCTTTTGAGACTATATTTTTATTTATTTTTACTATTTGGCTATTAAGTTATAAATTAGTTGGTTATAGTTGGAGAGAGACAGAGTAAATGGATGCTTTGGGAGATTATATCCTTTATATGCCACCACCACACAGGTTTTGAAAGTGACCTTCCGTTGCATCTTTTTTCTCTGCACTCTTTTTCTCTCTCCATTGCTTCACTTGAAAGAAACAACATCATTTTTTTTTTTATTTTTTTTGTTTTTCCTTCTTCCTTTCAATTTCTTTCTCCTAATTATCCATCATTTTCTTGTTGGTTGGATTTTTGTACATGAAATATTAAGGGAAGAGATGTACTTTTTCTCTTTTTTTTTTTTTTCTTTCTTTCATACAAGATAATATCATATCAATACTCTTTATAATTTCAAAAATAAGGTAGTTAATTTTTATTTTTTTTAATATATATATATATATATATATATATAATAGAAAATGTTATATAATTTATATTTTTTTATCTCCTTGATTATGTTATATTTTTTTAAACATGATTGATAACTATGAAAAAAAATATCTTCAAAAATGCAATCAAGTCAGTTCAATAATATTTGATATAGCCTAAATTCATTAACAAAAAGGCAAGAGCATGAGCTGAAAAGACAAAATAGAAAGATGATGTCCGATCGGACTGATGAGACAGCACGTCCTGTCAATCCACTGATACAAGTCAATACCCATATACTCCACTTGTTTCTTGTCACGTCGCTGCTCACTTGCTCTAACTGTCGGTTATCACTTCCCGAAATACTCAATTACCCCTTCTTTATCTCCCATAAATAATCAAAATATAAAGGCTCGAGGTATTGATATTCTCTCTCTCTAAGCACTCTTTCTCTAAAAGTTACTAACTTGAGCTTTAGAATGCTAAAGTTTGGTCCTACCGGATGCTTTTTTTTGCAGGTCCAGCCATTCGATCGGACACCTTCAACTGCCAGTTCTTCTTCTTACAGATAAAGACAAATTCTGCTTTATTATTTGGTGCTCTCGTTGAAATGATGGCAAATTTGGAATCCAATGAACATACAGCTTCCGGAGAATATAATCACAATAACTAGGGCAGATCTAGGCCCTCAGAAATAAGAGAGATGTCTCCCAGATCTCCTACTAAGGGCAACCTCTTCCAAGACTTCAACGACGTAGTCATGAAACAACTGGAAGATACTCCTGTTACCGTCAGGGACATGCGCACCATTCTTAGTGACTTCACTAAGAGCATTGTCCAAACACTAAAAAATGGCAAGATACCCAAGACTTTCGAAAGAGGCCACGAAATGGATTTCATAGCTAAAGACTTCGGAAGAAAAAGGAGCAAAGGGATCTCTATCAATGAGCCACGAGCTCATGGTAGTAAAAGAGCAGGAGTCAAAACCCTAGGCAGATACGACAAGGGGAAGGGGACCATGTCCTCGAGTAGAGACTCGTCGCATATCCCCAGCAGATCCTCAACCTCATCCATCGGGGATGATATGTCCTTCTTGTGCACACCACATTGCAGTCACACGAAGGGGCGAAGAGATGAGTTCGCCTCACCATCCATGAGTAGGGAGGACAATGGTTCAAGCAGAAACCTAAGCAGTTTGGCTTGGCAGGTTCCAGAAAAAGGCATGTTTGAGGAAAACACCTGCAGCAACATCGCCTCCCCATTTTGTAAGAAAATCACAGAGTCAGAGCTACCTCTCAGGTGGAGAGACATCATATTGGACAGGTATACAGGTAAAACTGACCCTGCCACTCATCTTGTAGAATATCTAACAAAAGTGCAAGTGTACACCTACGATGAAAGAATCATCTGTAGGATTTTACTTAGCACTCTAGGAGGAGATGCACTCAACTGGTTTTATGAACTTCCCCAGGAGTCGATCACCTCATTTCGACAACTCAATGAGCTATTTATCACATGGCTCATCGTACAAATACGAGCGCCAAAATCTATGAGCGATCTGTGCAACCTCTATCAGAGAAATGATGAAAGTCTTTGAGACTATGTCGATAGGTTTCAAGTCACAATGTCGAAGGTGAGGAATATAAGCGTGGAGATGGCATCCAACGCTATAGCCAATGGCACCGCTGATTGGCCATTATTTAAGTCGATCATAATAAGACCCCCAACCAGCTTTTTTGATCTAATGGAAAGGGCTAAGCAGCATATCCAGCTGGATGATGCCTTGAGGTCTAGCCGTGACAGAAGGAATAGTGTCATGAACAGGCTCCAACACCCAGATGGATAGACATTCAATAAAGAGAATTTTCTCCATTTCTCTCCATATTCGAAAAAAAAATGATAAAGTTATGTTTTCATTTATTTATTCGTTAGGATTAATATCTATTTGCAGGATGTTTGTTTGGCTGCATTCGACAAAAGTCCCAATTGCTGATCGTAGTTAATCTGATTGGAATTGAGGATGACTATTTGCTAGGCTGGATGCTCATCCCGAGCCCAAAATGCGAAAATATTTCTCCATCTCGAATTTGTCTGCTAGGTTCAATGTCTATCCTAAACCAAAAATGCGAAAGTCTACAAGTAAATACAAAATCACCAAATCTCCATAAAGCCAATGATTGGGCGAAATATCCCCAAAAAAGAATCTCCACAAAATAACTAAGGGCATTAACCGATCAATCGGTATTGTTCCAATCGCTAAGCTTGACACAGGCGAAGATGCAAAAGTTGAAATCCATTCGTTTATGAAATAAGTCTCTATGCTAGGCTCGACGTTCATTTTGAGCTCAAGACGCGAGGCACATTCGTTTAAATTTTCACTAAATCACTCGCTACATTCGATGTCTATCCCGAACCCAAAATGCAAAGGACGACAATTGAGTTAATTATATCTTCTCAAAACTTGAAATCTCCAAATCTTCAAAGCAATGTAATGGCCAGAGGCCTTCTCCATGAAAGAAACAAATCCTTGAGGGTTTAGAGCCCACGAGATGGTGCCACGACGGGCCCAAAGAGGACAATATGTGGTGCTTTACCACTGAGCTATGAAAATACTCAGCTAGGAGTGAGAATGGAGTCTTGTCTCCCACCACAAATTGAAAGGTCATTTGCCATGCTTGATTCTCTAATGAATAGCCGATCTTTATATCCGATCGGATAATACTTCAATCAAATTGAAGGCTGAAAAGTCACCTACTGCGCTTGACGCGATAAATCTAAGTCACAACTCACGTTTGAACAAAATTTTTAAATCTGATCGAATCAATCGATCATAAAGAGTTGTGTACTGCAATACTTGCAAAGCAAGTTAAAATTCAAGAAGTACTCTCCTTAGTCAATTTTATGCATTCTCCATGTTTGATTCCCTGCACTCTCATGATTGATAATGTTTATTCTCTTTTGTTAATTTCATGATAAATTTTGCCTAAAATGAAAATTGCAGTACAAAAGCACAATTAAAAGGCAAATCGACTTTTATATATGAAGAATTCTTACAAGTTACAAAGCAAATCTTGTCTAACAAAATCAACTATAATTCTTTATCTAAAACTTCTACAGAATCAGACCAAACTTTTATTTTCGATCGGATCTTTCACCATCAGGTACCCAAGATGAAGGGAATAGCGTCCGAAGATCTCCTACCCGATCGGTCAGAAGCAAAAGTCTGATGACAATGTAAATTTTGAAACTAATATGGAGCAAAATCGAACATATTGACAGCCTTGATGATGACGGTTTTTCTCACATTGATGCCAAATTATAGAGTGGCAATATAGTGATTGGAAAATGCACAAAATTTGGCCAAGATCACAGTATAAAAATTGAAGCACGCTGAATGAAGCATGGCCCAGAAGGTTGTTTCGACTTTTAATAACGAGGGAAAAACTTTCGTTGTAAAATCTCTGAGACTGTTTCCACAAATGGCGATCGAATGGCTTATTGTTCTTGCGCCCAAGTGGCCCGTCATTCGTCATTATGGAATCTGAGCAAGCCATTATAGAGACCTCTGTGGGAAGATCATATTGTAAAGGGATTTCAGCTGCCTCCTTCTTCATGAGTTTCGAAGAATGAGCCACGATCTCATGACCTTCATAAGCCTCAAGAAAACTCCCATTTATAGATTTGGTGCTACTTCAAACCACATCCGATAAAGGGAAGAAGTAAAAAATGATATTATGAATTAGGAATTACTTGAGTAATCTTGCAAAAACGTTGAAATCGCTGAAATGGTAAAGTTTGTGAAAGAGGGCATGGAAGAGCTTCAAGAAATGAGGAAAAATCGCCCCAAAGTCATCTATTTATAGGCTCTAAACTTCTGAAATTCTCCAACTGCCTCCCTGCTGAGTAATCGCCACGTGTCTCCAATCCATTAAATGCATAATGGAGAACGAAGCATCACCCGCGGCATATGTGTAGATGTTAAATGCATAAGCGGAGAACGAAGCGTCGCCCTCGGCGCTCACACAAGCATTAAATGCAAAATAGCTATTTGAGCTTAACGGTCGCGTCTCTTTGGATGAGAGCCTCTCAAAAATTCAAAAATCCCGCCAAAAAGCTTAAATCGCCCAATCAGACTGTTCGGAGGGGGGACAAGTGATAACTATGGAAAAAATATCTCCAAATGTCCAATCAAGTTGGCCCAATAACACTTGGCATAGCCCAAACCCATTAACAAAAAGGCAAGAGCATGAGCTGGAAAGACAAGACAGGAAGGCGATGTCCGATCGGACTGATGGGACAGCACGTCCTATCAATCCACTAACATAAGCCAATGCCTATACGCTCCACTTGCTCCCTATCACTTCGTCGCTTACCTGCTCTAACTACCGATTATCACTTTCCGAGGTACTCAAGTACTCCTCCTTTATCTCCTATAAATAACCAAAATATAAAGGCTCGAGGTATTGATAATCTGAGACTCTCTCTCTAAGCACTTTTTCTCTAAAAGCTACTAATTTGAGCTTTGGAGTGCTAAAACCCGATCCGACTGGATGCTTCTTTTTGCAGGTCCAACCATCTGATTGGATACCTTCAATTGCCAGCTCTTCTTCTTATAGATAAAGACAAATCCCACTTTATCAATGATTTATATTTTTGCTTCTTTTATTTATAAATTTAATTTCACCACTGATTGTTCGTGATTTTTTTTCTCTTTTTTATTATCATAATATTGTTTATTACCTTCATAACCCTTTGTCTTTACAACATTTTTCAATGTCTCAACATTCAATTATTGTTTTTACGTTCTGGCTAGATATCAATATCATTTTGACAACAACAACAATAACAAAAAAAATAATAATAATACATTAAAAAGTATATCAATATCATCACTTCAAAATTTAATAATAATAATAATAATAATAATAATAATAATAATAATAATAATAATAATAATAATAATAATAATTTCTTTTAGAAGCAAACACACTTTTTTCGTTTATTTTAAATTATAATTCACTTTCTTTTTTATACTATAATTAATTGCTCAATGCTCTAATTTATCATTATTTAATATTCATTATTATCAGCAAATATTAAATATTATCTCATACTTCTTCTATAAATCTATTTAATAAACATAGAAATAAATTAATAAAAGTACAAAATAAATTATATTATTTCAAAAATATTAATTGTATTTTTTTAATTTTTATAAAATAGAAAGTGTGTGTATCTATGCGAGACGAAAGGACTAATAGAAAATATCACTTAAAAAAAATTTTAATCTAGTCTAGCAAATAAGGGAATACATTCAAAATAGTTTTGGGCACATATTACATAAATTTTGATCCTATTAGGAGATGTGATAATTTAGTACTCCCACCATTCTATCACTTTGTAAATTAAAAATATCATTTAAGGCATATTTTTCAAATATATCATTTATATAATATCAATAAAATATTTAATAACTTAATTAATATTTGTCTTTTTTTACACGTTTTACTATGATAAATTAAAAAAGACATTATAGTATATTCATTATATTTTTTTCATAAAATTAATGAAATGAATGATTACCTTAATTTTAGTAATTTGTGTAAAAAGTGACAATTTGGTAGGATTAAGAAAGTACTAAATTGCGCTTTTTAAAAAGAGACAATTAATTATTAGTTCTGTTTTGAAAATTAAACTAAACTTTATTGTATAGATGGTATTTTTGACAAATCATATTTAAATATACTGCATATTTTAAAAATAAATACTTATTTATGAATAGAACAAAAAAAAAGGTGGACACTTATTTATAAATAGATGGAATACTAAAAAGTTAAAAAAATAGCAAAAGTAAACCTAAAATTATATGGAGAAAATGGTACTTATTGAACTATAATTATCAACTATTGAATTAGATCTGGCTTCGAACAAAAAGATTTAGATAGAAAATGTATATCCACCATATTATTTTTGGTTCTCATAAAGTGGTCGAAAATCAAAAGTAAAACCCAAACACATAACCTACTCTGAAGATTAATGAAGATGATGAAATGTACAAATCGTGAGTGATAATGGACAAAAGAGCTTGGAAGTTGAGGAAAAAAAAAACAAATGGTAACTAAAACAAAGAGCAGCATAATTAAGGGGCTTATAGAATGTCATTTTTCCAAAGAATAAAGGAGGGGATTTAAATGGTAGTGAGGAGCAAAAAAGACATATATTAGTAAATATTAGTAACTTTCCTAAAGAAATTCCTCATGTTTCTTTTAGAGATGGCCTAAGGCTAGAGACTAGACTTATGTAGGCTTAACAAGGGGAAAAGTGGGACTCTTATAAGGATTGGGTCAACTAAGAGAAAGCTCAATTAGTGAAGGGTTAAAAAGCTAGTTTATCTAAGCGTTCAGCAAGTCAAAACAGGGAACTTGTTAACTACTTAGCTAATCCAAGAAATGAACTAGAAATTCTAAAGCTACTAATAGAACTGAACCCATAAAACCACAAAGTTGTAAGATGGAGAGAACACACGGACATACTTTTTAACTCTTAAGAGTTCAAAGGTTGACCTATGGATTTCAATCATACTACCTCTTATATTTTTAATTCATAGATGGAGAGCCATTGAACTTAATAATTAAATATGATGAGAATTAAGGATTAAAGGGGAACTAAGATAGGAACTAGCCCAAATGAGAATGAGGATGATTTATGTTTCGAAGGGACTGGCAAGTACTACTTGACCATTCCTTTCATATTCGAGATTAGTCTTATTTGCCTTTTCTCTATATTTTATTAATAATGATGTATGTTATCATATGGATTCTAATGGGCTGAAAATGGTATGTTCTTTAGAATCTTTAAGCTTTTAGCAAGTAAACATAAGTCCTATGTGTTTGTGACCATTGAGCCTAGAATTATAGGGAGTAAGGCATACAAAGTTATTAAAAAGTTGGTCTATAAATAGTTCTTCAAATTTGAGGCTATTGTATTTTAAAGAGGGATATGGGTGCATGGGGTTGTTTTTGTAATATTTAAATTATGGACATAATAGTTATTTCATCCATATGAAAATTAGAGAAATAACTAGATAATTTCATATTTCATTACAGTTTATGGGTATGCTATAACCTTTAAATGGGCTACCATTTGGCCAATTCTTACAACTCTTAACATTATTGACAAAGACCCTTAGCTTTTAGGGGTTTCAACATCATAATTAGTGTTAAGGAAAGAAAATGGGGATTTTTCGGTCACACTAAGGTTTTCTAGAGCTTTGCTAATTAATATTTGAATTAAGTTTTAATCATTTTAGGCTTTCATGGTCTTTGGTTCACTTGGAATAGAGAGAACATGTCTGAAAGATTAGATAGAGACTTATAATGCCTATGGAAGTAAGCCTTAAAAGTTATCATTCATGTTCAAAAGATTAGACAAAGGCTTATAATGCCTAATGGAGGTTAACCTTTCCAAATACTATTATTCACCATTTACCCAGAATAAGCTCATATCACTTATATATATTATTGGGGAGAAAACCGGCTAAATCACACAAGAATAAGAACAAACAAACAAGAAAATAGCAAGAAGAACACAAGAATTTAATGAGGTTCGGCCAATAATGCTTATGTTCTCGATGGCGGCCATTCTTTTATTCTAGAGAATATTGATTCTCTAACTTTTACAGCGGCACACAAAACTAAGTTATAATATTGGTATTTATACATAACCTACCAGGTATGCAATTACATAATTGCCATGTACCCTAAATGTGTACACACGCTTTTCCAAACCCACTAAGATTCCAACCACACACACATGCCACTCAGACAGATTACTCCAGCAATCCGATCGGACTGTCTAGCTCTCTTGAGCGTCCAGCTCTCCTGAGTGTCTTGCTCTACCCAAGCATCCCAGTCCTCCCTGAGAGTCATACTCTTCCCGAGCATCTAGCTCTTTCGAGCGTCCTTGTCCGACTGTACATACTCCATATGTTTCTCTGATCGGATTTTCTTGACCAAACACTCTTTGCTCTGCTTCCATCACTGTCGGTCAGCAGATATATAAGCCATTCCCAATAAATCTCCACCTTGGCAAATATCAAACCCTTTTAGAGATTCAACCATGGACTTTCTCACATACTTAAGTGGGTTGGTCTACCATGCTTTTTAGCAACTACAAACATTCAACAAGTCCAAACAATGCATAAACTTGTTAGTAGTCACTGGCTTCGTTAACATATCAGCTGCATTCTCACTAGTGTGTACCTTCTGTAATCAATTCTCTGATCTTGTGATATCTTACATCAATGTGCTTAGTCCTCGTATGGTACACTTAGTTTTTAGCCAAGTAAATAACACTTTGACTATCACAATTCAACTGGACTCCACCTTGCTGAATGCCCAGTTACTTCACTAGCCCTGAAAGCCATAATGCTTCTTAGCAGCTTCAGCTACTGCCATGTACTCGGCTTCAGTTGTGGATAATGCTACTATGGACCGAACCGTTGATCTCCAACATATAGGTCCTTCACCAAGAGTAAACACATACCCGATTGTCGACCTCCTATCATCCAAGTCTCCAGCATAATCTGAATCCATAAATCCGACTATAAAAGGACCATCCTGCTAATTCTCAAATACTATTCCATGCCTGACCATCCCTCTCAGATACCTAAAAATCCACTTGACTGCTTCCCAATGTTGCCTTCCTAGTTTATACATGTACTTGCAAACCTGACTGATCGCTTGAGCTAAATTCAGTCGGGTACATACCTTTGCGTACATTAAGTAGCCGACGACACTGGCATATGGAACCTTTGCCATGTCCTCATTTTCTTTATCTGTTTTAGGGCACTGATCGAATGAAAGCTTAAAGTGATTCACCAATGAAGTGCTTACAGGCTTAGCTTTGCTCATCCCAAACCTATCTAACACTTTCTCAACATAACCCTGTTGAGATAACCACAGTTTCCTCCGGCTTAACAAATCTTTCAAACCAAGAATATCTTGTATGCTCTTTACAACAATTAGCATATCATCAACATATAGTAGCAAAAAAACAAAAGTCCCATCATCTAGGCTCTTAACATAAACACAACAATCATACACACATCGTCTGTAGCCAATCTAAATCATGAAGGAGTCAAATCACTTGTACCACTGTCTAGGAGACTATTTCAATCCATACAATGATTTTTTAACCTACAAACCAGGTTCTCCTGTCCAGGTTGAGTGAACCCTTCTGGCTGCTGCATATAAATTTGCTCCTCCAGATCCCCATGCAAGAAAGTAGTTTTAACATCCATATGCTCTAAATGCAAATCCCAGTTGGCTACTAATGCAAGAACTGCTCTTATTGAAGTGTGGCTGACCATCGGAGAAAAGATTTCATCATAATTTATCCCCCTTTGCTGAGCATAACCTTTTGCTACCAATTAAGCCTTGAACTTTTTCCCTTCTTTTTTTGATACTGTTGGTTTCCTCTTGTACACCAATTCACATCCAATAGCCTTTTTCCCCTCTGGAAGCTGAACGAGCTCCCACGTTTGGTTTTTATTTAAAGACTTCATCTCCTCAACCATTGTACCTATCCATTTTTCTTTCTCCTAGCTTGTAATAGCTCATTGAAAGGTAGTTGGATCATCACTACTAACTAACAGTGCAAAAAAGACCATGTCTTCAAAATCAAATTTGGTCGAAGGCCTTACATTGGTGCATCTCTCTCTATCTCGGGCTAGATTGTGATCCTACCGATCATCTGGATCTGAGCCCACAGAAGCTAAACGTGAGCTATCATTTCGATCGGCCACGGCATCTTCAACCCGCTTAATTTCCACTGGATGTCATCCTAGTTCCAATTGTACCATCTCCAAACCAGAGCTCTCTCCTGGCACCTTATCTTGATTTAGCTATAACATAGATTGCTCGTCAAATACAGCATCTCGAATAATCACCATCTTCTTTTCATTCGAATCCCAAAACTTATACCCTTTCACACCCTTCTTATATCCCAGAAAGATGCACCTCTTGGACTTAGGATCCAGTTTTAACTTTTCATCACCAGGTATGTGCACATAGGCAGGACATCCAAAAATGTGCAAGTGTTCAAACTCGACCGCATAACCTGTCCATACCTCCTCTGCAACCTTTCCATCCAATGATGCACGTGGGGATCTATTAATGAGATAGCATGCCATATTCACAGGCTCTGTCCAGAAGCTCTTTGGAAGACTGGCATTCAATCTTAAGCATCTTGCTCGTTCGATCAAGGACCTATTCATCCGTTCGACCACACCATTCTGCTGTGGTGTCTTGCTCACCAAAAAATGCCTATGAATCCCATGATCCTTACAAAACTTCTGAAACTGTGAATCAGTATACTCCATGCCATTATCCGACCTCAAATACTTAATCTCCTGACTCGTCTGGTTCTCCACCTCAACCTTCCATAACTTAAACTTGGTGAAGACTTCCCATTTCTTCTTCAAGAAATACACCTAGACCTTCCTCAATAATACTAAGATCCTCCCAATGACTTCTCCCTCGTAAGACCCCACACATCCAAATGCACATAGTCGAGAATCCCTTCAGTTTTGTGCTGGCCAACCACAAAACTGACTTTAGTTTGCTTTCCAATAACACAAAACTCGAGCTTACAGCTTTTAACCCCTTGCAATAAATTTCTCTTATGCAATTCCATCATCATTCGTTCACTAAGATGACCAAGATGCATATGCCAGAGCTTTGTGTTGTCATCATATGACTCCACCGAGTGAACTCCACCTACAACTGTACTCCTTAACATCTTGTAGATATTTCCTGTAGCGAGCTTTCCTTTCATCACCGTCAGTGCTCCCTTTACAATTCTAATGGTTTTTCTATCCTCATCTGTCTTGGGAATAAAACCATTCTTATGTAAAGTACCTAAGGAAATTAGATTCTTCTTCAGATCTGGTATGTGTTGAACCTCACATAGTGTCCAAATGGTCCCATCATACATTCTCACTTTGACTTGACATATTCCTGCAATATTGCAACATCTATCATCACCTAGATAGATCAATCTAGAGTTGACTGATCGGTATGATGCAAAACACTCCCTGTTCGGTGTTATGTAATACGAGCATCCAGAATCAAGAATCCATGCATCCATGAACTGAGTTATTGATACCGAAAGCATATCTCCATCACTACTATCCAATCCTTCACTCTACACCACATTCACCGACCTCTCATCAGTCTGTTGTTGTAGCTTTGGACAGTCCTTCTTTATATGTCCCTGCTTCTTACACTTATAGAAAAGAACCATCTTCTTGCCTTTTGACTTAGATTTGGAATTTTGTTTTCCAGAACCTTCCTTATCTATCTTCCTTCCATGATTCTGATTACTCTTTACATACAAACTATCACCTTGAGAGCTTTCCCCTGCATTCTGCTTCTGTTGGTTATGAGCCAACAATGCTGCAGTTATCTCTTCAACTTTAATATTTTCTTTCCCATATGTAAGAGTCATCACCAGATGTTCATAAGAAGGAGGCAATGAACATAAAAAAAATTATTGCTCTATCTTCATCCTCAATTTTCACATCCATCCTTGCTAGATCCATGATTATTTGATTGAAGATATTCACGTGCTGAGCTAGATCTGACCCTTCCTGCATCTTCAGGCCATACAGCCTCTACTTGAGATACAATTTATTCGTCAGTGATTTGGACATAAACTGACTTTCTAACTTCCTCCATATTTCTCTTGGAGAAGATAGATTCATTACATGATACATAATCTCATTTGCAAAACACAACCTAATGGTTGTTGCCACTCTCTGCTACAACTCTTCCCAATCTTCATCCTCTATTATTCCTGATTTCTGTGCCTGCAGCACCTTGGAGAGTCCCTGCTGTGCCAACAGGTCCCTTATCCTTATTTGCCACAACCCAAAGTTATCCTGCCCATTAAACTTGACCACTTGGAATTTCATTTCTGACATAGCCATCTCAACCAAATCTCTGATACCAATTGTTAGGGAGAAAACAGACTAAATCACATAGGAATAAGAAAACCAACTATCTTGACTTATGAGTGAGTGATATCTGTGTATCTAGTCATGTCTCTTTACTAAATTTCATCCTTTGTGGGTGATAGATCCAAAAGTAATGGACCTTGTGACAAAAAGGATCAATATTCTTTTGTCTAGTTAGTTTCTATTTTTGCTTTAATGAAACTAGGTTTCATTTACATTTTAAGGATAACAACACACGCTTATGTTTAGATGATGCTTAATGTGGTTCTGGTTTTGTTTTGAACATTTTCATTATCATGGATGTTAATCCTAATTATTAAAATACTACTAGTTTTTCATTAATTTCTTCTTCTATTTCACATTGTTATGAGCATAATGTGAAATTATGGCATGCTAGATAATACCACACTAGCCAAAACTGAATGAGTTAGTTAGCCAAAGTAGGATTGATCAGTAATTTGAATAAGCTTGAATTACCTACCTATAAGCATTGCTCGAAAAGAAAACTAGCAAGGAAACCGTTCAGAAAAAGGGAACTAGAACTAAAACTCCATTGCAATTTATCCATTTAGATGCCTATGATTTAATAAATATTATGGCAAGGCATAGGCCTATTATTATTCATCACTAATATAGATGACTATATTAGGTATGATTATGTCTATTTGATTTCTCACAAGTCTGAAGCATTTAGTTGCTTTAAAACTTTTATAAATCTTGTTGAAAATCAATTAGACAAGAAAATTAAAGTTTTAAGAACCGACTATGGTCAAGGATATCTTTCTGATGAATTTAAAGCTTTATGTGATGAAAAAAGGAGTGGCATCGGTTGTCTATTCCTCGAACTCCATAATAAAATGGTGTTCTGAACTGTATGTCCTCCAAGTATGTTGCTTCCACTTATTATGAGTTGTGGATTAGTTGGTAATTCGACTTGAGACATTGATGACCTTAGGGTTGTATTGCTTATGTCTATAATACCTCAAATAAATTTGGTAAATACGGACCATGAGGTTAAAAAGAGTATCTTTGTGCGATATTCTGATGTATCAAAAGGATACGTGTTTATGGGTGAACAAACAAATGACTCAATAACAAAATCTGAATCATGAGACATCATATTTTTGAAAAATGAGTTTCGTAAGTTGGGTGACGTAAGTTAATACTTTACTTTTATGAAACTCAAAAAGATGAACTAACCAGATCTCTACATCCGAGTGGGAGGAAATTAAAGAAGAATGACAATACTCTCTTCTCAACGGTTCGGATGTTCGGGATCCATTCTCCAGTGGGAGGATAAGCATGCCTAACTCCAGTGGGAGGATAAGCATGCTTAGCTTTAGTGGGAGTATGGATATTTAGAATCTTTATTTGAGTGGGAGCATAGAGCTAAATTCCAGTGGAAGAATTCCAAACTATGATAAATATATGAGACATGTTTATTAAGAATCGAAATTACAAAAAATCAAAAAGGAAAAGTGTTCCATGTCATGAATTTTTAATTATTCCATAAGAATGCCCAGCAAAAGATAAATGGATTAAGGCAATAGAAGAAGTAATGGCTTCCATGAGATCTCGCTATGTTTAGAAACTAGTTGATCTACCTGAAGGACACAAACCAATTGGAAATAAGTGGGTTCTCAAAATAAAGCAAAAAGTTGATGGTAGTATCGAAAGATACAAGGTTCGATTAGTTGCTAAGGGGTTTACACAATAGGAAGGAATTAACTATGAGAAGACTTTTTCATCTGTTGTTAGATTTACATCGATAAGGTTAATTCTAACCTTGATAGCTAGTTTGGACCTAGAGCTACATCAAATAGATGTAAAAACTGCTTTTCTTATTAAAAAAGGCAGCGAACATAAGGTTTGCCGATTGATGAGATCAATCTATAGCCCAAAATAGTTTTCAAGACAATGGTATTTGAGATTTCATAAAGCAATCATGTCAAATGAGTTCAACATGATTGATGAAGACCATTGTGTTTATCACAAAGCTTTAAAGATAAATTTATCATTTTGACTTAGTATGTAGACGACATACCGATACTAGAAAATGACATAAAGTACATAAATCTTATCAAAGATTGGTTGTGATCCAACTTTGAGTTGAAAGATATGGGTCAAGCAGATTATATTCTTGGAGTTAAGATTTCAAGAGATCGCTCGAGAAGGTTATTGTCATTGTCTCAAGAGACATACATTAACAAAGTTCTTGAATGATTTAATATGTAAAATTGTAAACCCATTGACAACCCCATTGCGAAGAATCAGTTTCTTAGTAAAAGTATGTGTCCTAAGACAAATTAGCAGATTGAACATATGAGGAATATTCAGTATGCCAGTGTCATGGGTAGTCTAATGTACACAATATTGTGTACCAGACTTGATATATGCTATGTTATGGTTATAGTAAATAAATATCAGTCTAACCCAGACAAAGCACATTAGAAAGCAGTAAAAAGAATACTTAGATACCTCAAAGGTACTGCAAGTTATTCTCTCTATTTTTTAATAAAATGATCTGTAATTGAGAAAATATTCAAATGTTGATTGGGAAAGTGATGTGGATGAGTGAAAATTCACTTCAGGTTATGTATTCTTACTTGGCAAGGGTGTCATTTAATAGAGTAGCAAGAAATAAATCTTTGTAACCCATCAACATTGAAAGCTAAATTTGTTGCTTTCTCAGCTGCAGTACAAGAGGCAGTTTTTGTTGAAATGATTTGTGAACCATTTGGCATTAATTGCCTTAGAGGAACCAATGATAGTTTATGGTGACAGTCAGTTATTGATGGATGTATCAACATTAAGTATCAATAAATTAAAGATATTGTTGTACTAGGAGAACTTAACTTACAGTAGATTTCATCGCTGGATGTGATTGCAGATCTATTAACAAAACCTGTATTGAGAAATGTGTTTTGAGAGACACATTAGATCTTAAAGATTGTGTAGGATTTGACTTGTATTGTTTATGTGATCCCTTAACATTATTATTTATGAATAATAATAAAGTTCATTATTTGGCAATACATGAGTGTGAATGTTTATATGTAAACATTTACTGTTATTTATTATATGATTGAGCATATAAGATAGAGAAGTAGCCTACTCACACGGGTGTTTACCTTAATTTTGATAATGAGTTGACAAAGACTAAGATGAGGCGATTTTTGAACACGAAGTGAATTTTGAGAACCTGTTCAAAATAAAAGTGCCATCTTACAAAAATTACAAGATGAGTCTTGTTAAGGTGCAAAATAAAGACATACATGAGATTGTATACTTTGGATTGAGATCTAAATTGGATTAAGTATAATCTTATGATAAGTTAAACGTAACTATTATGTTCTGTCTTAAGAGCCAGAAGTAGTTCTAAAGTGGGAGAACTAAAGTTGAATGCTTCGGTCCATTGCAACCTTATGCTTCTGTATGGTCTTAAATAATGATAAGATATGCGTTCCTTTAAGGGAAAGAAAAGAACACCATAACACATGCATCATACCATGTGTGCTTGAGTTGACCAAGGGAAGGGAATTTTATGTGAATGATCTCAAATTTTTCATAGTGTGAGACCCTAATTTTTTCGAACCTCAGGACTCTTAAAATATATCTAAAGTATAGTTCAGTGTGGCTAGCTTAGTTAGTCTCCAAAGGGTTATGAAAAAATTTCGACCTGGCAAATCTAACTAGAAAAACGAGTTGGACTATGATAGAAGGTATATAGAAAAAGTGAAAGATATTTTTCGATCACATTCGGTAGTTTCATGGTTCACAGATATACCTATTATAGTTTTTATAAGTAGAGACATAATAGTGAACACGAAAATTATTTCTATGAGATCATGAGATAAAACAACGAATGTGAGAAAACTATTTAGGGTTTAGCATATAATTGTGAGAAGATCTTATTTCTCGAGATGCTATATATCCCTAACAGGTGTATAGCATTAGTGCTCTTGACATATGTTGGTCACATGAACTATCTACCTATATGATAGGAGAGAATGACTAAAAATCATTTCGTCATGTGCGAGTGGGAGATGAAGGAGTTTGGGATACGTCTATAACTCACGAGATGATAAATTGACCCCGATATAATAGCAATAATATGGAATAGGAAATAATTTATATGAAATTAGTTCCATATTGATTTTTTCCTTAATTAGGAAATCTACCATTTATTTGTGCATTAATATGGGCAGTTACATATTAATTTCGTAACTGCCATATTTATTATTTCCTTATTAATATTGTATCTGCCAATTTAATTCATCATTATTAAGGAAATTAAGTATTCCTTAATTAGAGCCTTATATAAGGGCTTAGTTTCTTCATTTGAAAGATAGGAGAAAATTTAGAGATACCAAAACTTTGTCGGTTTGTCTCCTTGCATATTCTCTTTGTCTAAGGGGCTTTTAGTTTGTGGATCTGTACTTTCATCCCGTAGTTCGTGACAAGTGGGTGATAGGCTTTTATTGCTAACGTGAAACAATCGATTTCTACTTTCGCTTCAATGATTTGCATTTTGAAAGGTATTTATGTCTACTTCTCGTAATATATCGTGATATATATAATTTCTTACAAAAATCGTAACCAAATTTATCGAATTGATTAACCGACACTACAAGAAAATTTCATTTTCCCGACAAAAATTACCGACGGAATTGAGTGAATTTTAGTAGGGAAATGAAATTATCGACAGGATTTAGCGACGAAAAATGGCAAAGGAGATCCAATTGTAGCTACCTTTGCCGACGAAAAACCGATGGAAAATAATGACCATCGCTAATTTCATCGAGAAGTGCAAACCAAAAACTGTCGTCATTCGCCATATTTAACGACGAAATTATATTTTTTGTCAAAAATTTTACCGACGAAAATAAGTATTTCGTAGGCAAATTTAACGACGGTAAGTTATTTTCGTTGGTAAAATTGCCTTCTGCTAAAAACATTTGTGACGAAATTATCCGTCACTATTTCATCACTAAAAATATTATATATTTTTGACAATTATTTAATAATCAGCTAAGATCAGTATTTCTTATATATTTTTTCAGCCTTGGCTTGTCTTGGTCTATCAACTTGCACCATTCATCACTATGCCGTCATTTTTAACAACGAATTATTTGAACTATATATATATATATATATATATATATATATATATATGACTTCATACACTATAACATTTTATATTATATCACCTATAATGATAAAAGTAAAATATATTAATATTAATTTTCTTGCTAGGAAGATTTATCATTTTTCTCTTGAATTCAGAACTTATGTGAAAACACCCAAACATGCAAAAGACTAGATAAGCTAACATCAAAATAAACTAAAGTTAAGACCTTTTATGAGTTAGAGATAAACACATATCTATATGTTTTAAAGGAAAAAAAAGGATGTCACATGCTTAATCAATTATCAGCACAAATTTTGGATTAAAAAAATAATAATAAGTTGGAACACAAGCTAAGGCATAAAACTAAGTGACAAACACGTGGCCATAAAAGCATAGGTATTATCTATAAATACAAATGTTAAATTTCAAGGCTACATTTGCATATAATAGCATAAAATAAAGCACATTTACCTGAGAAATTCATTGATTTTGCTGGCTGAATTAGTACAACCTGCGACTGCTTCACTACTTCAACTGCTTACCTGCAATGAAATTATATATAATCCTGATAAATTAATTTGCCAATATTCCACCATAATATTTTGCTTTAATACTGATAAATATTAAGAAAAAAATAAAAAAATAATAAATTAAACCCATTTCGTAAAATGTATTTAGGTACTCAGTGAAGAAAAAATTTGAAACTAAGAAAATTTCCCTTAATTTGATTGATGAGGATACCTGGTAAGTGACATAGTAATAAAAAGTAGCAAGAATGTACTCAATACTTAATAAAGCTTAACGAGTATTAGGGCTGTTCATGGGTTGGGTTGGGTTAAAAATAAAAAAAATCCAATCCAAACCAATATATGTGGTTTGAGATGGTTTGGGGCAGTTTTTTTTTTATTGTAGTTTACAATAGTTTGGGGTGGTTTTAAAATGGTTTAAAACGGTTTGAAGTAAATTAACTACTATATTCATCATTTTTTTTCAAAATTTAACTTATAAAATAAAATCATAAACAAAATAATAATTACATTAAATTATAAATTGAACTAAATTTAAAATATTATATGATATATTTAAAACTAATAAATATTAAAATTTATATACAAGTAATATTATCAGTCAAATATTAGCCAAATACTGACCTCAATAGTTGTCTTTGCTATTTCAGTGGATGTGAGCTTTGTATCCCGAATCCTTTCATTGACTTTAACTTCTTCAAGAGGATGATAACTTTCATGTCTTGCATAACTAGATGAATCTGGAACAAAATTAGAGTAATCAGCTGCAATAGAAACTTTCCAGAGGCAATGATCATGTTCCACTGATGACCAATGGAATTGTGCAGATCCAAAATATGGATTTCTATATCTGCAGTTTAAAATAATAAAATAAAATTACATTCTTTTACTAAAATAAGAAGTAGCTTATCATAATTCGGAATGGAAAGCCAAATAATAGGGAATCATAGATATTGAGACAAATATGTCCTGATAAGAAATGGTGAACATCTCAACTTATTTACAAACACTAAGAATTTCACGAGCAAAAGAATAATCTCAAAAAGAAATCTACACCTGAATCATTCCTCTTCAACATGATTATTACTTTGAATTAGTAGCAACAATTTGAAAAAAGAAATATATATAGCTTCAAGAGATATATATACCTTATGCTGGAACTACCATATGCTTTGCGACTATCAATAGGAGATTTGATCCAGGAACTTGTGATCCCATTTGATGTTGAGCAACAAAACCCATCAGCATAGCATAATTGACAATTGGAATGAAGTATCCATACAATTGAAAAGGAGAAGATGCAAAGGAGAGACAGCGGAACATATAGGCTAAGCTAAGTTTGAAGTTTTACACATTGTATTAAAATGACATTGAACTTTAACAAATAAAACAAAACGATTTTCCTCTAAAGCCTAGAATTAAAGACTGAAGAAATACAAAGAACAAGTTCATCTACTCTCAGTCATCCAAATAGTTCCCAGAACAAATTCAGCATAATTAATTATAGGCTCATTTATACTCACAATCTGATTTATGGTTTGCTAAAATAAAAAGGAAAAAAAATACATCTGATAATTACCATTCCAACATTGTCTTCAATGCAACAGCTTACACAAGTTGAGAGAATATTAGACATGGAAGCAGAAGTGAAAACACCAATTGCGTAACATGTTTGAAAAAATCCATTAATATCAAACTAAACAAATCAAAAAGAGAGAACAAAGATCATATAATGGTCTGGATAAAGGTAAGAGCAAATTCAATTACCCCATTTAACAGTTTTCTACCACTGGTAGGCAATATATTAACATACTTTGAAGCCATGAGAAATCCCAATAAACACATGGTAAATACTTTTGCTATGGGTAGTACAACAATTTTGATGGTGCCAATCAACAACTCCCCTACTGCAGCGTAATTGTCCATGGATACTACTGCAGATAAAAACCTCTCCGTGGTGTAAGCCATCCTTTAATTTTAAGGAACCTAATTCCTCACGCATTCACCCTAAGTCTGCCCCAAATTGCAGACAATCCTCAGCCTATCCCACAACAGAAAATTCACATAATTTCACATTAATTATTTACCAGACAATTTGCAAGTTTGATAAAATAAATTATATAAAAGAGATTTTGAAATTCAAAATAATTAAATAAATTTACCAAAACACAAACTTTAAGTGAAAAGATCCAAAACTCTCTTTCAATATAAAAGAGAAAGTGACTCTCCTTAATCCTTACAGTCTGACCAAAGCTCAACTATTCCTATGCAAAAACCATTTAAAAAAAAAGGTATAAATAAACATATAACTACTAACAAAATGAATCAAAGAAAAAGGAAAAATAAAAAACTAACCTGAATTTAGGTATGCAATTAAAAAGTTGGATATAAACTTATAAGTAGAATATAAACAGAGATTGCGGGCTTTAAACTCTGCGTTCCTCAGAAGTTAAAGGCAGAACTAAAGCTTGAGCTTGCTACACAACTTGGAGTTTCGCCTAGACAAATAGCAATATGGTTTCAGAACAGACAAGCCAGGCACAAAATTGAAGCCAAAGAACATGAATATAAGTATATTCAACAAGAGCTAGGAAAGGTATTAGCATAAAAGACTAAGCATATTCAAACTTATAGTAGGTTTGATACCAGCAAGTTTCCAAGAAAGGAACTCTACGCTTGTCTAACTTGCCCTGCCAACATGCTTGAGTAGTATGTACACAACCATAGCATCTTGAATGAATCATTAAAAACTGATCAGGACACAAATAGTGACCGTAATATGTAGAATTTCACACGTTTTATGTTAATATTTTATCAATAAAAGTAAGTTTTTTAGTAGTTCCACTTCTAGCTCATAGTTCGAAATTCAAATACAAAGAACTATTGCAACTACAAGAACTATGTTTGAGATGCGCAGATCCTGTGAAACAAATGGAAGCTGAAACTAGGAATCTTGAAATTTTTGTAACATAAGGACTGCAACCTAGAATATGGAAGCTTCAAGCTTCTAACTCTGTACTACGTCTGCAACACAACCTAGAATTCTCAAAAGATGCAAGTCTTGGGCTAGTAATTTTGGAAAAAGAAAACATAAAAGATTAAAATATTCATAAATTAGTCCCATCTTTCTTCTTTATATGCAAACCAAAAATTAAGGTTGACATGACAAAAAAAGAAAAAGATGCCAAGTTGTGAAGAAACTTTTAAGCCTATTGGAGCTGTTATCTTTAGCAAGCGAGATGTTAATATCAAACATATGAAAAGGAGAACAACTAGAAGATCGAATTACGAGTCCACGTTTGAGGAAGAAAACGAGGTACATTGTCTCTTCTTACTGTTAGCTATCTTTCACCGTATTAATCAATAAAAGATAACAGAGAAATCCAGGAGGGACCCTAAACTGGAAACAAGGCAGATCACAAGATGACACGGGAATTTGAAAAAAAAAACACTTACGAACCTGTGCAACTGAGTCCTCAAATTCGGTGGGCTCGGCATATTTATCTTTGCGAATCTTCTGCTTGGTAGAGTACATCTCCACAGTATTGGCACAGAAAAAAGTAGAAACCAAAAAAAAAAAGAGAGGTTCAGAATATGAGAAACCATAGAAAGAAAAAAGAAATAAAGAAAAACTAGGGAAGAACATAAGACTACAATAAAATCACAACAAAAAACAACAACTATTGTAAAAATCTAACTCCAAAAATTGTAACAAGAACAACCTAAATACTATAAAAATGAAATAGAAAAAGAAAAAAAAAAGGAGAAATTGGGTACTTACTTGATAGTGTCCCTCGAACAAAGATCTACAACAACAAAACAAAGAAAACAACAAACAAAAAGAAAAAAAACAAGAGAAAGAAAAAGAAAGGTAAAAGCAAAGAAAGATAAAGAAAGAAAAAGAGAGATAAGAAAATGAAAAGAAGAAAATCACTAATAACAAACTAACAACTAAAAGAAAACAAAAACTAAAAGAAAAATATAAAGATGAGAGAAAGCAGAAGAAACCCATACCTGCGTTGGTGGTGGAGAGTGGCGGAGAGAAGAGAGAACGAGAGAGAGAAATGAAAGTGAAAGTAAAACCCTAAAAAGAAATGAAGAAAAAGAAACCAAGTAGGAGCAATTTTTTACTTGTTCTGAGCCTCGTGGAGTTGAACTCAGCAACCCTATAATCAGTGTCTTTCCTCCTCGAGGACTGTGGGCCGAAGGATCTAAGCCCAATTTGAATCCCATTAAACCCTCATTCATAATTAAATTTTTTACCCCCTCCAAAATTTTACAATAAAAAAAATTTCCCTCTCAAAAAGTTTTAAATTTAATTTTTAATTTTAAATTCAGTTTTTAACCATTAGAAAAATAATTTATATTTACCATTATTTATAAAGATAAGAGTAAATATAAAGTTTTTTTTAAATAACTATTAAATTAAAAGTATTAATTAAATAATTATAAGATGAAGAAATCTTTATGTCTCTTTTTTATGTATTTCTTAGTATTTAAGTTGCTTATCAAACATTTTAAATTGATATAATAATTGTATATAATAATTATATACAAGTATATTATTAATTTAACTACTTAATTACTTATATAGGTATAAATTTACCTATAACGTAAATTTATGATATTAATATAGGTGTCGTATTTATTGGATTGAGAACTCAAAGAAATAGATGGATGTGTTAATGCAACTGCCATAATAATTGAATTTGGACTCCAAATTTCAATTATTGACTTATCGTATTGGGTGAGTTTTGATTTGAAATTAAAAGGTACATTATTAGATTAGAAATTAAGTGATTCTTCAAACTAAAGACAATCATAATGGCCCTCACAAAATATTTATGGTATAACCTTCAAATTATAGAATTGCACACTATTTTAAGTGATATAGCTATGTATATCACCCGTCAAAGGTTGAGCTCATTCTTATTAAATTATGATTAAAAAATGCTTACTAAATACTGGATTGAATTGATAATTTTATTTATACATGTAATAAAATAATCAATGATCCAGTTCCATGTAAAAATTGATAATGTAAAAATTATCCTAAAAATAGGTTAGTGATAAAAATTATGAGAATTGCCTGAAGAGAGTTCAAAACAAGTGTTAAATAAATTAGCAAACTTAGTGATTAAGCTACCATTACCGACTTTATGTACTTATTTCTAGAAAAAAAAGAAAATACCATAATAATTACATATTTATAGGTTAAATTATTTAGATATAAATTTCTTATTAATATAGTCACTAAATAAATATTTACATGAATTTAGTTTAGATTAACTTATAATTCAATTTCTTCAATTTTCCTACGGAATGAAATTTTCGTAGGTAAATTCCTTACGAAATTATGTTTCCGTTGGTAGGTAAAATACCGACAGAAACATAATTCTGTAGGGAAATTATTGACGAAATAATTTTTCGTCGGTAATTTACCAACAGAAAATTAATTCCGTAGGGAATTTCCCGACGAAAATAAGATTTCGTAGGAGATTTCCCAACGAAAAAAGGATTATGTAGGGAAATTACTGACGGAATGTTTATTCCGTCGGTAAATTAGCACCAATATTATGCGGTTAAAATTTTACACAAAATTTAATTCCGTAGGTAAATTCTCGATGGAAATAGGATTTTGTAGGAAAATTAAACATTCCGTCGGTAAATTAGCAACAATATTACGCGGTTAAAATTATACATAAAATTTATCGACGGAATAATTATTCCGTCGGTAATTTTCCTACGGAATTCAATTTCCATAGGAAATTTACCTGCGAAATGGCGATTCTATAGGGAAATTTCTGACGGAATATTTATTCCGTCCGTAAATTTTGTGTATAATGTTAGCCGCGTAATATTGGCGTCAATTTAACGACGATTTTCCGATTTCGTCGCTAAATTCCATCGATAAAGTTTGAAGGGAAAATTTCCCTCTATTATTTGCGACGGAATAAAATAAATATTTTTCGACAATTTTTCCTACGAAAAATATTTTTTTGTCGGTAATTAGTGATGGAAAATTTTCCTTCGGTAAGTTTCCGTCGAAGTGCGAATTCTTGTAGTGCGAAAAAGGATTCAATTTGTACTAATTTTACGGTTAACCATATTTCAAATTTTTTTGCTCATCCTTAGTAAATATAGAATTATTTTATCAATAATTTAAAATTTTATTATGTAACTTATCATTTATTAATTTGATATTTATAAAATTTATAAAATATAATTTTGAGTTATCCAGGACTAGAATAGCCCAATCCAAACAATTTTGTGTTATTCGAATCAAGCCTCCGTATTTATTTAAGTCGAAACATGCATTGACATAACCGTACAGGAGGCAATGGGACGCTTGTCCTATTGTATTTAAAAATTTTCAAATAAATCCCTATTTAAATGTTTATTCGCCCAAAATTTGCCCCACCCACACTTAAAAAATAAATTTTAGACTAAATATTTAAAATTTATGCATATAAATCTGCCCCAGCTAAAAATATTGTTTGGATTTCTCCCTGGGATCATGTAGATATTTTGCTTAAATTTCAAATTGTTGATTTTTTTTTTAAATCGGATCGGGTTGAATTTTCCATGAAAATAAGACATGAGATTGCATATTCAACGTAATTAATTAAAGAATTAGACAGTGGCAATGAATGTTGATATCTGAAAGTGATGTGCAGAATATATTGCTCGGCAACAAGGAAATGGAGGAGGAAGTGAAAGGAAAAGAAAAAAACATGAGAAGAAACGAAAATAGATTGTGAGCTGATTTTTCTATTAAAACAATAATTTTATAACATTTCGTTTTCTACAAAAAAAAAATGCAATTTACATCATAACTAAAAATAAATATTTCTTCTTATATCAATAAATCTTGATTTAGTGGTATTAATCCAAATTATTAGATGTCTATTTAGATTCTAATCAAATTTCTTTAGAAAAAACTATCGACACAGTAATATCCGTAAATTCTGCATTCGGTTGTTATTCACGAAAGCTATTATTTTTATTTTTATTGTTTTACTTTTTACCTTTTAAAATCATTCTCTTCCAATTTTCATTTCTATCATTTATACATCCTCTTTCATTTTCTTTCAGCTAATGTTCCATTTCTATCTACCTTTCCATCCTTTTCATTTCCATATTTGTTCCTTCTTCAAATTCTAAGCACCATTATAAATACAATCTAATTACAATTATTTAAAGCAAGTTTTTCTCTAAGGTTTTTTTTTTTTTTTGAAAAATTTATCTCAAGTTGAAAAAAAAGGTAATATAAGGTAATATATGGCTATAGTATATTTTAATTTTATTAAACAAAATTTATGTTATTATTAATATTATTTTCATTTTTAATTTGTTGGTGGTGATATCTTTAAAATATATCTAATTGCAATAAAAATATAACTATATGCAAGATCAAAGGTAAGTTATTATTATTATTTCCATTTTTAAAAATATGGCTTTAATTTATGTTAAAATGATTAATTTTCATACTATTTGATTGTTTAATTTTTTGAACTATATAAAGACATTTTAATTGGTCCAAAGAGATAAAATGCTGAAAAAAATAAAAACAAGAAAAAAATTATTAAGTCTTGACATGTGTTATATGATTGAGTTAAAAATTATCTTGGTATGGTTTTTATATGAAATTGATGACTCTTTGTCTATTTTTATATTGATATTTATAAATTTGGTACACCTATTTGTTTCATATATTGTAACAGGAAAATAATATGATAAATTTAAAGAAAATCTACAATTTTTTTTAGTATAACATTTATTTTTATTTATCTCATACGGTAGATGATGTACAATTTTTAGTTCTAAGGGTCACGTTTTTGCATAACACTACCAAATTTTAATTAAAATATATAATGAAAATTTGGAGTAGTGGTCATGTAACAAAATATGAGAAATTAGTTTTGGCATTTTGTGAAAGATGTAACAAAAATTAGTCTACATATATATATTTTTTAAATTAGAGATATAATGTCAATTGAACAAAAACCTTATTGTAAGAGGTATAATTATAATGAATGGCATGAATATTATGTTTATTAGAACAAAATAATTTTTTTTATTGGATTATATGAATGGAAATTAAATATGTTATGTACTAATTTACATTTTATTTTCATTTAAGTGTTTTGTAGCAATAAGTATGTATAATTTCTTAATAACATTATGTCATAATTAAAATTTTTATTCCATAATAATTTATGGATGACAATATTAATAATATTGATGCAAAATTTACAATAATAATATATTGATCAAATATTTATAAAATCATAAACAGTTATATATTTCTATAATTAATCAATATATAAGTTATGAAGATTTAGAATATTTAATTAGATTTTACCTCATAATTATTTTTAATTTAAAAATTATTTAATTTTTATTTAAATTATTCTAATAACACATGGCTAATTAGAGAAATTATGATATAAAAATTCAATAAAAATTATAAAATAATTTACATATAATATACTATAATTTAATAAATTAGACTAATTTGCCTAATTTAATAAATTAGAATAATTTGCCTATCATGATTGTAAAAATCAAACCAAAATTGTGAAACCTATCTAATTTTCAAACTAGTTCATTATTGAATTTGGTGCGTTTAGTAAAGTTGTAGGTTTTTAGTTTTTTAAAATCCAAAAATTATTTTCAGTTTTGATTATCTATTTTTTAAAAAAATTGATTTATATTTTTAAAAAAATGTATCATAATTTTTTAATTATTCACGTATATTTTTAATTATTCATATATTACATGATAATGATTTCGGTGGTGGTGGTGATAGAGGCGATGGTGGCAGAAGTGGCGGTGTTGTGGTGGCAGCGGCGGTAGAAGTGATGGTGGTGGTGACAGTGGTGGTGTGGCGGCGGCAGTGATAGTGGTGTGGTAGCGACATTGTCAATGGTGGTGGCAACAACAATAGCAGTGGTGACGGCAATTGTAATGATAGTGATGATAGTAGTAGCGGTGGTAGTGGCAGCGGTAGTGATAGTGGTAGTGGTGGTGACTGCAGTTTGATGGTGGTGGTGGTAGCAGCGGTAGAGGCGGTGTGGTGGTGGTGGTGTTAGTGGCAGTAGTCTGGTGGCAGCGACAGTGGCGGCAATGTGGTGGTGGCAGTGACGGTATATGTTGTGGTAGGATAAAATAATTAAATTGTTGATAAAAACAAAATCCTAAAAATCACATTTTGAATATTTTTAATTTTTATTTTTGTTGTGAAAATCACTACTTTAAATTTTTGTAAAAATCAAAACATAAACAAATATGCTGAATAAATTTTGGTTTTATTTAAAAAAAACCAAAAAATAAAAATAAAATTCTTTCCGAATGCACCAAACTGAATGGTTGAACCAAAAGTATAATAACTGTGTATGAATCGTACAAAAGAGTTGAACATGTGACTTTTATTTTTTATGAGAAAATTAAACAACTGGACAATGAAACTTTCCTTTATTAGTTTTGTACATATTATATACATATTAATTAATTATTTATTTATTGTTATCACACATATTGGGTTCTTAATTTCTCTAAATTATTATTATTTTTTTAAAATTGCTTTCAATTAATTATTTTTTTACCTATATAAAATACAATTCTAATTACAACCTAACATTATATTCATTCAATACATAAAATAAGTAAATTAACACAATATCCTATTTTTGTATGACATAATTACTTTTTCTAAAGTGATCTAGTTGATAATCAATATAATTTTTGGATGTATAATTAAAATAATTAAAAATAAGTACAATATATATATATATATATATATATATATATATATATATATCCAGTCATATAGGTAGATAGATCGTGTGACCAGTATACATCGAGAGCACTAGTGCTATACACATGTTAGGAATATATAACATATCGAAAAAAAAGTTTATCTTTTTCACGTATGCTTAACCCTAGATTGCCTTCTCACATTGATTGTTTTGACTCATAATTTTATAAAATAATTTTCATATTCACTATTGTGTTCCACTCATAGAAGCCACAGTAGGTATACCGGTGGACCTTGAAACTATTGAATGTGATAAAAATGCTATCTTCCCCTCTTATTATATGCCATCCATCATGTTTCAACTCAATTTTCTAGTTAGATCCGTTAAGCCGAATTATTACATAGCCTTTTGGAGACTAACTAAGCTAGCCACATTGTAACATACTTTAGGGATAAATTAAGGGTTTTAAGGGTAAATATCCAATAGGGTCTCACACTAGGAATTGAGATCATTTACTTATTAAATTCCCATACCTTGGTCACTTAAGCACACATGGTATGAAACATGTATTACAGTGTTCTTTCCTTCCTTTTAAGAAGCTCATGTCTCGCAAAATATATTTAACACCATATAAAAGCATAAGGTTGAGACGCACCAAAGCATCTAACTTTAGTCCACCTACTTAAAGATTACTTCTTACTTTTGGACAGGACATGGCACTTACATTTAACTCACCATGGGATCACACATAATCCAAATTTAAATCTTAATCCAAAGCATATAACCTCATGTATATCTTTATCTTGCACTTTAACAAGGCTAGTCTTGTAATTTCTGCAAGATGGCACTTTTATTTTGAACAGGCTATTGAGTTTCACCATATGTTTAAAAATTATCTCATCTTAGTTTTGTCAACTTATTGGCAAAACTAAAGTAAACACCTATGTGAACAGTGGCAGAGTTAAGGCCCTATGGTCAATGGGAGCACACATTCTAATTTTAATATAAAAAATTAAAAATTGAAAACACATGCAAATTATACCATAACATATTTCATTTAAAATTAAAAAAAGATAATACTTAAAATCAAATAAAAATACGAATTTCATAATTGTTCTTGATGTGATTTCATATTTTGAAATCGTTGAATAATTTACTCATCGTCAACACTATCAATCATTCATCCAAACATCTCCCATTTGGTTATGCAATCGACTTTTGACAATTTTCATTACAAAAAATGCTCTTTCTACGGTCACTGTAGCAACATGTAAAATTAAAGCCAATTTGATTAGCAAATAAACTAGTGTATAAATAATGTGCTTTTTAGTTTCAACTAACTTTTAGAAAAGGGTACTAATTCCTTTTAAATCAAAAAAATCTTCACTACTCTGCATATCAATGACATATGTTTCTAATTGATTATCAAAAACCATCAAATCAGTGGCTGAGAAATCATATGGGTAAACCTTACCAAATTGAATCAACTTTTTCTTCTCAAATGCAAAAAATGAGTCATCAGGAGCTAAGCATGCTAAGCAAAAAAACAATTTCGTATTTGTCTTATTAAAACAATCATTAAGCTCCTAAAGCTGCATATCCATAATAGTATAAAGTAAATCAATTCGATAATGATGCAAATTGGTAATCTTTTAAACTCTACGTCTTGATCACCTATTGGATAAAAACATTTCATCTATGTTTGGCATGTTAATATCATAAGCTTTGCAAAACAAAGATACTTCAAACAATAGAGTTTTCCATCTACTATCTCTTAAATTTTGTAGCTATTGGTTTGAAATACTAACTAATTTTGTGGCATTAATGATATCTTGATCCTTCATTTTTAATGCCTATAATAGTTCATTGGTGATTGCCAACACATTTTTCATCAAATGAAAGTGAACACAAAGTCAAATATATGCACCGTGTCTAACAAACCATTAGCTTTAGCTCTTTAATTTGAACATAGTCCATCTTCTCTAATAATATCAAGTACATCAATTATTAGTGAAAATTAGGATTAAATTTATTAAAGTGTCATAATGTGACCCCCAACGAGTTTTGACACTTCTTTTAAGACTAATTTCTAATTCAAGTTATGACCACCAAGGATTTCTCCATTTCTAAATGCTTCTCTAACTTTAGCAACTTGTTTTTCATAAAGCATTTCATGCCACTTATATGATCCTCCAACAACATTCAATAAAGTAGTAACTAATGTAACACCCTAATCCACTAACCATGGATAATCATTAATCATCAACATTAAACCTAGTAAAGACCAGGCAAAAGTAATAATAATAATAAGACATGCCATAATTACATGCCACAATAAATTAAAAATCAAACTTATAAATAAGAAGGCCTAACATAATTGGCCAACAATATAAGGAAGTCCTCAGACAACTACACTTTGCCAGGTCCTCTCTTTAAGAGTTGTCTAGCTACTATAGCTATCGATCCACTGGAGCTTATCCTGAAACCTACACGGATAAACAAACCTGTGCTAAGCTATAAAGCTTAGTGGGGAACAAACTCTATAGATAACTTCCTTACATAATTCACCTAATTATATACAAGTTCCTATATAACACAGAATAACAAATGAGTCTATTATATTGATCATTTCACAATGAACACTTGGGGAAGTCCCCAAAACTTAGTAAGAATACCATATTTACTAATGTCTAGAGCATTTTGCAAAATATCTTCATTCGAAACTTGTCAATTTACTAATCATCATCTTTATACTCTTCTTCCTTTAAACTAGCTTGATTTATACCCTTCTTGATCCTTACTACTTCATAATTCAGACATCTAGATTATTGATAGTACAAACTTTAACTTAATGCATTAATCACATGTTTACATAAGTTATGCATTCAACATTAAATCCATGCACATGAGAGTGCTTATGCCATGTAACAATCATAAAGTCATTGTTAGACATGATTTCTTCACATATCTTTATACAGTTCTCATTTCAGGTTCATACAAGCTTATCCCTTAATGCTATCTTATCATTGTAATTTAAACATCATACCACATCATATTATATCATGTTTTACACTTTGGTTTATATCATAATCATACATATGCATATATATGTTTAAATGATCATATACATACTAACAGGTTTTCATGTCATTTCAACGAACATGTATTACATATCATGATTAACAGACAAAGTTTCCATACCATATGCAGACCTGTCAAACTTTCACATACATAAAGATCATTATGCATACTATAGTTCGTATAACTTTTAATACAATATTATAAGCTTATGGCCCATGTGGCCCATCTATTCACCGTGGAACCCATTGGTGGAACTAACTCACACCAATACACACACGAGAACCTTCCTCATAAATAGATGTAAGATATCATAATCATATAACTCATAATATGGCATTTCATTTCATAGACATAGTTTATAGCCAACAAGAATTAGGATACAACACCATAGTAGGCCATTCATCATGCTTACATTACCTAAATGGGGCAATCATTGCATGTTTTACTTTATCTTATGTACATTTATCATCTTTCATAGCCTGCCTAAGTACTAGTTCAAAGGGATGGATAACGGGAGCAATGGATACCTGAAGGTATCAAATTATGGATATCCGAAGATATCCAACAATGGACCCAAACGGGTCAAACAATAGTTCTAGCAAGGAACAAACTATGGACCCAATAGGGCCAAACGATGGTTCCATTAAGGAACAAGACTCAAACGGGGTCAACTATGGCAGCTGCAATTATATCCCTTTAGGTATGCCTATCTAATCCACAACTGAACTAAGATCCGCAGGCTGAACCACTTTAAGAACATCTTTGATTTATCATATTATTCTTTACTTAGTACATCATTTGGCTAAAAACCACAATTCATAAGAGAATGCATATCATTCTTATCATACATCAATGTTGAGCTTTAGGCTCCATTACACATGGATGTAGGTCATGTAACCACATAGTTACATCAACATTATTCATACATGTCATAGTAGTTACATGATAATGCAATTATAATAAAGTATTACTTTCATTTATCATTCTCATCATACCTAGTATTATGCGTGAAGCCAGTAAGACAATTATAAAAGTGTAGTTCTTGCTATTAAGAGTCTTCATAAGATTATATGCATGTCCATATATATATATGGGCATATAAGGCAACTTGAATCATAGTAGCACATACCCTATAGGTACTCATATCAAATCACATAAGGAGTTGAACTACTCATCATATCACGGTAATATTAATTATAAAACATTGAATTACATAAGTCATTGATAATTCTCATTGACGTACCTTATTGCAATTTGTTGTGAGCATCCTTCACATACTATCATAACTCACATCAAAACATAATTATTTAAAGCAATACTCATGCATTTATGATCCAAATAGTAGTAATATACATAGGTTCTCTTATAACTTAAGGGTCAACACTTGTTCATAATTAGTCCCTTGATTCACTTCAATGGTCCATCAGATTATGGACGATAAGTTATACACCTTAATATAATCACATATACTTCAATCATCTTTACTTGTATTTTTCATCTTGTAACATTTTATACTTAGGTAGGTTATGTGTGATTATTTCATCTTAGTCGTTAGCACATTATTGACGGGCATATGCTAACCATAATATAGTATAGGCACGAGCAAAAAGGCAAGTAGGTTATTATATATAAATGCTGATCATTAATTCTTCTTATAATCTTGAGTGTAGTCAATCTCTTATAGTTTCATAATTTAACATAAATTAATTATGATGTCTCATTTCTTTTAACTTGGATATGTAATCTTGTACCTATTCTCTTATTATCACTACGCTATGTCCTAGTATTCTCATGTCATTATAGAGGAATATCAATGTGCAATATTTTTAGGCAAAGACAAATCACACGTGTATAATCATTATAATACAATCAATTACAAGTAAACACTTTCATGTATTCTAATGTTAGTGTTCATTTATTACCTTTATTCTCATATATCATTTCATTTGATCATGCTTAGTATCACCACTTATCATTATTTTATACTTAAAATGCTTTAAAATTACTTAAAAAGGTTTTAGACCAGCTTTGGTGACACTACAGGGCTTAAAAATCATGTTTGGGTCAAGTAGGGAAGTGTCACATGTCGTGAGGGCTGTCACTACTCGTGAAAGGGAGCAAACGTTATGACTCGTGCACTTATTCACGAGTAGCACATGTCACAAGTTGTGACTGATAGAATATGACATGGCATATATATGATGATCATGCAGCGGAAAAATAATAAAATTGATCATACATAACATGCAATCCGTAAACAAGAATAAAAAATATGCAATTTTAGGGTTTTAAAACTTACAACTTTAGATGCACTTCAAGACTTGATTTTGATTATGGCCAGTAATTAGGATAAACTTATATGCTTTAGGTCTTAATCACCAATGCCAAAGAAACAGCCTTTACGCCACTCCTCTCTATGTTCACACACACAATTGCAATGAAGGCTTAAAATTGAGAGTGTTAGCTCTATGTATAAATAATTGGCAATGGTAATGGATTGAAGCTACAAGATTTGATCTCGTACTTCCTTTAGGTTGCTATTGCTGCCCAAGAACACAAGAGAACAAGAAATAATCCTTTCCCCTTGTGTATTTCGGCCAAGAGTGAGAGAGAGAGAGAGAATCACGCCTAGGGTTTTTCTTTTGTTCACAAACTATATATCATTTATTTTGGTAAGTATTAATTCCGAAATTTACTACCTAAACATAGTAAATTCAGCCTCAATCACTTTCTAAAATCAAGTGACATATATTAATTCAAACTCTTTTAAATTTTAAATTCAAATTAATTTGAAATAAACATAAGACATTTAATCAAAATAAATCACTTAATTTAGGGATGTGGTTGCCAAAATTCCTATTGAATTTATCCTTGGATTTTCGGTTACCTTATCTCTATTTAATTAATTTATTTTGATTTAAATGCCATTAGGATTTAATACTCAATTAACTTAATTAATCCAAGATAATTAATTAATTGAAATTAATCCTATTGGGCCGAATTTATCTCTCTCATGGACCAAGGTCCAATAGCAATTTTAATACCATTACATACATTAATTTGACTTTAATTAAAAGCCTAAATTAATGCCCAATCTTCAATTTAAATATTTTAAGCCCAATGCTTTGTGTGCGATCCTATAAGTCAATTTAATATTGGTAATGAATTAATGAATTAATTCAAAGGCTATATATATTCTCTAGCAAGATATTATAACATTCCAAATTAAATGAAAATGCAAATGGCATTTAGTGACCTAATGCAATTTTGCATAGTCCCTTACCCTTAAATATCAGAATTAATATAAGGCATGGAACTAGTCATCCTTATATATATTAATTCCTTTCTTGATATTCCAGTGACACTAAACTCTCAGATAAATAATGATTTCTCATTATTTCATCTCGGTATGGCCATACACTTCTCAGTTCACTGATCAAGTGGCCGATGATATTTTCTCTCTTATTGAGAGGGGTAATCCCTTCACTTTTCTTATGCTCTCTAACATGAATCAGTGCATACCCAAGCATACCTATACTTGTCACTCTATTACGAGTACGTTAGGTGTATGTCAAAATATACGGTAATTCATAAAGAGTTTCATAGAGATATTAGGTCTAAGAAATCTAATGCAAAACTTGCATATGAGAAACACTTATGACTTGTACCATGTAGTGTTCTCATGAATGGATCGAATCCAGATACCATGTTCTAAACATGTATCTATGATCTCTGATTGACACTCTTGTCCTTATGATCCGTTAGACAGAACTCATCTTATCAGAGAGAGTATAATCGTTTTAATTCATTTGTTATTCCCATAACAATGACTGACTAAGGATATTTAGAATGAGGTCTCTATTGTTTCAAGGTCTTACAACTATGTGCCTCACACATGATAACTTAAACTGAAACAACATTCTTGGATAGTTTTATCAATTGATATGCACAGGAATACAATAGATAAAATAAATGCCTCATTTATTAAAAATACTTTATAACAATGTATTGGGGCTAGGGCTTACACTAACAGTGACAAGAGTCATGAGTCGTGAACAATCATAGGCAGTTTTCTGAGTTCAACTTGTAAACGATTTTTGACCAACTAAAAGGCCATTTTAGCAAAAATGGTATTCTACAAACCTGTTCCACTATGTTTCTAGTTTCTAAAACATCCAAAATCATCTAGATATCATTTCTATATTTTTAGATATTTACAAAAAATTGAGGTATTCTCCTAGTGACTGGCCAGCAAACTGTTCCAGAATTCAAACTAAAATATGACCTAGTTAGAGATAGGTTTAGAACTTGGTTTCTCATATGAAATATAGGTATGGAAGTCTCTTTTCAAATGCAACAAGAATCATTCAATTTGGTGTTCTCTATCTCAACTTATAAGCAAAACAGTCTAGATAGGTCTATTAGTTGTGAAGATACGTTTAACTCGTAAAGAGACTCACAAATGAAGCAAGAAGGCTAAACTTCACGACTCATGAAGGGATTCATGATTGAAGTAAGAGGACCCATTTTCACGACTCATGAAAGGGCTCACGAGTGAAGTAAGAGACCTAACTTTCACGACTCGTGAAAGGGCTCACGAGTGAAGCAAGAGGTTGCATTTCGTGACTCGTGAAGGGATTCACGAGTCGGACAAGAATGCACGACTCGTGAAAGGATTCACAAGTTAGTAACCAAAGAAGAATAACATATTCATGAGTGACCCAGGGCAAATGGTGCACGACTCATGAAGAAGTTCACAACTTGGCACCCTAAGCAAACAGTCTTCCATTCTCATTTTAAAATCCTGATTTACGTATCCAGATAACATAACCCTATTTCCTGTAGTTTCATCTATAAACAACAATAATCAACAGCACACCCATTCACAAAATCATCATAATAGTCCCATACCTTATTGAAGCTTCAATTCTTTCTTAGATCCTCCTCATCCAACTTCTTTGCTCAAGATTCCCTTCTTTTCCTTATACACAGACAACAACAAGCATAACAAATTTATCATCCCTCTCACTATCCTTAGTACCATAAATCAAACATAGGAAAGAGGAGAAGAGATATATGAGAGGGAAAACATTATCTTTGATGCTAACTCACAAACCCTAGATCCTTTCTCCAACTCGTAACTAATAAAGAAGAAGGAAGGAGAGAGAAAGAGAGAGAGCCGATCTCCACCTCTCTTAGAATCCCAAAACAAATGAGTGGGAAAAAATATTTTCCCAAGGAAATTCCCATGATGTCCCTAAGCACAATTAAACCTCCATTATTTCAACTCCTTCCAACTTAACCCCAAGACTTTCTAATTCACTTCAATTGTATCCTTTTCTTTAATTTTAATTTAACTTAAATCATATACTTACACGCTGAAATTATCAAAATATCCCTCTTGGGAATTAACCTCAATAATTGCAAAATAATATAATTTTGCTTCAATTAACGATGGTCCTCATTAATTAACAATAATCCAATTAGGATCATGATTGAGTCCTTACAACTAAGTTGAAAAGAGAAGCAACTTGGATATGATTCTTGGAAATGGCAATAAGTGTGAGTTATAATTGATCAACAAAATAATGAATATAGAAAGCAAATGGATTTTCTTTCACTATCAAACTCTTAAGACCCTTAAATGCACTTTGTATATTACTAGCACCATTATATCCTTGTCCATGAATTTTTCATATACTCAAACCATACTTGCAAAATAATATTTCAATTGCCTTTTTTAATGATAAAGTAGTAGTATCACTAACATGCATTATACCAATAAAATACTCAACAATACATCCTAACTTATTAACATAATGCAAAGCAAAAACCATTTCTTCTTTGTTGTGACTCATCAACAATAATAACATACTTATCTTCGAGATCATTTATCATAGCATTAGTTGTCTCAATTACAATGACATTAAAAATATCTTTTTGAATGTTAGGAGTAGTTAATCGATTATTCTCAGGAACATTTTGCAAAACTATATTTTTTAGACCTTCATTATGATTAGCGAGAAATTTGAGAAGTTTAAGAAAATTACCTTGATTAGATAAACTTTCGGACTCATCATGACCATGAAAAGCTAATCCTTGCTTTAAGAGAAACCAAATGCAATCGATTGATGCAGTTAATCATCTTCGATACAAGTCATGAACTTAATCAGATCGCTTAGAAAGAGCAACCTTTATGGGTTAATTTTATTTCATCAAACTCTCACAATTCCTTCTATCATTATTGTGAGCACTATTTAGACCTCCAATGTGAAGGTTTAATTTATCTTTTTATTCTAATTGGTAAATCCCTCCATTACGAATACCTCACCTCCTGATTGCTTTCAATATTAGGCTTAAAAAGATAACAATACAAACAATATGCAACATATTTTACTATGTTATACTCTAACCAAGTGTTGAATTCATTGAACTAAGAGGGATAAAATCAACAAAATTTATACCCAAAATTTCTGTTAGGAAAATCATGTTGACGAGGTTGATAAAGCCCTGCCAGTAATATCTTCTAACTTATCTCAGTCATTAAGATGATAATGTGACATTTTAGGGCGTAGACCAGGATCTAATAGAAGCTCTTCCAAGTTAATATCAACTTGAGATTGTTTCAAAAAATTTGAGATTCGAAATTAGCTTCAAGAGACCTTGAAGAAGCTTAATTAAAAATTGATTTTCTTTTAAGAAATTTAGCCATACCCTTTATCAATGAAAAAAACAAAATTGACATAGATATTTCATTTTAGCCAATCATCACTTAAAAAATACCTATTTTGTTTTTATCAAAACTAATGTTAAAATACACATTCAATTTAACAAAACCTAAATAATATATGAAATAATAAAAAAATAAATTAGGGCAAAAATTGATAAGAATGATATTAAAATTTACAAGAAAAAGTAGAATTTTCTTACCAAGTGCCAAAATAAGTGCCAATTAAAGTGATGAAAAAACTTATTAATCCCAAAGACTTTAAAAATTGCAACAAAAAAATGCAAAAAGGGAAGGGAAAGTAATGATATGCTTTGTGTAAAAGGAAAATGGGAAAATGAAGAAAAAGGGTTGTGTAAGTGAAAAGAAAAACGAGAGAAATAAAGAAAAATGGGAAGGTGAATAGGTAAATATGTTGTAGATTACTTGACTTATTCAATAAGTTGTCATTTATTTTTCTATTATTTAATATTTTTAATGTGCTTTTTTTGCAAAAATAAAGAATTTTATTATTAAATTTTATCATTTATTTAATTTTTTATTTAAATGGATTTGGATCAGTATATTTTAATTTTTATAATTTAATTAAAAAGTCTATATGATTATTATTGAATTGAAAGTTTTAAGGGGCATTTAAAATGAATTAGAGGGATATTATATATATATATATATATATATATATATATATATATATATATATATATATATATATATATATATATATATATATATATATATATATATATATATATATTTAAAAAAATAAATTTGAGGGAGTGCATGTGCACATCTTGACTTTAACGTGTCTTTGCCACTACATATGAGTGGGTTACTTCTTTACCCAATATGCTTAATCTCATAATCAATAGCAATAAATATTCACACATTAAATATTTACACTTATGTATTGCCAATTATGAACTTGATTATTATTTAAAAATAATAATGTTAAGGGATTACATAAGTGAACAGTAAAAATTAAATTCTATGCAAGCCATGAGATCTAATGTGTCTCTCAAACACATCTTTCATTATAGGTTTAGTCAATGGATCTACTATCATATATTGTGTGGAAACGTACTGTAAATTTACTTCTCCTCGTGCAATAATATCTTTTGTGTAATGATATTTAATGTCGATATGCTTAGTTTTACTATGAAATTTTGGATTTTTGATGTAAGCAATCAATTATTGACTATCACTGGCTCCTCTAAAGTAGTTGCTCTTAAATGGTCCATAAAACTTTTTAGCCAAACTTTTTCTTGTACTACAACTGAGGAAGTAATGAATTCAACTTCCATTATTGACAGGGCTATATAGGTTTGTTTCTTGCTACTCCATGAGATGGCACCTTTGCCAAGCAAGAAAATGAATCCTGAAGTGGATTTCCTCTCATCCACATCTTTTCCCTAGTAAGCATTTGTGTATCCTCTCAATTGCAGATCTATGCCTTGATAATAGAGAGAATATTTGGGGGTATTTTTGAGGTATTTAAGTATCATCTTTATTGCTTTGTAATGTGCTTTACCTAGGTTTGACTAATATTTACTTACTAAGCTTACTGATAGAATATATTTTAACATTGCATACATTAGACTACCCACGACGGCAGCATATGGAACATTCCTCATGTGTTCCATTTCTTCTGGCGTTTTAGGACACATGTTTTTGCTAAGAAACTAATTCTTGGCAATACGGTTATCAATGGATTTGCCATTTTTCATATTAAACCATTCAAGGATTTTGTTGATATACATTTCTTGTGAAAGAGACAACAACCTTCTCCAATGATCTCTTGAAATCTTAACTCCAAGAATGTAATAAGCTTGACCCATATCTTTCATCTCAAAGTTTGAAGACAACCAATCTTTGATTTTATTTACGTACTCTCTATCATTTCTAGCTATTAGTATGTCGTCTACATACAATGCCAAAATGATAAATTTGTTTTTAAGACTTTTTTAATAAATACAATGGTCTTCATTAATCATGTTGAACCCATTTAACATGGTTGTTTTATGAAATCTCAAATATCATTGTCTTAAATACTATTTAAGGCCATAGATTAATCTCTTCAATTAGTAAACCTTATGTTCGCTGCCTTTTTCAATGAAACCTACATGTTATTCCATGTAGATTTTTTCATCTAATCCTCTATTGAGGAAAGCAGTCTTCATATCCATTTGATGTAGCTCTAGGTCTAAACTAGCTCCTAAGCCAAGAATTAACGTTATGCACGTAAATCTTACAATAGGTGAGAAAGTCTCCTCATAGTTAATCCCTTTTTGTTGTGTAAACCCTTTAGTGACTAGCCGAGTTTTATATCTTTCGATACTTCCATATGGTAGAGAATATGCCCTAGAGCTCATTTAATAGGGATGTATTTCATATGTATGAACTCATATTCTTAATAAAAGGCATCATTCATTTATTAATGCTATGTTTAAATACATGAGTTTGTAAATCTTAAATTAATAAATGAAGTCATAGATATTATAAATACAGTGCAAAGGCAATCATGAAAGTGTTCATGATGTGAGATGTCTATTTCATGCAAATGTGATAATATCTAAATATCCCTAGTCATAGAATTAACAAGATAGGACATTGTTAATTCGGACAAACTAGCACATGTTATGCTTCTTGAATAGTTCAAAGCTAACATGTGGATGCTTGTTAGAAAAACAAGTTCATTGGAGACCTTCAAGGAGAATCCTCACATGGATATTAAATTTATGTTAGTGAGGAATCTCTTCATAGTGGTTGTGCAAGTATCCTTAGACTTGAGATCACCAAGGTTATCTTAAGTAGCAAGTGATATACTTTGACTCTATAACTGATTACTTCCAAATAGGGGTGAACATAGTTAGGAGGTTAGGTATATCATGACCTACTTGAAGATATTTGAGTGATTGACAAAGGATTCACCATCCCAGATTTATTGAGGGAAGTTATCTCGTATGATTCTATAATTGCCTTGTTCAGAGAATCTATGGCCAGAGTAATATGCCAAGATGGATAGGGATCCATGAAGGACATTTTGGGAACAATGGGTAAATTAATAGAACATACATAATTAGATTTATATGAGTTGATAGAAATCCATACTCAGAATCTAATTAAAAGAGTGGTGAAAGAAGTAATTGCACGATAACTGTTTCTTTGGAAGGGTATAGTCAAACTACTTGACTTTCCTGACATTTGGGTAGTCATGATGCCTAGCTAGAGGCCGCTCATGAATTGTATAATAATGTATCATAAATACCAATAGGGATTGACAAAATGATTTAAAGAAGTTTAAATAATGAGAGTTTTGAATAGAACTCATAATTACATATTATATTGCCAATATGGACAGGAAACCAATAGGTCACACACATATAAAGTAAATGATAAAATGATAAAATGACAAGGATAATAATATTTGATATTATTATGGAAGAGAGAAATGAATAAGAGAATAATTAATTAAAGAGTTTAATTAATTATGATCAAGTAGAATTGTTCGCAGAACTTTTTAGAAATATTTTGTAAAATGGACTTAATTTAAATATTGTATTTCATAATTAATTATTATTGGACTATGAGTGTTATAAGGTTGATATAATAATTAACAGATCCATTGGAGAAATTAAAAGAGGCCCAAAGAATTGGTTTTGGCACAAAAACCCTTCAAAGGAAGGGTTACATGCCAAACCTATATAGAAGGCCTTAGAGGCCTAATTCTTGTACCAAAATATATTAAATATATTTAATAAGTGTTATAAAGCCTACATGTTTAATTTGGATGGATTTGAAATTAATTTGGGTGATTAAATCTAAGTGTATGCACACAGGGCCCAGTTTGTGGGTTTTGTGCATAGTCTTTTGTGAAAGGATTTAAATTGAATTTAATTGAGCCCAAATAAATTATTAATAATTCCAAAAGCCCATTTAATATTTCTCCAGTAATTTTAAAGAGCCCAATCCCATTATGAAGTTGGATTTTTAACCTAACTATAAAAATTCAAGTGATAGGGATTTTAGGGTTAAGTGAATATTAAGAGAAAAGAAATTCTCTCTCTTTGAAAAAATCCTAGCCACCACTCCCTTGCTAGCATCAAGGGGAATTCAGCTAGCCCTTGTGTTCCATTATTCTTGGTTCATTAAATCCTTCTCTAGTGTGGATTACTAATTGGAGGTGTTCAATTTTGGACACTGTGGTTTACGACAACCCGATAAGAAGGAAAATCAACTGTTCAACAAAAATAAAAGGTAATTTTTATTATTCTCATTAATATTTATATTGTAAATTCATGGAAAGATCAGATCTATTGGTTAAAAATTTTAAATTTCGCTTATGCATGTGATGCATGTAACCGATAATTCCCAACATGGTATCATAGCCAGGGTTTTGCCATGAATCTACAATTTTATATTATTCGCGGAATATTTTTTCTTTATATTTTTGAGTTATTTATTTCATGAATGAGAAACATTGAGTTTTGGATGTATGTGATCAAATATATAAAATGAAAAATAAAAATGATTCTTTTGAGAAAAGAATCATTGTTTTTGGCGTGTAGAGTTTTTATTTTTCAATAAAGTTTAGGGGCTGTTCTAAATTAAATTTTTATTGATCCACTCTAAAATTATTTTGATGATAATTTATGTGTTTAATATGTGATATTAAGTCATATGATCAATAAAATTAAAATCGAACAAGTTTTGCATGAAAACTAATTTAATCGAAAAGTTCGATAAATTGGTGTTCTTCGTGTGTTCTTGGTGAGTTCATGTTTAGAAAGATTTTTAATCTTCTAAATTTGATATATCTGATATATTAATGTGTTTTTAATTAATTGGATTAATTAAAATGAGCCTTGAATTAATTGGATTAATTTTAATTCATTAAAACCACTTAATGGGCTTAATTATGTTTACGAACTTGATTTAAATTAGTGAATGACTTGGTGGGCCCAAAGAGCTGATTTAAATTAAATATTATAGACTTTGATTAAGTTTATTAATGGTTTTTAGGGGCTGGAGTAGGCTTGGCTCATTCCAAAAGGGCCAAAGGGTCCAAAAGACACAAAACTAGTTTGTGTGTGAATACACTTTAGGGTTTAAATTTGTGGTTTTCGGCCTACCCTTTGTTTTAAGCCCAAAATTGATTCTTTAATTATTTAATATGATTAATTATTTAATTAAATGATAAATTAATAATCAATTAAATTGATAATTAAGGCAAGAACACATGCATGCAAAATGGTTTCCTAAAATGAAAGTTTCCAAAATGGAAAAAGTTTCCTAATTTGATCACATTATTAAAATAACTCAAAAGTAAGTTTCAAAAGCTGAAACATAGTATGTATTCCATTATATGGTTTTACTTTATGCATTATAAATGCATATAAGGGTGTATGACTGGCATGATGAATAGTTATGGACAAAGGCCCAATGTGATTAAGCATATTGCATGTTTCAGCCCAATGAGAACTTTCATGTCCTGGCCACTTATTTTTGATTTGTATTTCTTTTTCAAATTGTAATATGTAATTAGATTACTTAGATTATAATTAGAGATAGAAATGAAGACCACTATCAAGGAGCAAGATGGGTCGGATGGAGATCCAATAAGATTGAAGATAATGTAATTATTTTTCTTGTTTGAATCATGCATATTACATAGGTTTGACCTTTTGATTTCCCTTTTGGCTAGGGGAGATCAATGTTGTAAAGTTCATAATTATACCATATTTATATGCTTATATTTATGTGATAGATATAGGATGCATACCAATGTATGCCAACCATGTATGATGAGACTTAATTAACTAAAATCTCTCAAACTAATACTAAGGTATATAAGCCTTCCATTAATTTGAGGAGAACCAGAGTTCTTTATAGTGTGGCTTGTTGACCACAGTCAAGCTTACATTATATTGAATATGTTCAAATCTAATTAAATGGGTCATCTTAGCTAGCCCATTAGCTTGTTGACCACAGTCAAGGCTAATGGTTCTAGAAGCAAGATTAGGAAATGCATATATGATATGCATGTATCAAGAGTTGATAACCTAATGATCCAATAGTTGTGTAGAGACATAATTAGTATAGAGATACCTACCTTTCAAGGGTATGGAGTTTTGATTTGTTGACCATAGTTAAGGTCAAATTTCATATCAAGGATTGGATATTGGCCCACTAAGAAAACCATAAGGTTTTCTCGGATTAAATACACTACAAAAAAACTGCCAATTAGTGACGAACAATTCAGTCGTTAATTTGCAAAATTTCGTCGCTAAAACAAATTAGCGACGCCGCGATGAAAAGTCACTAAAAGGCCAATTGCGAAAATATTAGCAACGGAATTTCAAATCAATCGCTAATTTTTTTTCCGTCGCTAATTTATATTCATAATTAGTCGCCTTTATTATAATAATAATAATTAGCTACTAAATTTTCCATCGCTAATTTCTTCGCTAATTATTATTGTATCAATAACGATAGGTTGCCACGAAAAATTCCCATCGCTAATTTCGTCGCTAATTATTTGTGAAATTCTTATTTTTACATATTAGTGATAGATTGTTGTCGTGAATTCGTCGCTATTTTTGTTGTAGTATTTATTAATTTTCATCCTATACACACTATCGATCACACATACATACACATATATATTTGTATATTTATTCCAAAACATAATATATTCCAAAACACATATATAAAAATAATTGAAATAGTACATAATGTTTGATAAAAGTAATTGAAATCATACAATGTCATCAAACAATCTGTCTTAAAACAATACAACAAAATACTAATAATATCCTCCTAAATAACATCAACAATTGTTCCTTCTCCTGCTTCTCATCTTCACTTTCAATCAATTTTCAGACTTTCTTTTGTTGCATAGATGAGCTTGTTTTCCCTTAAATTCACAATCCATAGGAGAATCGACAGTAGCAATTGACAAAACAACTAAATCTATAAAAAAATCATGAATAATATTTCAGTAGATATAATAAAACTCTACCTATTACCAGAATAAGACAATGATGCAAGTAATTTCATCAAACTCTACTTATTACTCAATATAACCCGAACTTTATAATTAAAGCTTAGCTAGTAACAATTATTACTTGAACATGTATAAGTGTAGAAATCAACATAATAACCATTTTAAGAAAGATTGAGTTGAAAATTTGAGCACCAGATTATCAGAGCTGCAGATAATGCTTCCACACAAGAAAGCTCACAGGATTGGCCATAATTTACTGGATTTGCTGCTACAAGCCATGGTACTGCAATACATAACAAATTATCAATCCCAACAGAATGCCTCTTTGGAGAATTGGAATCACTCCTATGTGACTTTGTACCATTTTTCATGCAATTGGCATTAGTCTTCAGCAAATGCAACCGTTTACTATGAATATGCATAGAAGCTCCAATGAAGCAAGCAACAAACCGATTATGGCACTGAGAATAAAAATGTGAATGTAATAATTACTATGAATATGAAATATCTATAGTTTAAGAAGATGAAATCAGCCAAGGATCTCTTAGGCCCATAAGAAAAAAATATTGGAAAGCAGCCAATCAATTCATCAAGTTAGTCAATTTTAAATCTAGCTAAGTGCATGTAAGTCCAGCAGCAGTAGTTCAACAGAGTGCATGCTAGCATCAGGGATAGCTAGTCCATTTGGTTGGGTTGTGCTCCAAATCCCAAGGGTGTGCAAGTTAAGAAAAACAAATATCTTCACATCAACATCAAGATTAAGAGCAATGTTAATCTTTGATTTGATAAACACGAAACTAGATGAGAACAGAAAGGTTTACACAAATAAATAGAAAAAGAAAAACCAAAAATATCATTGGCCCATGACACCATTCCAGGAGAAGCTACCGATTATGCAAACTCAGACATGGAAAAGAATATCCAAAAATAACAAAAAAAATTACAATGCTTAAACGAGAAATCAAAATCGCAACTTTGATTTCCTCTGCAATTACCATTAGGTGCAAATGGTTAATGGAAGTTCCATCCCCAGAACATGATGCTAAAATGAGAAATCAAATTAAATTACACATTTTAATTTCCTCTACAAAAAGAACTCAACCAAACGATGATGGAAGATGAACAAAGTAGAATAGTAAGAGTGGAAATTGAAAGAGAGGAAGAAGAGAGAGCAAGTAGTAATTGTATGATTGTTAATTCATTATAAATTAAATTAATGCCTATTTATATACTAGAAGAAGTAGTTGTCTATTATATATAACCACTACCAACTTAATTTTGAAAAGCTAAATAAAACTGAAAGACCGTAACCTTTCACTATAAGACATACATTTTTACGATGATTTAATATCCAAAATTAAAACAATATATAATACTAATTATATAAGTCTACTAAAAAAATTGTATAATAATGTAATTTATTTCTGAATTATTTTGATAAACATGGTATCAAATTTAAAAATTCAAGTTATAAAATAAATATTTATATATCAATTAATAAAAACGAATTTCATATATCATTAAACTTAATTTACAAATAATAGAAATAAAGTTTCATATGAGATTAATTTACATTAAATCTGTAGAAACAAACAACTAATTTCAAAGCATAATTAAAAAAAATAAATTAAAAATGCAATGAAATCTGACTATAACTCAAGCAAGGCAATACTACATTGGCTTGTATCTAGAAGCAAGATCGTTGAACAAATAATTCATATTGAATTTGAGGTATTACATCTTGAAATAGATTTGTCTAATGGCACTATTTTGCGTATTTACATAGAGTCATATGGAGAGAGGAAGAAAAGAACAATAATATTACATTTTCCTTCACAATAAAAAATACAAGCGCCGGAGAAGTTCATGGAAGAGATGCACTTCTTTTCCACAAACAATCAACTAGCGGTATTCAGCAATAAAGAAAATTGCATGTTTTCCCTTTTCTATACTTGGAAGTTGGAAATGGACATTTATACAAATTGAATCAGTAAAGCAGCATAGCTATGGAAATCCACAATGCATTGACAAGTTAAAGGTAAGATGATAACCACACCTTTATCTGCTGCATTTGTGACAGTAACACCTGTTCAGTTCTAAAATTTGACACAAATTAGTTAAGCAAATATAAGCTCGAAAACCTAAACCAATACTCAACACCACCACTCCAAATACCTCAAATTCTTCTGTGGTCCCAAATGCAAATACCTCAAGAGCTCTTATCCTTGATTGATACTTCTATGTCCGAATATTATAAAGATTGTTTTTCTAAAATCATGCAAAAGTATAGGTATGACTAAGCATGACTCTGGAAAAAAAATCAAAGGGGGAGAAGGATCAAATAAGCTCATATTATACACGCAGGAAAGGACCAGTTCCAGAATGGGAAAGGAGATGCTCACTGGAGCTTTGCCGGACCGGTGATCGGAGCTTCACTGGAGCTCCACCGGCGATGATTTGACACTACCACTTCATAGATCGGGATCCCTACATTTCATTTCTGGTGGTCACGCGCTCTAATACTGCTATAGTTGGCCGAAATCTCGTAAAAACCAGTGATGACTTCTCCTCTCTGATCTACCAATCGCCGACGAGTGAGAAAAGGTGGATGGTATCGAAAAGTACCTCTCGCCACTGAGAATCAACCGGTAGAGGTGGTGTAACCATTTGCAGCTGTGACTCATCGAAACAAAGGAGAGAGAGTTTCGGTTTTACTATGAGGGAAGCGGGAACATGGCGCTGTGATTAGAAAATAGGTCGACGATAAGAGTTACTAGAGGTGGCCGAAAAAATGATGGGGATCGGCGCCATTGATCGGCAATCCAGGTGACGCGACACCACCCCAGCCCCTGCGTTTCTTCTTCCTGACATTCCCGATCTTCTCTTTTTTTTTTCCTTTTCTTACAATTTATGGCCACATAATGTTAGTCCCTAAATATCCAGGGACTTAACCGACTTCCCTTTTTTTTTGGTCACTTATGAGACCCAAAATATCTAGAGTTGTTATATATATATATATATATATATATATATATATATATATATATATATATATATATATATATATATATATATATATATATATATATATATATATATTTAATTTGTGGCCACATAATCTTATATTCACGGTTTTTATTTATTTATTTATCTTATATGTTTACTTTATGATTTATTAAGAAAATATATTTTAATTTAAAATCACTAATTCAAAATTTGAGACAAAAATGCTTAGTCACCCTAATTTTTCAAAAAATTATTCCCCTACATACTTGAATCAAAATATGATTTTACGAATTAGAAAATATTTTCAATCGACTCAAAGTCGGGGTGTTACATTCACATTGGACCAACTCTGTATCAAGATTGATTTTCTCTTCAAACCCTTAAAAAAGCAAAAATACTTGAATCAAAATTCTATTCGACTGATGACCAATTTAGAATATCCCTATTTTTATTTTAGAATATCTGTTAAATTGGGGATAATTTTGTAAATACATTTATATAAAGTTTTTTAATTTTATCCATAAATATATTATGTACACTACATATTAAGCATAAAAATTAATTCTCATTAAACAAGATAAAGTTTCATTATATTGAAAAATTGAATTGCTATGAACAACATTAATTTGATAATTTTGAAAAGAGAATTATTTTTATATTTATTCAGTTTGTTTGGTTTTTGTGGTTTAATTATTTCAATTTTTTCGATTTTTTAAAAAAAAATCAAAATAGACCGAACCAACCAAACATTATACAATTTTATTTATTTTTTAAATATTTTGTATATATAATATATAATAAATAATTAGTTAACTTATTTAGTATATTATGTGAATTAATTATAATCCAAGCATAAATTAATTATTTATATTATTTATATAATATATATAAATATAACTATAATTATATATAATACATATTTACTTATTATAATTTTTTTATATGTATTAATTATTGAGAAAAAAAATCTTTAAATGGGTTTATCTCATGAAAGGTAGTTGAAATTATCTTTTTCAATATTTAATAATGTGACTATATAATAACTATAACAATTCCTTTATTATTATTATTATTATTATTATTATTATTATTATTATTATTATTATTATTATTATTATTAAAAATGTAAAATTTTCAATTAATAAGTTTAGATTTGGGGATAATTGATAAAAAATCATTACAATTTTTAATCATTTAATATTTGATTTAAATTTTATAAAATAAAAATAAATAAATTTTTTTATTATTATTTTAAATAAAATAATGAAATTTATATTACTATTTTATAAATATTTATTTTTATTAATCTTCATTATGCAATTATATAATAATAGTAACAATTAGTTTATTATTATTATTAAAAATGTAAATTTTCTAAATAAATAACTTTAGATTTTGGTATAATTGATAAAAAATTATTATGAACTTATAAAATACTTTATAATTTTCTGTTACAAAATAAATTATTCATTTCATATGGTCTATATTAAAATTACTTGAAACTATACATAAATCATGTGAGTGAAATTTAAAAAAATTATTTTTTAATTTATTTGCGAAGGATTAGCGACTAAAATCTTTTGTCGCTAATTGTATTACTATAACAAATTACAATTAGCGACTAAAATATTTCCGTCGCTAAACCATTCCAAAAAGGTGCTATATTTTTCCTCCAATGTTAGCAACTAAAATGTTCGTTGCTAAATTTTTTGGAAATAATTTAATGAATAAAAAATTATAAAATTTAGCGACGGAGATATGCATCGCTAATTCCGTTGCAAAATGAGATGATGGATGCTAGAACCATCATTTTGCATCTAGAGGAGCTCTATTCTTCTCAAGCTAGAACTGAGCAATATGAGATTGCTCGAGCTCTATTTAGCTACAAAATGGTGGAAGGCACTTCGGCTGCTACTCATTAATTAACGATGGATGGGTATATTGAGGATTTGAGTAGACTTGGCTATGTAATGGATAATGATCTATACATAGATTTAATCTTGTACTCGTTGGCTCTAAGTTATGCACCTTTCATGCTTAACTTCAACATGAACAAGATCCAAGTAACCATTCTTGAGTTAATCAACATGCTCAAAATAGCTGATGGATCCTTCAAGAAGGATTCAAAAAGTGTCATGGTTGTCACTTCTGCTAAAGGCAAGAAGCAGAAGAAGAAGAAGATGACCAAGGCGTAGCTAAAGAATGATGGGGTTTCCAAGAAGAAGGTTTCCAAAAAAGAGAATCCCAAAGGAACTTGCTTCCATTGTGGAAAAGATAGTCATTGGAAGTGTAACTGCAAGGCTTATCTAGATTCTCTCAAGGAGAAAAAGCAAGCTAATGCTTCTACTTCAGGTATTCATATGATTGAAATTAATACTTATTCTATTGCTTTAAAACAATCTTGGGTATTAGATACTGGATGTGGATCTCATTTGTGTAATGATCTACAGGAGCTTATAAGCAGTAGAAGAGTTGGAAAGGCAGAAATATGTTTACAATCAGCTACTGGACAAAATATCTCTACAATAGTTGTGGGGACTTATCATTTGCCTCTTCCAAGTGGATTAATACTAGAATTAGATAATTGTTATTATGTTTCAGCTTTATCCAAAATTATTGTTTCTTTCAGTTGTTTATTGAACAATTATGACATTTCTTTAAAAGACAAATGTTGTTACATTTTTAAGAACAATATATTTTATGCTAAAGCTATCATTGAGAATAGTATATTTTGATTTAATTAAAGAAGTGCATAATGTGCATACCAAGAAAATGAAACAAGATAATCTAAATACCTCATATTTATGGCATAAATGAATCATTTATATGGCCTAAATGACAATGAATCATTTGATACATGTGAAAGGAGAAATCGAACACTATTAGATATGGTTCGATCCATGACGAGTCGAGCAGACTTGCCTACATCCTTTTGGGGATATACACTAAAAACTATTGTTTAGTGTTAAACAAAGTTCCTAGTAAATCGGTTGATGTTACTCCATATGAGATATGGAATAACAAAAAACCCACACTTTCTTATATGAAAGTATGGGGTTGTCCTGCTTATGTGAAGAGGACATTGTCAGACAAACTAGATGTTAAGTTTGACAAATGTTTGTTTGTGGGATATTCAAAAGAAATATTTGGATATTATTTCTATCATCCCTTAAAACAAAAGGTGTTTGTTTCAAAGCATGTTGTCTTCTTAGAAAGAGAATTTCTCCTACGAGAGAACAGTGGGAGTAAAATTGAACTTGGTGAAGTTTAAGACCCATAAATAAAAGTAGATTAACCGATTGAACCCAAGATTGAATTTCATAATGATGAGATTACAGTTGAACCTAATTATATACAAAATCCTAGAAGATCTACTAGGATACGTTCTATACCTGTGAGATATGGATTTCACATTGATTCAGATAGAGACATAACTGTAGTAGAGGACAATGAGCCTACAAGCTATCAAGAAGTTTTGAACAGTTCAGAATGTGATTTATGGCTTAAGGCTATGCAGTCTGAAATGGACTCCATGTATGAGAATAAAGTATGGACTTGAACTTGATGGAATATGACATGGTATGAATGTGATGATAGCACAGTGGAAAAACAAAAATTTTTATCATATATACCATACAATTCCATGACAAGAATCGAAACATGCAATTTTAGAGTTTTAAACTTACAACTTTAGATGTCTTTAAAACTTGATTTTGATGATGACCAGCAACCAAGAAGGATATGTCCACCTTAGATCTTCACCACCAATGCCAAGGAACAGCCTTTACGCCACTCCCTCTATTCTCACACACACACTTGCAAAGATGGCTTAAAATCAAGAGTGTTAGCTCTATGATTGTGTATTCGGCAATGTGAATGATTTGAAGCCACAAGATCTGATCTTATTCTTCCTTTAGGTTACTGTTTCAGCCCAAGAACACAAGAGAACAAGAAAGATTTCTTTCCCCTTGACTATTTCGGCCAAGAGAAAAAAATAGCAAAACGACATACCCTTTTTTCATTTAATTCATTAATATATATCATTTAATTTAGGTCAAGTGTGAGTGCCGAAAATTAAGTGTTAATTTCAGCCTCCATCACTTCCTAATTAAGAGATATATCTTAATTTAAATTCTATTAGAATTTAAATTCAAATGGCATTAGTCATTTAATCAAAACAAACTTATTTAAGGTGATAGTTGCCGAATTCTACTAGTATTTTAGTTTGAATTTTGGCTACTTTAATTCCCTCTCAAGTATTATATTTTGATTAAATATGAATTAGGATTTAATACTCAATTAACTTAATTATACATAGATAATTAATCAATTGAAATTAAACCTAGCACATGCCAACAAATTTCTCTCGTGACCAACTATTAATAGATTTGCCTAAAACAACAAGCTGTTTTAGGCAAATAGACAGTTCAACATATTTGCCTAAAACAGCTAGCCGTTTTAGGCAAAATATGTTTTAGGCAAAATCGCACCTTGACAGTTTTGCCTAAAATAGCTAGCTGTTTTAGGCAAAAAAACTGTTTTTACAGATTTGCCTAAAACAGTAAAAATCTGTTTACCCATTTTATGCATTAATTTGACTTTAAATAAAAGTCCAAATTAATTTCCAATACACAATTTAAATATTTTAAGCCCAATGCTTTGTGTACGATCCTGTAGGTCCATTTAATGTTGGCAATGAATTAATAAATTAATTCAAAGGCTATATATATTCTCTAGCAAGATATTATAGCATTCCAAATTAAATGAAAATGCATATGGCATTTAGTGACCTAATGCAATTTTGCATAGTCCTTTACCCATAAATATCAGAATTAATATAAGGCATGGAACTAGTCATCCATATATATATTAATTCCTTTCTTGATATTCCAGTGACACTGAACTCTCAGATAAATAATGATTACTCATTATTTCATCTCGGTATGGCCATACACTTCTCAGTTCACTGATCAAGTGGTCGATGATATTTTCTGTCTTAATGAGAGGGGTAATCCCTTCACTTCTTTCATGCTCTCTAACATGAATCAATGCATACCCAATCATACCCGTACTTGTCACTCTGTTACGAGTACGTTAGGTGTATGTCAAAGTACCCAGTAATTCATAAAGAGTTTCATAGAGATTTCAGGTCTAAGAACTCCGATACAAATCTTGCATATGAGAAACACTTATGACTTGTACCATGTAGTGTTCTCATGAGTGGATCTAATCCAGATACCGTGTTCTAAACATGTATCTATGATCTCTGATTGACACTCTTGTCCTTATGATCCGTAAGACAGAACTCAACTTATCAGAGAGAGCATACTAGTCTTAATTCATTTGTTATTCCCATAACAATGACTGACTAGGGATATTTAGAATGAAGTCTCATTTGTTTCAAGGTCTTACAACCATGTGCCTCACACATGATAACTTAAACTGAAACAACATTCTTGGATAGTTCTATTAATTGATATGCACAGGAATACAATAGATAAAACAAATGCCTCATTTATTAAATTAAATGCTTTATAACAATGTATTGGGGCTAGGGCTTACACTAACAATCTCCCACTAGCACTAGTCCCAATTGGGCATAGCCCTAAGACCGAACGCTCTCAAATGAGCTTCGTGCAGATTTGGACGCAATTATTTCGTCAAAGGATCTGCTACATTGTCTTCACTTGCTATCTTGCTAACCTTAACGTCCCCACGATCAATGATTTCTTTGATCAGGTGGTACCTCCTGAGTATGTGTTTGGATTTCTGGTGTGACCGGGGCTCCTTGGCCTGTGCTATGGCCCCGTTGTTGTCACAGAAAATTTCTAATGGATCTAGGATGCTTGGGACTACTCCTAATCCAAAAATGGAATTTTTAATCCAAACAGCCTCTTTTGCAGCCTCACTTGCTGCAATATACTCAGATTTAGTAGTTGAGTCGGTAACGGTTTCTTGCTTTGAGGTTCTCCAGCTGACAGCACCACCGTTCAAAACAAAAACAAACCCAGATTGCGATCTAGAATCCTGAGTGCTGGTCTGAAAAGCAGCATCGGCATAACCTTGTATGACGAGCTCATCTTAACCACCATACACTAAGAAGTGATCCTTAGTCCTTCGCAGGTACTTTAGAATCCCTTTTACAGCAGACCAGTGCTTCTCACCAGGGTCTTGCTGAAACCTACTGGTTATACTCAGTGCATGAGCAACATCCAATCTAGTACATAACATAGTGTACATGATAGATCCAATAGCAGATGCATATGGGATTCTACTCATGTTATCCCTTTCCTCTTTGGTTTTAGGGCACTATTCTTTAGTCAAAGGAACTCCCAAAACCAAAGGTATGTACCCTTTCTTTGAGTCTCCCATACTAAAATGCTTTAGTACTTTGTCTATGTACTTTTCTTGACTTAGTCCTAAGAGCCGATTCGATCTATCTCTATAGATTCGAATACCAAGTATTGTCTCGGCTTCACCTAAGTCTTTCATTGAGAAACATTTTCCCAACCATTGCTTAACCTTTTGCAATGTTGGAATGTCATTCCCAATGAGAAGGATGTCGTCCACATAAAGGACCAGAAATACTACTATGCTCCCACTAACCTTCTTGTACACACAAGGCTCATCTTCGTTCTTGATGAAGTCAAATTCTTTGACTGCCTCATCAAAACGAAGATTCCAACTTCGGGATGCTTACTTTAATCCATAAATGGATTTTTGAAGCTTGCAAACCTTCTTAGGATGCTTGGGATTGACAAAACCTTCAGGTTGTGTCATATACACATCCTCAAGTAAATTTCCATTGAGGAAAGCAGTTTTGACATCCATTTGCCATATCTCATAATCATGATATGCAGCTATGGCAAGCAAGATCCTAATGGATTTGAGCATGACTACAGGTGAAAAGGTCTCGTCATAGTCTACACCATGAGTTTGTCAAAAACCTTTTGCTACTAGTCTACCTTTGTAGGTCTTATCAGCTTTGAGTTTGAATAGCCACTTGCATTCAATTACCTTAGCACCTTCCGGTGGATCAACCAAGGTCCAAACCTGGTTATCGTACATTGATTGCATCTCGGATTTCATGGCTTCAAGCCAATTTTCCGAGTCTGGGCTCTCAATAGCTTTTCGGTAGGTAGTAGGATCCTCATGATCTACTAACTCAATAGTGTCACTGTCAGTGATTAGAAATCCATATCTCTCAATCTCCTGATGTACCCTACCGGACCTTCTAGGTTCTTGTGTAATGGGTTCTTGTTCCACAACTGGTTGTGAACTTGATCCCATTTCCAAACCATCCTCTATAGGAGTTTGTGGTGCTTGAATTTCTCCAAGTTCTACTTTACTCCCACTGTCTTTCTTGAGAAGGAACTCCTTTTCCAAGAAAAAAGCCTTGCGAGCAACAAATACTTTGTTCTCGGCTTGTGAGTAAAAGTAGTATCCCTTTGTTTCTTTAGGATACCCCACAAACAAGCAGACACTGGATTTGGACTCTAGTTTGTCAGATGTTAATTTCTTAACATGTGCTTCATAGCCCCAAATCCTGAGAAAAGACATATTGGGTTCTTTCCCAGTCCATACCTCGTATGGTGTCTTCTCAACTGCTTTAATTAGAGTACGGTTCAATAGAAACACAACAGTTTCTAATGCATAACCCCAAAAAGAGATAGGAAGATCAGCTTGACTCATCATAGATCGAACCATGTCCAACAGAGTTCGATTTCTCCTTTCGAACACACCATTCCATTAAGGTGTTCCAGGAGGAGTGAGCTGTGAAATAATACCACACTCCTTTAGATGACTGTCAAACTCTTGGCTTAAGTATTCGCCACCTCGATCTGATTGAATGGCTTTTATACTTTTGCCAAGTTGGTTTTCTACTTCGTTCTTAAACTCTTTGAATTTCTCAAAAGTTTCAGACTTGTACTTCATTAGATAGACATAGCCATATCTACTGAAGTCATCTGTGAATGTAACGAAGTAGCTAAAACCACCTCTAGCATGTGTACTTAAAGGTCCACATACATTGGTATGTATTAGTTCCAATAAGCCATTAGTCCTCTCACCTTTTTTATTAAAAGGACTCTTTGTCATTTTTCCATGCAAACATGGCTCGCATGTGTCATAAGACTCTAAGTCGAATGACCCAAGCACTCCAGTTTTATGGAGTCTTGAAATGCATTTTTCGTTTGCATGTCCTAAACGACAATGCCAAAAGTAAGTAGGGTTCAATTCGTTTGATTTAACCCTCTTTGTATTAATGTTGTATATTGACTCTTTGTTTTGTAAATCAAGGATATAAAGGTCATTTCGTAATATGGCATTGCCATAAGAAATGCCTTGGCGACGAATATGAGAATTGCCATTTTTAATAACAAAATCAAATTCATCATTATCCAAACATGAAACTGAAATAATGTTTCTTCTTATAGCAGGCACATAATAACAATTATTCAAAATAATACAAAGTCCGGAAGGTAAAGTGAGGTGATAGTCGCCTATCTCCATGGCAGCAACTCGTGCTCCATTCCCCACACGGAGGTCCACTTCATTCTTACCAAGTAACCGCCTATTTCTTAGCCCCTGCACATTTGAACAAATGTGAGAACAACAACCGGTATCCAATACCCAAGTGGTAGAAATAGAAAGGTTAATTTCAACAACAAAAATACCAGAACTGGACGCCTTGGCTCCATTCTTCTTTTGTTCTTCCTTGAAGAGAGCGCAATTCTTCCTCCAATGCCCTATCTTGTTGCAATGGAAGCAAGTGCTCTCACTCTCTTTGAGTTTTGGCGCCTTGGGCTTGGATTGGGCCTGAGGTGCACTCCCAATTGACTTGGGTTTTCCCTTTCCCTTTCCCTTTCCCTTAACAGGTCCCTTCTTAATTCCTTTTTGAACCATTAATACGGGATTGGTCTTTCGAATGTTCTCTTCAGCATTCTTAAGCATCCCATGAAGCTCAGTGACTGACTTGTTCATTGCATGCATGTTATAATTCATCACAAATGGATCATAAGCAGCAGGCAATGATCCTAAGATCAAGTCAGTGGCCAATTCCTTTGGCACTAGTACCTCAAGCTTCTCAAGAGTATCAAGATACCCTTTCATCTTGAGTACATGGGTACTAACAGGAGTACCCTCAGCCATCTTGCAAGAAATTAAGGCCTTTGTTGTCACGAACCTCTCGTGACGAGCTTGCTCTTGGAACATCTCCTTGAGGTGCACCATGATCGCATAGGCCTCTTGGTCCATAAATTGCTTTTGCAATTCAGGCACCATAATGGCTAGCATCAAACAGGTCACATCATTAGAGTCACTTTTGTTGGTCTCAAAAGTTTTCTTTTGAACCACAGAAGCGTTCCTAGCATGTTCCTCAGGTAAGGGTGCATCCAAAACATACGACTTCTTCTCTTGCTTAAGAACTATTCTTAAGTTTCGAGACCAGTCTATGAAATTGGTGCCATTCAATTTATCCTTTTCAAGGACCGATCGCAATGAGAAATTGTTGTTTGAAGATGCCATTTTCAATCTACAATAAAATTTAACAAGATTAAATGAGGTCTTATTATAATCCCACAAACCGAATTAATATCCCTTTAAATAATTCGCGTTAGTGATTTGATGTGGGCCAAGATCCACTTTTCACAACAACTTATTAGTCAAGCTGAGCCTGTACACCTAATAAGTTAAGTTACTTAGGTAGGAAAACTCCAATCATGTCTCGTACATGACTCTTTGATCAAATGGGCTAACATCTTAAGATGTTATAGCACAAACCCATTTATTAGTTGCCTAGGTCTGGGCATCCCTTTCCATGATAAGTCCAACCTACATTCTCAACCCATGCCTCACAAAGATAATCGGGCGCATCTAGGACTCCTAGTCTACGTGACCGATGATCGATGCCTTGACATGTTTCGAATTAGGAAGGCAACTTTGTGACTTACTATTTTAGGGATTAATTTTATTACAGCTTATATGGCATACGCTTTGTCATCCATACATAGCATGCATATATAAATAATTGCATAAAGTAAAGCGTGACAAACATGGGCCCAAAAACCTACAACTAAGATTCTATACTATTACATAAGAATCTTCGAGTTGGGCTTCTCCACTCTGGTGGGCTTCATCTTGATTTACAAAGTCTTCAAGTATATTCTATTCTAAGAAATAAATGAAAAACTTTTACAACAAAATATAATGGCTCGTAGGTCATATTTAATTACAAAACCCAGGGCCCATGAATGCACCATGCATATCCATTCATCACACCAAATTAGCAAATAAATATACATAGCATTCATGGATAAAACAAAGTCCAATTTTAATTAATTTAGCCAAGCCCATTAGTGGAAATTGTATACTTGAACTTTTAAGAGATGACCCCGTGATGGGCCTGGGCCAAAGCCCAATGGACTAAATCCTCTTATTGAATAAGTTCTTTTAAAAGCCCAAAACACAAACTAGTTAGATTTGTGCCATAAATCAACTCTAGTATAATTTCCAATTTTGCCATTTTTAATTTTATGTCATACAGCCCATAAACATTAAAAATACATATAATATGTGCTAACATGAATTAAAAATATAAAATCATGAAGAACACATATATAGTACACGACATTCATGCAAAAACAAACAAACAACAAAAACTAGTTGCTTAATGCTTATGTAATGCCATAAAATGCACAAATATTTAAATCAATTTTATGAGTCATTTAATAATCTAAATAAGTCCATAAATATTGATTTAATATTCTGTACCAATCTGATCTAAATGTGTTTTTACCATTTTAATCAAAACAAAACAAACAATGTTGATTAAACATGTAACAAACACAAACTAGTCATAGTTTTAAGTGATTTTAAAATTAATCAATTAAATTGTCATGGACCAGAATTAAAACCAAATTTAAAATATGTCCAGACCTGATATTTAATCTTTAAAAATCACTTACAAACATGCCAAAATCGCTTTTACATTTAATATTGAAAACTAGTTGTTAAACTAACAATTAACATGTCAAATATCACCTAGTTTTAATATTAACATGTACCATCAGGTATTATTAATTAAATTCGACCATTAACAGCTCCTAAAACATCTTAGGATAGTATATAAACATCTCATATTAATTATATTACCTATCTAATATATTAAAATCGTTTTTTCATCAAAATAATGCAAAAAACTCAAAACAGAAAATTTCAGATTTGCATGTTTTCATTATGACGATTTTTAATTAATTTTTTTCATGCATCTAAAGCACTAAAATAAGCATTTTTAGGCTCTGATACCACTGATGGAATATGACATGGTATGAATGTGACGATAGCACAGCGGAAAAACAAAAATTTTTATCATACATGCCATACAATTCCATGACAAGAATCGAAACATGCAATTTTAGAGTTTTAAACTTACAACTTTAGATGTCTTTAAAACTTGATTTTGATGATGACCAGCAACAAAGAAGGATATGTCCACCTTATATCTTCACCACCAATGCCAAGGAACAGCCTTTACGCCACTCCCTCTATTCTCACACACACACTTGCAAAGATGGCTTAAAATCAAGAGTGCTAGCTCTATGATTGTGTATTCGACAATGGGAATGATTTGAAGCCACAAGATCTGATCTTGTTCTTCCTTTAGGTTACTATTTCAGCCCAAGAACACAAGAGAACAAGAAAGATTTCTTTCCCCTTGACTATTTCGGCCAAGAGAAAAAAATAGCAAAACGACATACCCTTTTTTCATTTAATTCATTAATATATATCATTTAATTTAGGTCAAGTGTGAGTGCCGAAAATTAAGTGTTAATTTCAGCCTCCATCACTTCCTAATTAAGAGATATATCTTAATTTATATTCTATTAGAATTTAAATTCAAATGGCATTAGTCATTTAATCAAAACAAACTTACTTATTTAAGGTGATAGTTGCCGAATTCTACTAGTATTTTAGTTTGAATTTTGGCTACTTTAATTCCCTCTCAAGTATTATATTTTGATTAAATACAAATTAGGATTTAATACTCAATTAACTTAATTATACATAGATAATTAATCAATTGAAATTAAACCTAACACATGCCAACAAATTTCTCTCGTGACCAACTGTTAACAGATTTGCCTAAAACAGTAAGCTGTTTTAGGCAAAAAGACAGTTCAAGCTGTTTTAGCAAAATCGTGGCTTAACAGATTTTCCTAAAAAAACTGTTTTTACAGATTTGCCTAAAACAGCTAGGCAAAAATCTGTTTACCCATTTTATGCATTAATTTGACTTTAAATAAAAGTCCAAATTAATTCCCAATACACAATTTAAATATTTTAAGCCCAATGCTTTGTGTGCGATCCTATAGGTCCATTTAATGTTTGCAATGAATTAATAAATTAATTCAAAGGCTATATATATTCTCTAGCAAGATATTATAGCATTCCAAATTAAATGAAAATGCATATGGCATTTAGTGACCTAATGCAATTTTGCATAGTCCTTTACCCATAAATATCAGAATTAATATAAGGCATGGAACTAGTCATCCTTATATATATTAATTCCTTTCTTGATATTCCAGTGACACTGAACTCTCAGATAAATAATGATTACTCATTATTTCATCTCGGTATGGCCATACACTTCTCAGTTCACTGATCAAGTGGCCGATGATATTTTCTGTCTTTATGAGAGGGGTAATCCCTTCACTTCTCTCATGCTCTCTAACATGAATCAATGCATACCCAATCATACCCGTACTTGTCACTCTGTTACGAGTACGTTAGGTGTATGTCAAAGTACACAATAATTCATAAAGAGTTTCATAGAGATTTCAGGTCTAAGAACTCCGATACAAAACTTGCATATGAGAAACACTTATGACTTGTACCATGTAGTGTTCTCATGAGTGGATCTAATCCAGATACCGTGTTCTAAACATGTATCTATGATCTCTGATTGACACTCTTGTCCTTATGATCCGTAAGACAAAACTCAACTTATCAGAGAGAGCATACTAGTCTTAATTCATTTGTTATTCCTATAACAATGACTGACTAGGGATATTTAGAATGAAGTCTCATTTGTTTCAAGGTCTTACAACCATGTGCCTCACACATGATAACTTAAATTGAAACAACATTCTTGGATAGTTCTATCAATTGATATGCACAGGAATACAATAGATAAAACAAATGCCTCATTTATTAAATTAAATGCTTTATAACAATGTATTGGGGCTAGGGCTTATACTAACATAACTTAACCACCTGAAGGGATAAAACCCATAGGGTGTAAATGGGTCTTCAAAAAGCAGACCGACATGAAAGGTAATATAGTTACCTATAAAGCTCGCTTAGTAGCAAAAGGTTATTGTCAAAAAGAAGGTATTGACTATGATGAAACCTTTTCTCCTGTAGCAATGCTTAAGTCTATAAGAATACTTTTAGCCATTGTAGCTCATTATGATTATGAGATTTAGCAAATGAATGTGAAGATAACTTTCCTAAATGGAAATCTAATTGAGGATGTGTATATGACACAACTAGAAGGGTTCATATCAGGAGATGGCAAAAAGATATGCAAGCTTCAAAGATCCATTTATGGATTGAAGTAAGCCTCTAGGATCTGGAATATACGATTTAATGAGAAAATCAAATAGTTTGGTTTGTCACAGAAGGAAGATGAACCTTGTGTATATAAAAGGCTTAGTGGGAGTGTAATTGTCTTCTTAGTTCTATATGTGGATGACATATTAATAATGGGAAATGACATTTCTCTTCTCCAATCTGTTAAAATATGGTTATCCAAGCAATTCTCCATGAAAGACCTTAGAGAAGAATCTTATATTCTGGGAATAAAGATCTATAGAGATAGATCCAATAGGTTGCTAGGTCTTTCTCAAAATACATATATAGATAAAGTATTGAAGAGGTTCAATATGGATCTCTTTAAGAAAGGGTTTATACCTATGGTGTATGGGAAACACCTTTCTAAGTCTATGTGTCTGCAGACACTAGAGGATAGAGATAGCATGAATAGAATACCATATGCATCTATAATTAGTTCTATCATATATGCTATGTTATGTACACGTCCAAATGTAGCATTTGCTTTGAGTGTCACAAGCAGATTCCAATCCAATTTTAGAGAGAAATACTGGGCAGTTATCAAGAATATCCTTAAGTACTTGAGAAGGACTAAGGATATATTCTTGGTATATGGGGAGGGTAGTTTGGAAGTAAATGGGTATATGGATACCAACTTCCAATTTGATAAAGATGATTGTAAATCACAGTCTTGTTTTGGGTTCGTAATGGAAGAAAGGGCAGTTAGTTGGAAGAGTTCGAAACAAGAAATAATTGCTGATTCCACGACAGAAGCTGAGTACATTGCTACTTTAGAAGCAGCCAAAGAAGTAGTCTAGATCAAAAAGTTCATATCTGAACTAGGAGTGGTGCCTAGCATTGTTGATCCGATTCCTTTATATAGTGACAACAATTTAGCCATTGTGCAAGCAAAGAAACCACAGTCTCATCAGTGATCCAAGCATGCTCTCAGACGCTACCATCTCATAAGGGAAATAGTAGCTAGAAATGATGTAAAAATAGAAAGGGTCCCCACAGATGATAATGTGTCGGATCCCCTCACTAAAGCACTTTCCCAGATTAAGCACGATCACCATATAAATTACATGGGTCTAAGAAATATGAGTGATTGGCTCTAGTGCAAGTAGGAGATTGTTAGAGAGTATGCCTTAGAGCCTATGTAATAGGGATGTATTTCATATGTATGAAATCATATTCTTAATAAAAGGCATCATTCATTTATTAATGTTATGTTTAAATACATGAGTTTGAAAATTTTTAATTAATAAATAAAGTCCTAGATATTATAAACACATTGCAAAGACAATCGTGAAAGTGTTCATGATGTGAGATATCTATTGCATGCAAATGTGATAATATCTAAATATCCCTAGTCATAGAATTAACAAGATAGGACATTGTTAATTTGGACAGATTAGCACATGTTATGCTTCTTGAATAGTTCAAGCAGTGGTTCTCATAACTGTGATTGTGGAAGATGATCAAAGTTAACATGTGGATGCTTGTTAGAAGAACAAGTTCATTGGAGACCTTCAAAGAGAATTCTCACATGGATATTAAATCTATGTTAGTGAGGAATCTCTTCAAAGCAGTTGTGTAAGTATCCTTAAACTTGAGATCACCAAAGTTATCTTAAGTAGCAAGTGATATACTTTGACTCTATAACTGATTACTTCCAACTGGGGGTGAACATAGTTAGGAGGTTGGGTATATCATGACCTACTTGAATATAGTTGAGTGATTGAAAAAGGATTCACCATCCTAGATTTATTGAGGGAAGTTATCTCGCATGATTCTATAATTGCATTGTTCAAAAAATCTCTAGCTAGAGTAATATGCCAAGATGGATAGGGATCCATGAAGGACATTTTGGGAACAATGGTTAAATTAATAGAACATACATACTTAGATTTATATGAGTTGACAGAAATCCATACTCAGAATCTAATTGAGATAAGAGTGGTGAAGGAGTAATTGCATAGTAACTATTTCTATGGAAGGGTATAGTCAAACCACTTGACTTTCCTGACATTTGGGTAGTCATGATGCCTAGCTAGAGGCCGCTCATGACTTATATAATAGTATATCATAAATATCAATAGGGATTGATAAAATGATTTCAAGAAGTTTAAATCATGTGAGTTTTGAATAGAACTCATAATTACATATTATACCGTCAATATAGATAGGAGCCAAATAGGTCAAACACCTATAGAGTAAAGGATAAAATGGTAAAATGACAAGGATAATAATATTTGATATTATTATGGAAGAGAGAAATGAATAAGAGAATAATTATTTAAAGAGTTTAATTAATTATAATCAAGTAGAATTGTTTGCAAAACCTTTTAGAAATGTTCTGCAAAATGGACTTACTTGAAATATTGTATTTTATAATTAATTATTATTGGACTATAAGTGTTATAGGGCTGATATAATAATTAATAGATCAATTGAAGAAATTAAAAGAGGCCCAGAGAATTGATTTTGGCGCAGAAACCCTTCAGAGGAAGGGTTACACGCCAAACCCATATAAAAGGCCTTAAAGGCCTAATTCTTAGAAAAAAACAAATTAAATATATTTCATAAGTGTTATGGAGCCTACATATTTAATTTGGATGGATTTAGAATTAATTTGGATGATTAAATCCAAGTGTATGCACAAAGGACCTAGTTTGTGGGTTTTGTGCATAGTCTTTTATGAAAGGATTTAAATTAGATTTAATTGAGCCCAAATAAATTATTAATAATTTCAAAAGCCCAAAATTATTAATATGATTAATTAATTAAATAATCAAATTATAATTAATTAATAATCAATTGGATTGATTATTAAGACAAGAACACATGCATGCAAAAAGGTTTCCTAAAATGAAAGTTTCCAAAATGGAAAAAGTTTCCTAATTTGATCACATCATTAAAATAACTCAAAATATAGTTTTAAAGGTTGAAACAAAGTTAGTAATCCATTTCTTTATGCATTAGAGAGGCATATAAGGGTGTATGATTGGCATGATGGTTAGTTATGGACAAAGCCCAATGTGATTGAGCATAATGCATGTTTTGGCCCAATGAGGACTTTCATGTCCCGGCCACCTGTTTTTGGTTTGTATTTCATTTTAAATTGTAATATGTAATTAGATTACTTAAATTAGAATTAGAAATAGAGATGGAGACCAATATCAAGGAGCAAGATGGGCCGGATGGAGATCCAACAAGCTTGAAGATAATGTAATTATTTTCTTGTTTGAATCATGCATACTACCTAGGTGTGACCTTTTGATTTCCCTCTTGGCTCGGGGAAATCAATGTAGTGAAGTCCATAACTATATCATATTTGTATGCTTATATTTATGTGATAGATATAGGATGCATACCAATGTATGCCAACCATGTATGATGAGACTTAATTAACTAAAACCCTCAAACAAATACTAAGGTATATAAGCCTTCCATTAATTTGAGGAGAACCAGAGTTCTTTATAGTGTGGGTTGTTGACCACAGTCAAGCTCACATTATATCGAATATGTTCAAATCTAATTAAATGGGTCATCTTAGCTAGCCCATTAGTTTGTTGACCACAGTCAAGGCTAATGGTTTTAGAGGCAAGATTAGGGAATGCATATATGATATGCATGCATCAAGAGTTGATAACCTAATGATCCAATATTTGTGTAGAGACACAATTGGTATAGAGATACCTACCTTTCAAGGGTATGGAATTTGGCTTGTTGACCACAGTCAAAGTCAAATTACATATCAAGGATTGGATATTGGCCCACTAAGAAAACCATCGGGTTTTCTCGGATTATATAGTGAGGGCTATTAATTCGCAATAAAATAGTGGGAGTAAATGGATTAATTAAAGACCTTATTAATGCATACATATATATGAACATACTCTCATATCTTTTCTTTTTCACATCTAGGTCATCATCATGAGCACATCAAACATTAATATACGACCAATCTTGGATAACAAGCTGGTTGGCAACAACTATTCTGACTGGATCAGGCAAGTGAGAATTGTTCTCAGAGCTGAAAAGATCCACCATGTCTTGGATAAAGATCCACCACCACTTCCATCAGATGATGCCATTGATGAGATCAAAGGCATTTATCGAAAATACATGGAGGATAGTGAAGCAGCAGCATGCCTGATGCTGGGTGCTATATCCTCAGAGATTCAGAAGCAACATGAAATGATGGATGCTAGAACCATTGTTTTGCATCTAGAGGAGCTTTATTCTTTTCAGGCTACAACTGAGCAATATGAGATTGCTCGAGCTCTATTTAGCTGCAAAATGGTGGAAGGCACATCAGCTGCTACTCATGCATTGAAGATGTATGGGTATATTGAGCATTTGAGTAGACTTGGCTATGTTATGGATAATGATCTATACATAGATTTAATCTTGTACTCGTTGGCTCCAAGTTATGTACCTTTCGTGCTTAACTTCAACATGAACAAGATCCAAGTATCCATTCCTGAGTTAATCAATATGCTCAAGACAACTGATGGATCATTTAAGAAGGATCCAAAAAGTGTCATGGTTGTCACTTCTGCTAAAGGCAAGAAGCAGAAGAAGAAGATAACCAAGGTGCAGCCAAAGAATGGTGGGATCTCCAAGAAGAAGGTTGCCAAGAAAGAGAATCCCAAAGGAACTTGCTTCCAATGTGGAAAGGATGGTCATTAGAAGTGTAACTGCAAGGCCTATCTAGATTCTCTTAAGGAGAAGAAGCAAGCTGATGCTTCTACTTCAGGTATTCATATGATTGAAATTAATACTTATTCTATTGCTTCAAAACAATCTTGGGTATTAGATACCAGATGTGGATCTCATTTATGTAATGATCTATAGGGGCTTAGAAGCTTTAGAAGAGTTGGAAAGGCAGAGATATGTTTGCAGTCAGCTACTGGATAGAACATCTTTACAACAGTTGTGGGGACTTACTATTTGCCTTTTCTTAGTGGATTAGTACTGGAATTAAATAATTGTTATTATGTTCCAGCTTTGTCCAAAAGTATTATTTCTTTCAGTTGTTTGATGAACGATTATGATATTTCTTTATAGGACAAATGTTGTTACATTTTTAAGAACAATATGTTTTATGCAAAAGCTATCATTGAGAATGGTATATTTGTTCTTGATTTAATTAAAGAAGTACATAATGTGGATACTAAGAGAATGAAACATAATAATCTAAATACCTTATACTTATGGCATTGTCGTTTAGGCCACATAAATGAAAAACACATGACCAAATTGCACAAGTCAGGTGATTTGGGATAATTTGATTATGAATCATTTGATACATGCGAATCTTGTTTATTGGGAAAAATGACAAAAGCTCCCTTTATTTGTAAAGGAGAACGAGCTAAAATGGTTTTGGACTTAATACATTCAGATGTATGTGGTCCAATGACTACACATGCCAGAGGAGGTTACTCCTACTTCATTACTTTCATAGATGATTATTCTAGGTTTGGATACATCTATCTAATGAAATATAAGTCTAAAGCATTTGAAAAGTTCAAAGAATTCAGAAATGAAGTAGAGAAACAACTTGGCAAAAGTATTAAAACACTTAGATCAGATTGAGGTGGAGGGAAGAATACTTAAGTCAAGAGTTTCAGGATTATCTTAGAAATAATGGGATTTTATCTGAATGTACTACTCCATATACACCACAACACAGTGGTGTATCTGAAAGGAGGAATTGAACACTATTAGATATGGTTCGATCAATGATGAGCCGAGCGGACTTGCCTAAGTCCTTTTGGGGATATGCACTAGAAACTATTGTTTATGTGTTAAACAGAGTTCCTAGTAAATCGGTTGAGGTTACTCCATATGAGATGTGGAATAACAAGAAACCCACGCTTTCTCATATGAAAGTATGGGGTTGTCATGCTTATGTGAAGAGGACAATGTCAGACAAACTAGATGTTAAGTCTGACAAATGTTTATTTGTGGGATATCCAAAAGAAACGTTTGGATATTATTTCTATCATCGCTTAGAACAAAAGGTATTTGTTTCAAGGCATGCTGTCTTCTTGGAAAGAGAATTTCTCCTACGAGAGGACAGTGGGAGTAAAATTGAACTTGGTGAAGTTCAAGACCCACAACTAGAAGATGATCAACCGATTGAACCCGAAACTGAATTTCATAATGATGAGATTACAGTTGAACCTGATTATACACAAAATCCTAGAAGATCTACTAGGATGCATTCTATCCCTATGAGATATGGATTTCACATTGATTCGGATAGAGGCATAACTGTAGTAGAGGACAATGAGCCTACAAGCTATCAAGAAGTTTTGAACAGTTCGGAACGTGATTTATGGCTTAAGGCTATGCAGTCTGAAATGGACTCCATGTATGAGAACAAAGTATGGACTTTAACTCAACCACCTGAAGGGATAAAACCCATAGGGTGCAAATAGGTCTTCAAAAAGAAGACTGACATGGAAGGTAATATAGTTACCTATAAAGCTCGCTTAGTAGCAAAAGGTTATCGTCAAAAAAAAGGTATTGACTATGACGAAACTTTTTCTCCTGTAGTGATGCTTAAGTCTATAAGAATACTTTTAGCCATTGCAGCTCATTATGATTATGAGATTTGGCAAATGGATGTGAAAACGGCTTTCCTTAATGGAAATCTTACCGAGGATGTGTATATGACACAACCAGAAGGATTCACATCAGGAAATGGCGGAAAGGTATGCAAGCTTCAAAGATCCATTTATGGATTGAAGCAAGCCTCTAGGAGCTAGAACATACGATTCAATGAGACAATAAAAGAGTTTGGTTTCTCACAGAATGAAGATGAACCTTGTGTGTATAAAAGGGTCAGTGGGAGTGCAATTGTCTTCCTAGTTCTATATGTAGATGACATATTGATAATGGGAAATGACATTTCTCTTCTCCAATATGTTAAAATATGGTTATCCAAGCAATTCTCCATGAAAGACCTTGGAGAAGCATCCTATATTATGGGAATAAGGATTTATAGAGATAGATCCAATAGGTTGCTAGGTCTTTCTCAGACTACATATATAGATAAAGTATTGAAGAGGTTCAATATGGATCTCTCTAAGAAAGGGTTTATACCCATGGTGCATGGGAAATAGCTTTCTAAGTCTATGTGTCCACAGACACTAGAGGATAGAGAGAGCATTAATAGAATACCATATGCATCTACAATTGGTTCTATCATGTATGCTATTTTATGTACACGTCCAGATGTAGCATTTGCTTTGAGTGTCACAAGCAGATTCCAATCTAATTTTGGAGAGGAACACTGGGCAACTATCAAGAATATTCTTAAGTACTTGAGAAGGACTAAGGATATATTCTTGGTATATGGAGAGGGCAGTTTGGAAGTAAATGGATATACAGATGCCAGCTTCCAATCTGATAAAGATGATTGTAAATCACAATCTGGTTATGTGTTCATAATGGGAGGAGGAGCAGTTAGTTGGAAAAGTTCCAAACAAGAAACAACTGCTGATTTCACGACGAAAGCTGAGTACATTGCTGCTTCAGAAGTAGCCAAAGAAGCAGTCTGGATGAAAAAAGTTCATAACCGAACTACGAGTGGTGCCTAGCATTGTTGATCTGATTCCTTTATATTGTGACAACAATGGAGCCATTGCGCAAGCAAAGGAACCATGGTCTCATCAGCGATCCAAGCATGTTCTTAGATGCTACCATCTCATAAGGGAAATAGTAGCTAGATATGATGTGAAAATAGAAAGGGTTCCCACAGATGACAATGTGGCGGATCCCCTCACTATAGCAATTTCCCAGATTAAGCATGATCACCATATAAATTGCATGGGTCTGAGACATATGAGTGATTGGCTCTAGTGCAAGTGGGAGATTGTTAGAGAGTATGCCCTAGAGTTCATGTAATAGGGATGTTTTTCATATGTATGAAATTTATATTCTTAATAAAAGGCATCATTCATTTTTTAATGCTATGTTGGAATACATGAGTTTGTAAATCTTAAATTAATAAATGAAGTCGTAGATATTATACACACAGTGCAAAGGCAATCATGAAGGTGTTCATGATGTGGGATGTTTATTGCATGCAAATGTCTTAATATCTAAATATCCCTAGTCATAGAATTAACAAGATAGGACATTGTTAATTCGGACAGACTAGCACATGTTATGCTTCTTGAATGGTTCAAGCAGTGGTTCTCATAACTGTGATTGTGGAAGATAATCAAAGCTAACATGTGGATGCTTGTTAGAAGAACAAGTTCATTGGAGACCTGCACAGAGAATCCTCACATGGATATTAAATCTATGTCAGTGAGGAATCTCTTCATAGCGGTTGTGCAAGTATCCTTAGACTTGAGATCACCAAAGTTATCTTAAGTACCAAGTGGTATACTTTGACTCCATAACTGATTACTTCCAACTGGGAGTGAACATAGTTAGGAGATTGGGTATATCATAACCTACTTGAAGATAGTTGAGTGATTGACAAAGGATTCACCATCCCAGATTTAACAAGGAAAGTTATCAGAGAATCTCTGGCTAGAGTAATATGCCGAGATGGATGGAGATCCATGAAGGGCATTTTAGGAACAATGGTTAAATTAATAGAACATACATAATTAGATTTATATGAGTTGACAAAAATCCATACTCAGAATCTAATTGAGATAAGAGTGGTGAAAGGAGTAATTGCACGGTAACTGTTTCTATGGAAGGGTACAGTCAAACCACATGACTTTCCTGACATTTGGGTAGTCATGATGCCTAGCTAGAGGGCAATCATGACTTGTATAATGATGTATCAAAAGTATCAATAGGGATTGATAAGATGATTTAAAGGAGTTTAAATCATGTGAGTTTTGAATAGAACTCACAATTACTTATTATACTGCCAACATGGACAGGAACCCAATAGGTCACATATATATAGAGAAAAAGGTAAAATGGTAAAATAACAAGGATAATAATATTTGATATTATTATAAAGGTAGAGAAGTGAATAAGATAATAATTAATTTAAGAGTTTAATTAATTATGATCAAATAAAATTATCCGCGGAACTTTTAAGAAATGTTCTGCAAAATTAAAACTAATTGAAATAATGTATTTTATGATTAATTATTATTGTTTTATAAGTGTTATAAGACTACTATAAGTGTTATAGGACTGATATAATAATTAATAGGTCCATTGGAGAAATTATAAAGGGCCAAAGGAATGAAGAAGTTGGAGGAAGCCCTCTAGAAGAGGGCCACACGCCAACTCCATACAGAAGGACTTAGAGGGCTTTTTCTTGGACCAAATTAATTTATATATGTTACATAAGTGTTATGGAACTTACATATTTAATTTGGTTGGATTTGGAATCCATATGGGTATTTAAATTCAATTAGATGCATAAAGGGCCTAATTGTGGATTTTGTGCATAGACTTTTATGAAAAGGATTAAATTGGATTTAATTAAGCCCAAATGATTATAATTAATTCCAGAGGCCCAATTAATAATTCTCCAGCAATTTTAAAGAGTCCAATCTCATTAAGGAGTTGGAATTTTAACCTAACTATAAAAGGCCAACTAATGAGAATTAGGGTTAAGTGATTAAAACAAAAAGAAAGTCTTTTTCTCTAATCTCTCTCTCCCTTTTGCACCAACTCCTAAGCTAGCTCTTGGGAATTTCGGCCAGCCCTAGTTAAACACCAATTTGTTGGTTCAATTTACCCCTCTCTAGTATGGATTACTCATTGGAGGTGTTCGATTTTGGACAGTGTGGTTTGCGACAACCCGGTCCGAAGTAAAATCAACTGTTCAACAAAAATCAAAGGTGATTTTTCTTATTCTCATATAGTTATATTGTGTATTCAGGGCAAGATCAGATCTAATGGTTAAAAAAATTTTAAAATTCCACTCATGTATGTGATGCATGTAACCGTTAATTTCCAACACAATTTTGGACACTATGGTTTGCGACAACCTAGTGAGAAGGAAAATCAAATTTTCAAGAAAAATCAAAGATGATTTTTCTTATTCTTATTAATATTTATTTTGTAAATTCATGGCAAGATCATATCTATTGGTTAAAAATTTTAAATTTCGCTTATGCATGTGATGCATGTAATTGATAATTCCCAACACCATATGCTTTTCTCTTTACCTTGAGAATCCACTTATTCCCTAATGGTTTGCATCCTTTTGGTATATTAACTAGTTTCCAGACATGGTTTGATCTTAAAGATGCCATGTCTTCTTCCATTACTTTAATCCATTTTTCCTTAGATGGGCATCAAAGAGCCTCTTGTATATGTTTAGGCTCTTTTTCATCTTGGAGGGAAATAAAAAATGCCTCTTTCGAACCTTCGATCTCAAATTTTCAGTGTGGAACACTTTTCCTTTTAGATTTTTACAATTCTGCCTTTTGATAAATATGTCACATAAATTCATCGTAATTTGGAATGCTTCTATTGGGACCAAGGTTGATACTCCCACTGAAATTAGGAATATTTCCACTGAAGTAGGGATCTCAAACATTCAAATCATTTAGAGGAGGAAGGTCTTTACATTTTTCCTCTAATTCCCTCTCATTTGGATAAAGTGATCTTGATAGTTCCTCTTTTGAGTTTCATAGAAAGTGAAATTTTGATTCACTTAGCCTAACTTTGGAAATTCATTCTTTATGAATATGACGTCTCGTGATTTAAACTCTATCACTATGCCATCTTCTTGCTCACCCATGAAAATATATCCTTTTGATATGTTAGAATATCTTGTAAAAATACTCTTTTAACCTTTTAGACCCAGTTTATCAAATTTACTAGAGGTATCCTGGATATAAGCAGTACAACCCTAAGGTCGTAAATGACTCAAGTTAGGTTGTCGACTAGTACATAATTCATAAGGAGTGGATGTGATAGATTTGGAGGGCACATGATTTAAAACATATATAGTTGTTAAAAGAGCATCTCCTTAAAAGGATATTGGTAAATTTGTCTTGGCTATTATAGATCTTACCATATCAATGAGAGTATTATTTCTCATTTCCACAACACTATTTTGTTGTGGAGTTTTGGGAATGGACAACTGATGTTCAATTCTCTTTTCATTACATAAAGCTTTAAATTCATTCGAAAGATATTCCTGATCTCTGTCAGTTTTTAATAGGGGTGAGCATGGACCAGTTAACCAGTCCATTAACAAATTTATTAATCAATCCATTAATTTCGGTTAACCACTATATCAATTTCGATTTTTAACTCGATTTTTCGGATCGGTTTTGTGGTTAACCACTAAAATTTTTTAATATATAAATTTAATAAATTATACAATTTGTAATATTATTTTTAATAGTTAAAATGCTTTAGAAATGAAAAAATACAAATTAAATACAATATTCATTAAAAGAATCAAAATAAAAATAAAAATTTCATAATTGATTATAAGAATTAAATATATTCAATATGAAACTAACAACAGAATATTAATTATGCACATTAATAATAAGATAATTTTTATTTTTATTTATTAAAAATATGTTAATTAATAATATTATAGAAAGTTATATATAATAATATTTATAAATTACATAAATATTGAAAAATATAAGTATAAAATTTAAAATAGAATTTATAAAATGTATATAGATCGGTTAACGGTTCAGTTCGATCAATCACCGATTTTTAAACTATAAGCCTAAATTTTTGGTTTGGTTAACCTAAAAATTGGTTAGATTTTTTGGTTAACCTAAATTTTGGTTTTTTTAGATCACTCCTAGTTCTTAAAGATTTTATTTTCCATTCTAATTGATTTTCAACAAAGTTTATATAACTTTTAAAGCAATTCAATGCTTCTAACTTATGAGAAATCAAGTAGACACGACCATATATAGTATAGGCATTTATAAATGTGATGAAATAGTAGGCTTTATGCCTTGCCCTCACATTAATTAGACCACAAACATCTGAATGGATTAATTGTAATGGAAATTCAGCCTTAGTTCCTTTTCCAAATGATTTTCTAACTGGTTTTCCTTTTAGGCAATGCTCGCAAGTAGGTAAATCAATTTCATTTAGGTCATCTAATAAACCTACTATGGCTAACCAACTCATTCGGTTTTACCCAATTCCTTTTAGGCAATGCTCGCAAGTAGGTAAATCAATTTCATTTAGGTTATCTAATAAACCTACTATGGCTAACCGACTCATTCGGTCTTACCCAATGTGATTTAAGTTAGCATGCCATAATTTCACATTATTCTCATAACTATGTGAAGTAAAAAAAGAGATTAAAGAAAAATGAGTATTATTAATGTAATTAGGATTAATATCCATAATAATAAAATCATTCGAAAGGAAACAAGAACCATAATAAACATTACCCAAACATAAACACATACTATCATGCTTAAAATGTAAATAAAAAATAAGTCTTATCAAGGCAAAAATAGAAATTAAATTCCTACGAATCTCTGAGGTATAAAGTACATCATGCAGGAGTAGGGTTCGACATTCACACAAAACTAATCTACACGTGCCAACCTTTGAATTGCCACTCTGGCATTATTTCTTATGTAAATCCATTTGGGTCCATTTAGGATTTGTTGGAATTCAACAAAGGCTTCTCGATCCCTTATCATATGGTCTGTTGCTTCTGAGTTTATCACCTACATAGGATGAAAATTAGTTAGGAATACAAAACTAGATACACAAATTTCACTAACTCTCAAGTCAAAGTAGTGTACCTATTTGGGCACAGTGAAATCTCTTGCATAATGTCCTTTCTGTTGGCAATTAAAGAACTTCCCTCTAGAAATATTCACTTCTTTCTTGCCTTTGGACTTACTAGTATTTTGTCTCACTTTTTACTTCTTAGGCTCTTTAGCCTTGTCTTTACCTTGATTTTTAAACCTTTTTCTCTTATTCTGATTAGAACTCGTTCCACCAAAATAGGACTATGCCACATGCACTTCGGCATTGATCTTAGTTGCTACTAGACTATTTTATTTAAGTCTTAGATGACGAGTGACATCCCTACATGTCTTTATGTTATCCATGTAAGTCAATTGCATCTTCATATACTACTAACTCTTGGTTAAAGAATGGACAGCCTAGACCTATAGCTTATCAGTCATCTTATGACCAACCTTACTAAGCTAAAAAATAATGTTTTTTTTATCTCTCTTATATGTTTTTACATGCTGTGATCAGAATTTTTTTGATAAGTATCAAACTTAATCGTCAATGATCAGAGCTTAGTTAGAGACACACCTTCGAATTTCTCCTGCAAAGTGATCTATAGATGTTTTGCATTTTGATACTTGCAAAATTGCCTAGTGATGTCATCATTTATTGTACTTAGCAAAATGGTGTGGGCACTAGAATTTTTCTTTTTCTATGCAATATAAGCATCTCAGTCTCTCTTATATTGGGTAGTAGTGCCGTCGTCAGGTTTAGCCATAATCGAACTCAATGGTTCTAGAGCCTCTTGCTCTTCAAGCACATGCTGGATTTTTATACTCTAGATATCATAATTATCACTGTTAAGCTTTATATCTTTGTTTAGTTCGGCAATAATTGATTTGGAAGTAATAGCTGTTTTGAATCCTTTGATCTTCAATGGAATAAAATTGCACATTATTAAAGGAAAATTAGGCAATACATGCTATTTACTATGCATTTAAAATAATAACTTAGTAAAGTTTTTTATTAGGTTTAAATTCAAAAAGTCTACTTATAGTATTCAATTACCCTCTAAGTCCTAATGCCTAACCTTATAGGTTAAAATTTCATGAATAGTAAATTTGAATTATTGGATTTTACATTCTCAAACTCAATAGGAGATCTTTATTAGTTTAAGTTATTAAGTGTTAATTTAATAATTATGCAATAATTCTACCTGTAAAAAATTACAAGGCAAATAACTATTAAATAAACACATTTATTATAAAGTTAAAAGCCATAATAATATCCAAATAAACTCATTTATTTTAACCAATAAATAAAATCAAATAATTCATTCTAAGACATTCATATCCATTAGATATAAGGAAACAAACTTCCAAAAAATATAAATGCTAACTAAAATTGACACATTTGTCAGATATTCTAAAAATTTAGATTTCGCAAAATCTACCTTGTCTTAGAGATTGAATCTTTGAACAACTTTATTAAATCCTCAAGCAACTTATAAGTTTGTTGATAAAGCCATGGAAGATGCACAAGACGTCCACTTTTCAATACCATTGTAGATTTAATGTTGCTTTTCAACACTCCCATTTTGGTAACTCTAACCAAAAAGTTAATAATAGATTTTTTATAAAATCTATCTCTTATAAACAAAGTAGTTTTCATTAACTCTATAAGTTATGAATGATATTTGAAGGAATTAATCACAACCTTGTATAAGGTTTTATCATTCTTTCCTAGATATAGACCACTAATCCAAATGCACTTCTGCATTTGTTATTGTAGTTGAACTATATGATGCACTATTGCATCAATGTCATCATCCTGAATCCTCCTATTTATTTTGGTGTTTTAGACTTTTTACACATTTTCTTTAGTCCCGACAATGCCATTAAGAGTATGTGGAATCATAGGTGTTTTTATCATCACCATTTTTGCTATACATAACATAAATTAATAGGTTAGTAAACACATGTATTAAACTCATATGATTGAAACTTATTTCAATTAAAAGTAAGGACAATGCCACCAAAAAGTTTACAAAATTATTTTAATTTTTCAAAGGCAAAAAATACTTTTACTATAAAATATTTATGTTTGAGAAATTAGAAAAATATATTTTCCAGTCTTAAAAAAATTTATTAGAATATACCAACAATTAGCAAAATTTTAAAATTTAATTTTAAAAAAATTGATCTAATTGGTGGTCAAAGAATGCCTCATGTGCTCTTATGTGTCGATAGAAGGCCGGTAAATGTGCCTATATGCCTACACATGTGATTGATACTAATTTTTGCCATGTGGTGTTGACCCATTGGTCTATGTGTCATACCACTTGTTGCCACATCAAACCTATATGCTGACACATGGTTGGTACACCTGCCTACCACGTGGCATGACCACGTTTATCCATGTGTCACATCTTGGTTGGTCACATGTAAGTGTGACACATTACTCTAACACGTGGCATGACCACTATCGACCATGTGTCAGGATGATGCAATGCATTGAAACATGGCTTAATGCATGCAGAACATGCACCCTGCATATGGTGGCGCATGTACCTCACGTGCTACCTTGTTGGCAATTTCAGGCTGTTGGACTTCGGCCGATGCTGGGTTTTTACTATCAATGATGGTAATGGTCAGGTCAAAATTTCAAAATCTCGATTTTATTTTAGCATTTCGAACAATTATCTTATTCCCCTTATTTTTTGGATACATATACATAAAATAAAGCATATCATGCATTATATTTTGATATACCAATTTACATATAAATTTTAGGTCAATTTTAAACATTCCATTACATAAAAACAAGCGTTTTAATGCCACTATTAGGAAAACATGAATACAAATATACATGAAAAATAATAAATAATAGGAAACATATTTACCCCTTATAGTGTAGAAATCTTTGATAAAGCGAAAACATAAGATCTTTGTTTTGCATCATTAGTTAGGCCTTTAATTAGAACCAAATATGCTGGAAAAAAGACAACAAATCTATGGTCTATAAACCCCTTAGAGACGTAAAGAAAACAAAATGGGAGAATATGATATTTTATGTGTAAATCAAAGTCGACAATTTTAGTAACCTCAAATAGGTTTGTTGATCCCCTATTTATAGAGGTTTACTAGAGTCGTAACCCTAGTAAATCTCTTATTCTTTTTGGAATCAAGATTAGATAATCCTAATCTAATTAGAATAAATACAAATAGAGTCATAAGCATACCCAAACACTATCAAATAGTCTTAAAATTAACTGAGTAATTGTGCGTAAATAATTAAAGACTAGAAAAATTTATGTTGGCCAAAATACTAATAATTTTACTTATAAAAGTCAAATGAAATATAAATAAGATATATATTTAAGTTATTAATTGTGTATCCTATAATGTTTGCTTGTTCTCTAGCCAACTTCAGCATATAATACCTACACTTTCACTTAAATATGTGATTATTTTCAGCTCTAATTAATGCAACTGCAAACTCATAATAAGACATGTTTCATCGTACCAAATTTAAAGATTTTTAATGCACGATTAGAACATTTAATTATTACAAATCTTCACGCAATCTATCGTTCTCTCGAACTTGATGAGCCTATATAATATTCCTTTGGCTCTAAATATCAATATGATTTGTCCACATGTTGAATTATTATTAAATAAATTTTAACAAAAACTAAATTTATGTTCAAAGTTAAATTAAAAGATCCATTTAACATGTATGATGTGAAATTAAATGTAAGTTTTGATATGGATTGTTATCATAGAGGAACTATATGAATTAATCTAAGTTATATTAATGGGGAGTTATTAACACTTCAAGGGAAATATCAATCTAATGTAGTATGAAATAATTCAAAATTTTTTTTATAAATATATTGTGGATTAATAGTTGACTTTTTTTAAATTGGTTTGACTTGCTTAGTTTTTACTAAAAGATTAAAAGAAAACGTTGAGAACAAAGGCTAGCATGGATGAGCACTATACAAATATTAATCTTAGAATTCTACCATATATATGATCAGCTAGTTTATTAGAAATTCAAAAAAATGGATTGATAAATATAGATTGGAATTTAATAACATTACTCATTAAATGATGGCAACTAGAAATGCACACGTTTCATTTCACATGTGGTGAAACCATAATAACATTTCAAGATATAGAAATTTTGATAGCATTATCGATTAAGGGTTAACAAGTAACGAGGATAACAAACCTTGATTGGATTGATGTTTGTTATAATCTCAGTTTTGTTTTTGTCAATGATTTGCATAGAGGTAAAGTAAGGATGACATGGTTGAATGCTAGATTTAGTGAAATACCTGATAACGTAACATATGAGATTATACAATAATACACTCATTCTTGGATACTAAGATGTTTTGGGGAACTATTATTTGCATCGTATCTTTGAGCATGGTCCATTTGATGTTTCTACCTTTTCTAAAAGATTTGGAAAAGGTTGGGCAATATAATTAGGGGTCAACTTGTCTTGCTTGATTTTATAGAGACTTGTGTACAATCATGTGTCCTAATGCAAAAGGAGTTGTTGGAAATCTACAATTCATCTAAACGTGTGGCCGTGTAAAAGACTTCCCTAGTTTAGGCCTCAACTTTTGCAACCATATGTATTAAACTAAATCATGCCTTACGAGTTTAGGTACATAACATAATATAAATACATTTTTTATTATTACTTAATGATAAGGCAATTTGTCTATATATTTGAGAATTATGTTAACTTAGATGGACATAACTATTGGATATGTGGACCATTAACAAGAGGGATATATATAAATATTGAGAAATATTAGATGATAGCTTTGAATTATAACTATATTTATGAGCATATTTTTAGTTTGTTTAAGAGTTGTTTTAGTGTCAATTTAGTTGGTTTTATGCTTAATTTGCTAATTCTTGGTTTTGTGTGTATTTAATTGTATTTTGGTCTTTTGTAGGTGATGATTGAAGAAAGGAAGTGAATCACCTCAGTAGGGTTAGAAATCAACCCAATCGAGATCCCTAAAGGAAGAATTTGTGTCATTTTAGTCTAGAGGCAAACACCTCAGTTGGGTTGAATTTCAACCCTACCAAGGTCCTAATAGAAAGAAGGCAAAGTTGATCACCTCTATTAGGTTGAAATTCAACCCTACTAAGGCACAAGACAAGTTTAAAAGGAATTCATTACCTCGATTGGGTTAAATTTCCAACCCTAGCAAGGAACTTGATCAAGATTACAACTTTCATCAGAATTTTATTGGTTTAGGAAGTTTGGTGGCAACAAAACTTCTCCTATTTAGGGACTTTTAAGTATTGATATAAAAGGAGCAATAAAGGACGATTTAAGGAGGGTTTTTTTAAGGTTTTTATTCTTTCTTTTAGTCTTTCTTTTTTTAGTTAGCTTTAATTTGGAGATTTAAGAAAGAGCTCAAGGTTGAAGAAGAAGGAACTTCAAGTTTTATTTTCTCTTCATCAAGGCTGTATTTTAAACTTATTTTACTATTATTTTAGAGATTATATTCATGATGTTTAAGTAGTTCTTCTTGCTTAGGAATTCTTGAACCATATTTGTATTGAAATTTTAAGTTTAATAAATATTTTCATGTTTTCTTCTATTTTTCCTGTGATTATTTCTATACTTGCACTGACATTTCAGTTCAATTTTTAGTGTATTGAGAGATGATTAAATATTGAATCTAAATGTTAATTGTATGTGTTTATGCCTTGTTCATTTATTTTTTTCATCTATTTATCTTTATGTTCTGAAAGGAGGTTTTGATTCCTATGTATGAATTATATTTAGTTTAAGTGTGTTGGGAAATAGATGGATTTTGAAATGGGTTTTCTGAAAGGAGATTAATTTGAGATCCAGAAATTTATAAACCTAAGCCGATGCTATTTATTAGGTTGTTCTTAATCTGAGAGCATAGTAATCTAAAATGGTATTCTTAAGTAAGAGACTTATTTTGAGTTGGGTTTTTCAAGATATTCATATTAATATTGTTTTACTTGTTTCCAATTACATTTATAAGGATAACATTTTTTAAGCATTAATTTAAATTTTGTTGATTCTCTTGATGATCTTGTTTTAATTTAGTTGTTAATTTTTAGATTTAATTTTTTGCTTAGCTTAAAACTCCTTTTAATTCAAAAAATTAGGGATAATCTTAGTATAATGTTGCTAATTATAGATATTTTTCTTAGCAATCTCCATTCCTTTGGGTTTGATATTATTGAGGTCTTAAATATATTCTCCTATATTACTTGGCCGATCTAGTGTACTTGCTAGACATTGGTGAAGTTATTGGCTCCGTTGTAGGGGAATGAAGTGGTGTTGTTTGTTTAATATCTGTAATTAAGTTATTCTAATTTTTTTATTTTTTTTATTTATTTTTGATTTGGTGTTATTCTTTGTAGAAAGATTTTTAGGCATTTACAAATGACACATGATTATGTCCAAGACTATAAATCAGTTCATTTGAGAGCACAAATGGAAGAATTGAAGTAAGAAATGCAAGAATTGCAATACTTGCATCAACCTTCAACAATTTATTCATCACCATCTTTTAAAGATTCTTATTCTCAATGGATATCGCAAGAGTCTAGTACCTCCAAATTTTAAGTCCTTTTTGACTTTCTTCCAAGTAGGGAAAAACAATTTAGAGCTAAAAAAGAATAATGGATGGCTACAATTAATTCTCAAGAGGAGAAGATCAGATGTCAAGAGGCTTTATTGCAAAATCAACACAATTTATTGAATACTTAAGAGCATCTATTGAGAGATCAAGAATTGGGAATTAAAAATTTGGAATCCAAATTAGAATTTTTGAGTATTTCTATGCAAATTCAAGGTGGTGGTGATAACAAGGATGAATTGAGTCATGTGCCAATATTGGATAATAAAGGAATTGAGTATAAGGTGCATGAGTTAAAGGAGGAACCAACCATTATTGAAGACAAGTCATGTAGCTTGGAACATGAATTCAAATATTTTGTGAAGGATTTTTCACCAAAGGGGAAAGAAGTGTTCAATTCTCAAGTAGAAGCATTGAATTAAGGCTAGAAGAGCTGGCAGAGTTCGTGTTTGAAGAGCCCAAGTTAGAGTTATACTTTATTGAAGACATGGAATTTCTAGCCTTGGTGAACTTTGACAAGTTTCTCATACTAATTGGAGAAAATGTGGAGCAAAGTCCGTAGAGAGCATTATTTGGATCACAAGCTCAACCTCTAGAGAGTAATAAAAGTCAAGCTGAAGACTTTATAAATTTCAAACTCTATTTACTAACCTTTCTCAACTCTAGATTTTTTTAGTATTTTATTTAGTGTGTTTATATTTTGTGTCTTATTGTTATATTTCTGTGTGTTTTGTTTTTCATGAACTTAAAGTGGAGCTATGCTTTTTGAGTGTATGGAAGTTAACAGTAAGTGCAAAATTTTAGGTATGTATTATCTTACTTGCACACTATCAGTTTTCTTAGCTTAGTGAGGGTTAAGTGTTCAAGGTTGGTGACATTTAGGTTTTTGACGTAATTAAATTTGGGACTTTATTTTGGTTTAAAGAGAAATTTTAAAGTGAGTTTGAGGGTGTACATAAGGAGAAAATAATGTTTATGAGCTAAAAAACATCATATATTATTATTAGTATACTGTCAAAATTTTGTGTTTGTGTAATCAGCTTGGTAGGGTTGATTTTTAACCCAATCGAGACAAGTATACATGTAAGAAACCAGCCATATTTCATCTCGATAGGGTTGATTTTCAAGCCAAACCTCATCACCCAATCTTGAAGCAAAGACCTTAATAGGGTTGATTTTCAACCCAAACGAGGCATTAACACCGTCCAATGGAAAACACCTTAGTAGGGTTGATTTTCATCCTAACAGAGTTCCTAGACCTATAAAAGCCCTTCTTTCCTTTCCTAACCAAGACCTAGTTCACTTCTTCCCCATTCCCTTTTCCCTATCGAGACACACACATCCCCTTTTGGGTCATATATACTTTTACACTTTGCTTCGTCATCATTTGGCACCTATAACAAAATCAAGTGAGTTTACTCTCTCTAATTAATTCTTCATGTGTAATTTTGATTTGATGAATTAAATAAAGCTTATTCTTATTGTTTTCTCTTCTAAGCTCATTTTTGGTTGTTTTGATGCTCACATTGCATGGCTTTCATTGTTCTAAATTGAAATTATATTGCTTGTTTGGTTATATCTAGGTTTAGTTTCAATTTTGGCATGAGATTGGTTTAGATTTCTCTTATTTTTGCCTTGTTATAGTTGTGCTTACCATGTGCTTGATAAAATGCCTCATTGACCAATTTAGTTTGTTTTTAATTTAATTTATTTAGTTTGCTTTTTAGTTTGCATGTTAATTGACTAGGTTTAGTTTAATTATCATTTAGTTTGTATTTAGTTTAGTTCGCCTTAATTTATTCTCCAAAATAAACTTGTTGAACTTTAGCTTAGAATGTGTAATGGTTAAAATCTATGTTTAGTATTAAGGCAAGCATGTTGCTTGATAAAATTTTGGTTAGATTAGAATTCAATTTGAACAATATTTGTTAGTTTCCACATTTTAAACACTAAAACTAGTTTGAAATAAGAAGAAAAACTAGTGTATGAAAGTAGTTGAGTAAGGAATTTTAAGACACTAGAAGCTTTCTCATCACCCTTCGAAGCATAGAAACAACTCGAACAATCTAGAAATTGATCTAGCCACATTTTTCTTATTTAGCCATAATTGAACTTATTTACCTACCCTGTATGTATGTTTTTCCCTTGTTAGCCTTTTTGAGCCTAATGAGGCATGCATAATTCATGCCATATTTATTTTTCTTATTACACTCATTTGTTTACCATATAGCTTAAAACTGTTATCTCTCCTCTAAGAATTAGCCACTCTAGGATTGGGATGGGTTAATATTTTTGGTTATTTAAAGAGTGTAGTTAAAAAGGCTTCTTAGCATATTATTGTTAAGGGTTAATTTTTGAAGTCAAAAAACTAATGGAAAGTTGAACTTGTAAATACCCATGTTATCACTGGTTGCCAACAATGAAGGTAGCAAGTTCTTGAAAAAAAAGATAAAAGGAAAGAAAAGAAAAGAAAAGAAAGAAAGCTTAAATTAAAGCTAGCAATTTATGGTAAAATTGTAAGTGTGGGGTATTTACAAGGGGATGAAAAGGGTTGTGATTTCTGAATTTTATTGAATTGCGAAAATGGAGAGGAGTTTTAATGACTTTTCCTTTAAAAATACTTTAGTTGTTGGAGCTTTAATTGAGCAAGTATGGTTAAGTGGTATGATTTTAATGTAAAAGTTTAAAAAAATGTTGGTCTATACAATTAGAGAGTGGCTATTCTTGTTGTTTACTATCTTCTATTCTTTTTTAACCATTGCCATGACCACATTACAACCTTAATGAAGCCCTAGTGATTCTATGATTGGTTTTAAGTTGTTTAGTGGAGATGACCTTCAAGTTTAGGTGCTAAAGGAGAGGCTTATGGAATTTTTAGAGTTTCAAGTGTGAAACCATTTGTACATTTAGGTGTACATTAATTTTAGAGTTTGACTATGAGATTGCATTTGTGTTTTGATTTTCAAAAGACTTAAAACTATTTTGGTCTTGTACACACACACAGAAACTGGCTTACATTTTCTTCATTGAACTAGATCTAGTTGGAATTTTGTTAAGTATTACTGTTAATTGTTAAGAATAATTTTGAGTTGCATGATTTTGGGTTAAAGTTTAACTATTTTGAGAAGTTAGTTTGTTCAATTTTGCTCGAGGGTGAGCAAAGACTAAATATGGGGTATTTCATAGCTTTGAATTATAACTATATTTATAAGTGTATTTTTAGTGTGTTTAGGAGTTATTTTAGTGTAAATTTAGTTGGTTTTATGTTTAATTTGGTAAATCTTGGTTTTGTGTGTTTTTAATTGTATTTTGGTGTTTTGTAGGCGATAATTAAAGAAAAGAAGTGGATCACCTTGGTAGGGCTGGAAATCAACCCAACTAAGGTCCATAAAGGAAGAAAAATGTAATTTTAGTCTAGAAGCAAACACCTCAGTTAGGTTGAATTTCAACCCTATCGAGGTCCTGATAGAGAGAAGGTAGGGTTGATCACTTGGGTTGGGTTGAAATTCAACCCTACCAAGGAACAAGGCAAGTTTAAAGGGAATTCATCACCTTGGTTGGGTTGAATTCCAACCCTACCAAGGCATTTGATCAAGATTACAACTCTTATCAGAATTTTGTTGTTTAAGAAAGTTTGGTGGCAGCAAAACTTCTCCTATTTAGGGTCTTTCAAATATTGATATAAAAGAAGCAATAGGAGCATGCTTTAAGGAGGTTTTTTTAGAGTTTTTATTCTTTATTATAGTTTGTGTAGATATTGTGACCCGAGGCAGCCTAAATCAGGGTTAACCGATGATGAGGAAATAGTATATTGCTAACAACAGGTTCAGATCTCGAAGCTCCGAATGAGAAATTCTCATTTTCTCTTTAAGATCTTCATAATTTTCTAAATGTTTTCAAACATTCCCAAGTGTTTTAACAAAATATACAAAAAACCTGTCTTGGACTGCCAGTGGTGATAGATGGTTGTCTGTCACCTGAGGGGTGGCCATCTATGGGCCACTCTCTCTTATGTAGTGTAAACCAAGGGTATTTTAGGAAAAAGTGATGAGGAAAAATCGGCCCTCATTGATAGACACCTATCCCTGCTTGAAACCTAGATTTTCCTACGTTTTCCTAGATTTTCAAAAGAGAAAGGTTATTTGTAAAAGTTAGGATCTGGATTTTGGGGATTTTATCTCTAGATTTAATACTTTTTTAGTTATAATTGGATTAAAACTCTTCCTTAGGCATAAAAACTAAAATCTAAGGTTTTGAAGAAGAAAGGAATCATTCTTTTTTAGGGCAACCATTAGAGAAGAAGAAAATTAATTTCTTTCTTTCTCTAAGGTTTTTCACTTTAGCAATTTTTGTTCAAATACATAAAATGAATTTCATACTTTTCTTTGAGAATTAAAGAGTGCAATTCGGAGTAAAGATTTAGACTACAAAATTCATAGAGTTAGAATATCTCTTGAGGGTAATATTCCAGGCTCATTCTCACTTTCTCTCTCTACAATTCGTTCACATGATTATTAAACATTGATTTGATTCATTTTAATTGTTATATCTAAATAATGTGCATGTTTTATCAGAATGTGATTCATTTCTAATTCATTTAAATATGTTAGAGGCATGGTAAATTTATTAAGGTTCCTCCATTGTTGTGCATGTAAAATTTTTTTCTTTTCTCATACATGTTGTAATTTTGTAATTTTGATATAATGTAATGCATGTTTAAGTATTTTTATTGTGTTTTGGCATGATTCAGTGCTTAAAATTGCATATCTAGGGCTAAAAACTTTTTTTTATGATTTTCTACATTTTTTCCATGTTTCTGCACTTTTTGTTCTATTTCAAATGTGACAGATGGGAGGATGGGCTGAAGGATGATGAGGGACGGGACGTCTCAGTCCCATCCTCTTGTTCGTACCTCGGTCCATGGGTGGCCGTTCCTCACTCCTTTTGGCCATTCATGGGGGCATGTATTATGGTTTTTTTTCCATGTATTTTAGCCTTTATGTATTTCTGAATCATTTATTTGTTTCCTACAATATTTATGCATTATTTGATGTGTTTTTGTTACTGTACATATATTCCTGTATCTATAATTAATTTATTTGTACAAGTAAGTGTATAATTATTTTATTGTAAATGCTAATTTATTTTTTTTTGTGTGATTCTTCTGAGTAATTGGTATGTTTATGGCTATGGAGGGCTTATGATTTTTTGCATGGGAAGTCATGCTTTCGCATCGGTCACCATCTCCACTCCCGGGTTACATCAATATTTCACCTTTTATTTTACTTATCTATATTATGGTGTTGTTTATTTATTTATTTTTACTATTATTGTCTATTTAATTTTTGGATGTATTCTTTTTTTTTAAAGTTTGTAATAGTTAGTAAAAAAGGATTTTTCAAACATATTAAAATAAAAAGACACTTAAATCATTTTCTAGTAAATAAATTGAGTTTTGTTACAAAACATGAACCAATATGTAATTTTTTAACCCAAAGTCACAAGATGTAATAAATGCCTTTTTATAAAAATGCATGAGGAAGCCAATGCTTTTGAAATTAAATCCACAGCATGTTTAATTTATGTATATTGATCTTGCCTTGGATTATTCTTTAGGACAATTTGCTTTTAAAATAATTAAGCAGGTTTATTTTGTTACTTTTATTGCTTTATTTACTTGAATGGAGTGTTTACTTAATTATATCATAAAATGCATTGTGTGAGAGAGGAGAGAGGATTAATTCTAAAACTCAATTATAAAATTAACACCTAATCAAAATGCCTAATAAGAAGGATGTCTCAAACACCAGTCTTTGTTTGTGCATTAAAATAAGGTTGAGATTCAATTTCCAATGTTCTATTGGGTGGTAACTCCAAGACACTTGCCTTTTTGATTCCATTAGTGGATGCCTTCAAGGGTTGACCGTCAACAATATTTAGGGTTAATCCTTTTTATTGTGAAGTGGCCAGTTTATGATTAAAAGTGAGCCTTGTTTGGTCTCAGGCCCTAAAAGCAGCCCCCCAAGAATGAACCCTTGGAACGAAATACAGGTTTCGACGTGCGTCATAGTGGCAACTCAACTAGGGACTAAAGAGACCTTGCTCCGAAAAGCATTTTGGTTATGTTATTTATAATTAGGTTTTATTTAGTAATCCTCTCGCATTTCTAAATTGCATTTCTTGCATGCATCTTAGAGCCTTAGAATTAAGTTAGGCATCCCTTTTTAGTCCCGATGCTATGCTAAAGCATGTCCTACATTCACTTAATGTAGGGAGTTATCAAAAAGACCCACCAGCCCAAGTCTAGTACCAAATGGTATATAAAATGGTGACCCATCTATCATTATACTTATGATGAGCTAGACCTATTGGTAAAGACCATGCTTGGGTAACCCTAGAGTTTCATCACCCTTGACTCAAGCCCATGTAATGACAATAGAAACTTCCGCTAGGTTGTATAACCATAATAACTTCTGCTTGCTATATGGACCTTTATGTATTGGCCAAACTCAAACAAATTAGGAGGGTGCTAGTTAAAGGTTACTATGCCTCGATGGGCCCTACCAGATCTGCATGAGTTAGTTAAAATATAAAATGGTCAAAACTCATATGCTTATGCTTTCAATTAGAGAGGTTATGCTGTCGGTTTTCTATTGTGAACCATGCATGTCTATTGAGTACCTTATTGACCCATAGGCTAAGCCCACCTAAGAAAGAGACTGCATGACCTCTTGTGTCGGAGTAATAAGGTTGGAAGGCTTTGTCTATGCTTTTTTGTGTTTGTGATTAACGTCAAACAAAACCATACATTGCATTCATGCATTATGTATATACCTTGTCTATGCATCATTCCTAACCTTTGATTCTTGCAGCCATCATAAACTCATCTGGGTGGTCTAGAGGGTTAGACATATGGCTAGTTTGAAGGTCTATATCCATTCTACTTAGATCAAATTAGGGTATATATTCGAGTTTAGAAGTTAGTTTTGAGTTGGGTTCTAGTCAGTTATTAAAAAGTAGTCAGGAAATAAGTTCAGAAATGTCAAACGATGAAGTGAATGAGACCAAAAGAGGAAATAAGATTATGAGAGTTACTGATGATACCGTAGTGAGGTTTCCATTTTTAAGGGAAAGGGCAGATGTCACTCCTATTGGGCCCTCAACAGTGAGGTATGACTTGGAATAGAGACATGATAAATGCCTGCAGGAATTTGAGGAGAGGATGTTAGCTATAATTGGTAGAATGGTGGCTTTAGTGGAACCCAACATTAGAACTCAGACTGTAGTACCTGCTCGTGAGATAGCAGAGCCGATGTATGTTGGAAACACTGTCGTAGTTGATACTACTATACTTTAAGATCAACCTAAAAGGGAGAGGAGCCATGATCTTGAGGATAATTTCATAGAAGAAGAGGATAATGACTATGTCCCTCCAACGATGAACATGAGAATAAGGGGTCTTAGTACCGAGGATCTAGCTCTCTAAAAGGTGGAAGAGAAGATTAAAGCCATGTCTAGGCTATTATCTCCTGGTAGGGGGATAAAACCTGAAGATAAGAATTTGGATGGAGATGAGCCATTAACCCCAAAGGTTCAAGATGCCGGATCTACCTAAGTTTGATGGTACCTCAAACCTTTCAGCACATATCAAGCAGTACACGTTAATAATAAAGGGGACCACCCTATCCAAGAAGCATATAGTGGAATACTTTTGCTTGAGTTTAACTAGGCTTACGATAGACTGGTATCACGTCTTGGATAGGCAAACTAAGGAAGATTGGAACTTGCTGACTGAGGAATTTCTTAAGTAGTATGACTGTAGTAATAGGATGGAAGTCACCCTAAAAGACCTCAAGTTACTCCAATAGACACATGGCGAGTCTTTCCATGAATATCTCACCAGATGGTGGAATAAGATGATAGAGATAAAGAGGAAACCTGACACGGCTAATCAGATCAGGTTGTTTATCAAAAATATAAGTTCATACTTAAGAGATGGTTTGAAAATGAAGGGTTTGAAAGACTGAGAATCCTTGAAGGACATAGCTATAGAAGTTGAAGGAGAGTACTTAGCTAGAAGGGCAAGTAACGAGAATTTGAGAAGGAATTTTGGTAGTAACAAGGCTATTGAAAATAGTAGTGGGCAGAATAGAACTGAAAGATCGTAGAGGTATCTGCTATAGAGGTGTGCCAGCAGAGGAATTATTTTGACCTAGGAAAGTCACTATCTTGGGTGTTGAATAGGCTGGTTAAAGAAGGAAAGCTTCAGTTATTACCGTCAAGACCCAAAAAGAGTCGACTCCCCTACCATAGGGAAGATCAGTACTGTGCATACCATTAGCACACCGGACATTTGACCAATTATCGTTGAACTCTATGGAACAAGATTCAAGATTTGATAGTTAACAAGTAGATTTCAGACCCTAAGAAGAGGGACAAAAAGAAGAAAGTAGGATACAATGTTGTACCCCTTCTAGTGTACATAACCGGGTCTAGCTTACCTGAGTGGTATGTGATGTAAGATCTATATGGGAATAATTACTTGGCCATTACTTGCTTTACCCCAAAAGTAACAAAGCAAGTTAAGGAAAATCAACCAGTTTTTATGATTGACTGTTGGGATACTCTTAAAAAGAATGAAGATGAAAGGGTTTTAGTGCCCATTGGTATCTAGAGTTCAGCTAGTAAGGGTGAAGGGGAATTAAAGGAAGAGAAAAAAGTTAAGCCAGTCACAAGAAGTGAAAGAGTGGCCCTAAAAATCGAAAGGCAGCCAGCTCCTTCTGCAGTGCCAACGGAGAAGGAAATCGAGGTTGATCAAATAATTAAGCTATTGAAGAAGACACAAGCTCAAATATGTATTTGGGATTTGTTGAGGAAATCTCCTTCACACAGACAGAAATTGGTGCAAGCCTTAAGTGAAGCTACTGTTGCTACCACTATCTCGCCATCTGAGTTGTTGGATTTGGTTAGGGGAGGAATCGATGACAACGTGGTATACTCTGATATTAACTTGCCTGTGGACGAAAGAAGTCATAATCGTCCTTTCTATACCATGGCTTAGGTTAATGGAAAACACACAACTTGTGTGATGATAGATGATGGGTCTTCTATTAATGTCTGCCCTTTGGTGGCAATTTTAACTTTCGGACTAAATGAGAATATGCTAAGCAAGTCTGATCTGACCATTTTTGTATATGTAACTCCAAAAGGCCAGCTGTTGGGACCTTTAAGGCTGTGGTGAAGATAGTGCCCATTAAGACTGAAGCTGAGTTTGTGGTTTTGCCTATCCCAACAAATTTCTCTATACTTCTTGGGAGACCATGGTTTGATAAGCTAGGAGGAGCACTAATAAATGTGAATTAGACTATGTTTTTAGTATAGTTTTAGGTGTTTATTTGAGTCAATTTAGTCTTAATTAGTTGGTTTTTGGTTTAAATATTTAATTTATGTGTTTTTAGGGCTAATTATTAATTTTGGTGTTTTTCAGGGCCAAACTAAAGAAAAAATGAGGAAGTTAAGGGAAAAATGGAATTTAAGGGAATTATGGCTTTCACTCAAGGGGAGCAGCCATGAATCACTCGGCTAAGTGATTTAGCACTCTTTAGAGTGAGATTTTCACTCACCCAAGCATAGTTCACGTAAAAGGGCAGTAGAAGTTCACTCTCCTGAGCAAAAATGTCACTCTCCCGAGTGAAAGGCTTACTCTCCTGAGCATGAAGTTCACTCTCCTGAGTGCAAGGTCCACTCACCCGAGTAACTCTCCTATTTAGGTGATTAGAGTTTTCCAATTTGATTCAAATACAAATTCTTCAATGAAAGGAAGTCAAAAGAGACGTAGACTACTCTCGGGAAGGCTATTTAAAGAACTAAAGGGAATCAAGTTGAGAGAGGCTTTTAGCTTATGAATTTTTCTCCTTTCATCAAAATACCTTACCTTAGGTTTAATTTTGTATGAACTTTATTTTGTTTTGTTATAGCTTTTAATATGATGTGCGAGTAGTTTTCTTTAACTTTTGCTAAAGGATACCTAAATCCTTAACTTTTATTGTAATGGTTTAACTGTGCTTTCATGTTAATACAAGTTGATTATTTCTTAGTTTTTGGGCAATCTATTTTCATTGGGTTGTATTGAGTCATTAATTAACATATTGAATAAATAGTTGATGATTGATTCCAATTACAATCTTTGATATGCATGTTCTTAGGTTAATTCATTAGTGTTGATGTATGATTATGTTCTGAATAAGAGTTAATTATACATTAGTAAAAGTGGATTAAGATTAAGAAGAGTTGAACTAAGAATAGACCAAAATTAGATTTACTTGAAAAAGGAGTTTAATGGAAATTTAGGAATAAAAACTAGATCTATATGCTAAATGTTAAATTTTTCTAAATAAGGGGATTTAATATTTAGAACGATAGACTAAATAAGCTATCTAGCTTTATTTTCTCTAGTTTTTCATAATTACTTGTATTCTTTTAGCTAAGTCATTGCAATATCAATATAGGTGGATGGTCCTTTAGCAGAAATTGCCTTTAAGTATTGAATTTTAGCAACTTTAATTGATTACTTTGTTTAATTTGTTTAAGTTTTATTGAATCTTTCATCACCATCACAAACTTGGGCTTTCTTCTATTCTTTACACACGTTATTCAAATTAAAATATGAAACAAGTTGTATTCATCACAATTTCCCTTGGATATGATATTCAGGGTCTTAATCTATATTTTCCTATATTACTTGCCGATCTAGTATACTTGCTAGACATCTGTCAAGTTTTTGGCACCATTGCTGGGGAAACATTGGCATTTGTTTTTAGATTTGAAAGTGAATTTTGTGTGTTTTTCTTCTTCTTCATTCTTTATTAATTTTATTCTTTTTTTTTATTTTTTATTTTTTATTTTTTTATAGGTGTCAATATTTTATGATAAGAGCAAGCCAATTTTGCCTATTGACCCTAAAATTGAGAGGACATTCCATAGAATTAGGAGGTTAAGGCAAAGAGAGATGAATTTAGAGGAACAAGAATAGAATAACCTTAACAACCTTAATAATCATCCTCCTTATATCCCACCAATGGAGGATCCACACCCTAGGTTAGAAGGGCAGATTAACCAAGCTCAAGGGGAAGGGTTTAGGCCTAGAACTATTAGAGATTATGCCATACCTAGGTGGAACGAGGATCATAGAACTATCAAGATACCTCATAACCAACATTTTGAGATAAAATCAGCCACCATAACCATGGTCCAAAAGAATCAGTTCTCTGGATCAGAAATAGAGGACCCATCTCAGCACTTAGACATCTTCTTATAAATCAGTGATACATTTCAAATACCTAATGTGTCTATGGATGCCATTAGACTTAAGCTATTCCTGCTTACTCTTATTGGTAAGGTAAGGGACTAGTTGCAAATGCTGCCAAGCTAATCAATTCACTCATGGCAACAAATGCAGGAAAAAATTATTGTGTCGTTTCTTCCCTCCCACAAAAACTGCTAGTATTAGGAATAACATTCATAATTTTCACCAATTATATAAGGAACTATTCCATTAAGCTTGGGAAATATTTAGAAGACTCCTGAAAAGTTATCCATACCATGAAATTGCTATTCATCAACTAATGTCTATTTTGTATGCAGGTGTGAATCAATTTACAAGATCTCTCTTAGATGCAGCTTCAAATGGATGTTTTATGAACAAGATCCCCGAAGAAGCTTTTATACTATTGGATGAGATGGCCACTAATGATGCTCAGTGGGCAAGTGTAAGGACTACACAAAAAAAGCAAGTTATACATAGTGTGGATGAGGTAACCATGTTAAGGGCATAGTTAGATGCATTAACGAAGCAGTGAAGTGGTTTACAAATTAAAAATGCATCATCTTTATCTTATACCAGATGACATGTAGCAGCTGAGAATGAGGAGAAAATAGGAACATTAGTAAAAAAAAGTAAATGCATTGAATCCTTATAGTAACACATATAACCCTGGGTGGAGAAATCACCCTAATTTTTCATGGAGAGAAGGAAATAATGCATCTTCATCTAGTAATGAACCTAAGGTTCCATTTAATCAGAATATAATCTCCCATAGCAATGGTCACCCATCTAACCAAGCATCTGCATATCAACCCCCTGGTTTCCAAGATAGACCTCAACCCACACAGGATAGAAAGCCTAATTTAGAGGAAATATTTGCAAATTTTATGAATGTTCAAACTAATTTAATGGCTAATCAGGATGCTAAATAGAAATCATAAGAAATTTGGATGAGAAATCAAGATGCTTCTATTAGAAATCTAGAAAATCAAGTATGACAACTTGCCAACTCTATCTCAAATAGGGCATATGGTACTTTTCCATCTAACATGAACATGAATCCAAAGGAAGAAGCCAAGACAATTACCTTAAGAAGTGGAAAAAAGGTGAAGGAAGCTGAAAATGGTAAGCACTCTTCATAATTGTTTGAACCGACACCGAAGGTAAGTATTTCTGAACTAAATAAAGAAAAATCACCTGTTGTTGAAAAGAGCAAAGGTAAGGAAAAATAGGATTCTACTATGCTTGATGAGTCTAAATTACTCTACCCATCACTAGCTAGGAAGGAAAGGCATAATGACAGTTAACTAGATTTTAAGATATGTTTAAAAAGTTGCATGTGAATTTACCATTTACTAAAGCTTTATTACACATGCCTAAATATGCTAAATTTATGAAAGAATTGTGTTCGAATAAGAAAAAGCTTGAGGGTATAAGAACAATCCAATTATTGAAAAATTATAGTGTAATTTTAATAAACAAAATCCCTGAAAAACTAAAAGATCCTGGTAGTTTCACATTACCATGCAAATTAGGAGGGAATTTTGTTGGACATGCATTATGTGATTTGGGTGCTAGTATTAACTTAATGCCCTATTCAATTTGCAGGAAATTGAATTTAGGTGACATCAAGGAAACTCAAATTACACTGCAATTGGCGGATAGATCGGTGAAGAGACCAAGGGTATTATTGAGGATTTATTGGTGAAAGTGGAAAACTTTATATTCCCAGTTGATTTTAGAGTCATGGATATGAAAGAGGATCAAAAGGTACCTTTGATAGTAGGAAGACCATTCTTGAATATTGCGATGGCTTTAATAGATGTACATGGACAGATTGTTACCTTAAGATTCAATTAGGAGGAAATGGTTTTTAATGTGAATAAAGTAATGAAGCATCCTTCCTATAATTTTGAAGAGTCTATTTATTTCATAGATAGTATTCAAGAATGTGTAGAAGAAAAGTAAGAGGAAATTTTACTAAATGATGAGCTTAAGAAATGTTTAATGAATCCAAGAGATGAAGAGGAGGCAGAAAAGACAGAAAAAAAAACTAATGAAGGAGCTGGAAAAAGATCACGAAAAGGAAGAATTACAGGAGGATGAACCATCCCCTCCTAAGGGAGATTCTAAACTTAAAACTCTTTCCTCTCATTTAAAGTATGTATTTTTGGAAAATAATGCAAAACCAGTAATCATACCTTCACTTTTGATAGGTTTGGAAGAAGAAATGCTTATTAAAGTGTTGAAAAAGCATAAAGGAGCTATAGGTTGGGAGATAACTAATTTGAAGGGAATTAGCCCAAGTTATTATACACACCAAATCCCTATGGAAAATGATTTCAAACCGGTGGTACAACCATAAAGGAGACTAAATCCAACTATGTAAGAAGTGGTGAAAAAGGAGGTACTAAAATTACTCGATGCAGGTATTATCTATCCCATTTCTGATAGTAGTTAGGTTAGTCCAGTTCAAAGTGTGCCTAAAAATGGGGGAATGACTGTAATAATCAATGAAAATAATGAACTTGTCCCAACACGCACAGTGACAGGATGGAGAGTATGTATAGACTATAGGAGATTGAACAATGCCATAAGAAAGGATCACTTTCCTTTACCATTTATTGACTAAATGCTAGAAAGATTGGTAGGGAATAGGTTTTACTATTTTTTAAATGGATATTTGGGGTATATGCAAATTCTTATTGCCCCAAAAGACCAAGAAAAGATCACATTCACATGTCCATATGGTACATTTGCTTATAGGAGAATGCCATTTGGTCTTTGTAATACCCCTGCTACATTTCAAAGATGCATGATGGCTATTTTCATGATTTTATTGAGAAATTCATGGAGGTCTTTATGGATGATTTTACATTATATGGGCGTGATTTTGAGTCATATTTGTCTAATCTTGCATTGGTCTTAGAAAGCTGTCAAGAAACCAATCTTGTTCTGAATTGGGAAAAAAGTCACTTTATGGTAAGAGAAGGAATAGTGTTAGTCCATAAGATTTTAGAGAAAGGGATAGAGGTGGATAAAGCTAAAATTGATGTCATTGCTAAATTACCTCCCCCAACTAATGTTAAAGGTATTAAAAGTTTTCTCGGTCATGCTGGGTTTTATAGGCGATTCATTAAGGTCTTTTCTAAAATTTCTAAACCACCGTCTAATTTGCTAATAAAAGATGCTGCATTTAACTTTGATAATAAGTGTTTGCAGGTATTTAAAAAGTTGAAGGAAAAGTTAATAACACCGGTTATAGCATCACCAGATTAGAACTTATCATTTAAGATCATGTGTGATGCTAGTGATTATGCAGTGGGAGCGGTTCTAGGCCAGTGAAGGGAGAAAGTATTTTATACTATCTATTATGCTAGTTATACTCTTACCGGGGCTCAAGTTAATTTTACAACCATGGAGAAGGAATTTTTAGCAATTGTGTTTTCTTTTGAAAAATTCAGACCCTATCTCCTTAGATCTAAGGTCACCGTGTGGTCTGATCATGCGGTATTGAGGCACCTTTTTGCAAAGAAGGATTCCAAACTAAGACTTATTAGATGGGTTTTGCTTTTGAAGGAAATTAAAGATAAGAAAAGAGCTGAAAACTTTGTGGCAAACCATTTATCAAGATTGAATTATGACAATATTGAAAAGGAGGAAATTTATGACTTATTTCTTGATGAATGCATTTGTGCTATTTATACTTGTGAAAATTCGGTTTCTTGGTATGGTAATATAGCTAATTTTCTTGTAGGAGGATACCTTCCAAAGGACTTTACTTGACAATAAAAGAAAAAGCTTCAAGTAGATGCAAGACATTATCTTTGGGATGACCCGTATTTAATAAAAATTTGTTCGGATCAAGTGCTTCAAAGATGTGTTCCCGAAGAAGAACAAGAAGTTATAATAAGACAATGTCATGGAGGAGAAGTGGTAGGTCACCATGGAGTGAACTGCATGGTACAAAAAAAATTCTCCAATCAGGTTTCTTTTGGCCTTCTCTTTTCTCTGAGGTTAAGTGTTTCATCGAAGTCTGCGATAGGTGTCAACATGTGGGGAATATATCTAAGGGGGATGAGATGCCTATGAATAATGTGTTGGAAGTTGAAATTTTTGATGTTTGGGGAATTGATTTCATAGGGCCATTTCCAAACTCTTTTGGATTTTAATATATCTTAGTAGCTGTGGATTATGTTAGTAAATGGGTAGAAGCCATAGTTTCTAGAACATGTGATGCCAAAGTGGTGCTTGAATTCCTTAGGAGAAATATTTTCACTAGGTTTGGAACACCAAGGGCCATTATAAGTGATTAGGGTAAATATTTTGTCAATTATCAATTTAAAGCATTGCTAAAAAGATTTGGTGTAAGGCATAAGATAACTACCCCATATCACCCCCAAGCAAGTGATCAAGTTGAAGTGTCTAATAGGGAGTTGAAATCAATTTTGGTGAAAACAGTAAATAACTCTAGAGAAGATTGGTCTCAAAAATTAGATGAGGCTCTGTGGGCCTATAGAACTGCATTTAAAACCCTATAGGCATGTCTCCATATAGGTTAGTTTTTGGGAAAGCATGTCATTTGTCGGTCGAATTAGAGCATAAAGCTTATTGGGCTATGAAATTGCTAAATTTTAATTTGAGATGTGCAGGTGATAAGAGAACGTTACAACTTAATGAGCTAGATGAATTTTAATAGTGGTCTTATAGCAATGCAGCGCTGTACAAAGATAAAACAAAGCAGTGGCATGACAAGAAACTCAATCACAAGGAATTTGCTCCTGGCATGATGGTTCTGGTTTATAATAGTTGCTTACGATTATTCCCAGGTAAATTGAAATCCAAATGGCTCGGGCCATATCAAGTGCTATCAAGTAATGACTTTGGAGTGGTAACTATCAAGAGTCTGAAAGATGGGCATGAGTACAAAGTCAATGGTCACAGGTTAAAACCATATCGAGTTGGGCAAATGGAGGTTGCTGAGGCAACCATGGTATTACGAGATTGATTTCAGGGATATTAGTCTAGCTGAGGACATCATAAACTCAGAACTAAGCTTATTTTCTTCTTTGTTTTCCATTATTTGCATTTTGTGTTTTCTTGTTTTCTCTATTTTGATTTTGCATTTAATGTGTCTTTGTTACATGGTTGTTGTGTTGTCTTACTTTAGTTTTTATTTCATGTCTAATAAAAGAGTGTGTCTATTCTTTATAATGTGCATAAAAGACTGAGATGTGAGTTGTTATGTGTTCATATGCAAATTAAGCAAATAGGTTTATGATTGAAGCAATTGAAAGGTGCATGTTTGATGATTTATTAAGAGTAAGCAATTGAAGGTGAGTCATTTGAGATTGGCCAACAAAAGTGAATGCACTTATTTTCGTGTTGTAAAATTAGTGTTGAAAAGAACAGATTTTGAAGGGGAAGTTTAGCATAATCAAGATTTTGATTGAGGGTTTAAAACAAGAAAGAGAGGCTTTCCACGAAAGGGGGCAACCTTGGGTCACTCGGTCGAGTGACTTGGTCACTCTCCCGAGTGCCTAGGCCACTCCTCAGAGTGAATTTACACTCTTCTAAGTGTTTTTGTTTTTCTTTAGCTTTAAAAGAGCAGCCCCTAAGTACTCTCCCAAGTGGAATTTCCACTCTCCCGAGTGATGTTCAAAGAATAAACACGTAAAAATTTTTTAAAGAAAGAAGTTGGTCCCTTTGGAAACCGAAAGGACTCACTTGGTTGAGTGAGATTTCACTCACCCGAGTGGTGCTTCCTTATAAATACACCCAGCCTCTTTTCTTCTTCACTCTTGCACACACCGTTTCACTTATTCTCTCACTCACCCATTGAGCAATTTCACTCGCCTGAGTACTTTTATTTCTAGTCACATTTTTGCATCTCTTTTTGTTCCATTTGTTTAAGTAAGTGTTCTTTAAATTGTAAGTTTGATTTTTCATTTGACATATAGCTTAATTTTGCTTGAAATTGATGTAACTTGGGGTTGTTTACACTTAGAATTTGAGCTAGCAAATGTGTTGCTATTTCATTTCTTTTCATATGAGCTTTTAAAGAGTATGTTAGTAATGCATATATTGATTTTTGGTGTCAATTGAATTGCGATTTGATATTGATTTAGCTAAAGCAACATGTGCCCATAAGGTGTTTGTTGAATTGCTCTAAAGAATTCAATTTCAATTTTGGCTTAATTTTTGTGTAGTAATTGCCATGTTCATTTAGATCCATCTTTGGGCAGATTATTTTCTATGTAACTTTGTTCATTTATCTCTTTGTTTCAAATGCTTTAGCCAATTTTAATCACACTTCTCTTTAGGATCTCATATGTTACATTATGTTTTTTCTTGCTAAAATTCTTGCTTATTTTGGTAACTTTCTTATGTAGTGGCTCCTAAGAAAGCTCGACATGCTGAAGCTTCCAGCTCATCCGGGTCACACATCCTTGCATATGTAGATAAAGGGAAGCAGTCACTATATGAAAATTTTAGTGCTTGTACTTATGTGAAGCCTGCCTATTTGAATGATATTTTTCTAGATACAGCTTATGGCAACCTGTGGAATGAAATTTCACCATTAATAAACAACATAGGGGATGGCATTTGTTGAAAATAAACCATAGGTGTATCCCTCCATTGCACGAGATTTTTTCTATTCATTTGAGTGTTATTTCAAGGGAGAAGGAGATCTTGGCACAATAAAATTCAAATAAGGAAGAAAGGGCTATACAATGAATTTTTCTCAATTCACAGCATGTTTAGGTTTTCCAACAAACACCATTGGAGAATTGCCTAATGCCACTTCGCAAAAAAATTGGGAATTTGTACGAGATCCTATTGATCCGGTGCCATGGAAAGGAGGCCGAATTAAATGTCACTTTTTGAGGAACCATGCCTTGTGTATCCTTCATAGGTATTTATCAATTAACATTTTCAATTGTCTTGGTGGTCTTAGTGCAATGAATTCCAAGAAAGTTATGCTGTTACAATGTATGGTTGAAGGCATTCCCATTGATGGTGCATTGATTATTGTACAAAAGGTAAAGGACTTACAGAAGAAATCACCCGCTGTTAAGGATATCTCCATTGGTTGGATAGCCACCATTTTGGCCAATGTAGTTCATCATATAGATTTAGGCCATCCACTTACAGGCAACCTTGAGTATATTGATTATTCTATGTTGAAGCGCATGAAGATTCTATCTCTTCAACCTAGGAGATACTGGATTACCAGAGAAGAATACTTAAATGACCATGGGATTCAAGTTCATGACCACTATGAGGCAGAGCAGGAGGTAGAAGAGGAACACCAGGTGGCACCACAAGCTGAAGTCGTAGCTAATCCTCAGGCACTTGATCTATTACATCGGATTAATATTCATTTAGATAACCTGCAAGGCAGAATGGGTACAATGCAGGAAAGCATTGATGAATAGAGGCAAGATTTTGAGCATTTTGTTGATAGCTTTTGGTGGAGATTCCCACCACCATCTCTGCCATCGGAGTAATTTATTGAGGATAGCAAGATTTTGAAAATGGGGGGGGGGGTGGAGCTTACTCAAGCTCAATTTTATCCAAGAAGTAGAAAAAAATTTCACTCCTCTTTTATGCATGAAATGTCATTTGTGTTTTTGTAGTTTTTGATTTTGGTTTCAACTTTGTTCTTTTATTTTAAGTTTTTGTTTAAAGACCTTGTAACTTAGTTTTTAGTTGTTAATGTCTAGTTGAACTAAGAATATAGTCATTTCAAATTTGTCTTTTACCTTGCTCTAAACTTAGTTTGCCCCGGTTTACCCTCAAAATTTGAATTTATTGAACTTAAACTTAGAATGTGCATTATTCAAAATTTTAGTTTAGTAAGGCAAGCATGTTTTTTAATGGAATTTTAGCTAGTTTAACATTCAACTTGACTTATATTTGTGAGTTTCCACTCTTTGAGCACAAAAGACCAATTTTTAAACTTAAAGAAAAACTAATGCACTGATGTAGTTAAGTAAGGAATTTTAGAACACTAGAACCTTCCTCATCACCCTTCGAAGCATAAAAGCAACTCAAAGTAGCTTAGAAAGTGATCTAGGCACAATTATTCTTGTTAAGCCATAAAAGACTATTTACCCACCTTTTTGATATAATTGACCCTTGTTAGCCACTTTGAGCCTAATGAGGTGTGCTTAATGCATGCCATCTAATTTTTCTTGTTACACTCAATTATTAACCATATAGCCTAAAAAGCCTTTATCTTTCCTTTCTAGAATTGGCCACGCTACGATTGGATGGATTAATTTTGTTGGGTTTTGAAGGGTGTAGTAAGACACTTTTGGTATTGTTGTTCAAGGTTATTGATAAAATCAAGGAAATAATAACAATTTACCTTGTAAATGCCCATTTTAGTAAATTGCCAGCATCAAAGCTAGTTAAAAAAAAGAGAAAAGAAAATAAAAGGAAGAAAAAGCAATAAAGCTAGCATACATGGAAAAATCTTAAGTGTGGGGTATTTACAAGGGAAAGCAAAGGGATGAATTGTGAAGAGAGTTTTTTTTTATATTTTCTTTCAAAAGTGCTTAAGTTGTGCTTGGGTTTGAAAGAACAAGTATGGAAAAAAAGGGGTTTGTGCTTAGAAACTTAAAATTATGAATCTATCTATCTTAGAGTGGCTATTCTTTTTTATCATCTTTTATCCATTATTTGATAACCAATTACCTTAGCCTCATTACAACCCAATTAAGACCTAAGTGATTTTAAGTTTACTTTTGATTTGTTTAGCGGAGATGACCTTTGGGTTCCAGTGCTAAAGGATAGGTTTATAGTGTTTCTAGAGTTTCAATTATGAAACCGCATGTATACTTAGTTGTGCATTCATTCTAAACTTAGCTATGAAGTTGCATTGGTGTTTTGTTTTTAACGATGCTTAAAATGTTTTGGTCTTGCAAACACACAAGGAAACTAGCTCATATTGTCTTGTTTGAATTTATTACTAGTTGAAGTTTGGTTGAGTGCTTTTGATAATTTCTAAGCTTGATTTTGAACTGCATAATTCTTTGTTTAAGTTTAATAATTTTGAGGAGTTGATTTATTCAAATTTACTCGGGGGCGAGAAAGGCTAAGTGTGGTGTATTTGATAAGTGTGAATTAAACTATATTTTTTAGTATAGTTTTAGGTGTTTATTTGAGTTAATTTAGTCTTAATTAGTTGGTTTTTGGTTTAAATATTTAATTTATGTGTTTTTAGGGCAATTTATTAATTTTTGTGTTTTTCAAGGCCAAACTATAGAAAAAAGGGCCTAAAGTGAAAAAAGGAGGAAGTTAGGGGTAAAAGTGGAATTTAAGGGAATTATGTTTTTCACTTAAGGGGAGCAGCCATGAATCACTCGGTTGAGTGATTCCCTCACTTGGCTTAGTGATTTGGTACTCTCTAGAGTGAGATTTTCACTCACCTAAGTATAGTTCACATAAAAGGACAGTAGAACTTCACTCTCCCAAGCAAGAATGTCACTCTCCCGTGTGAAAGGCTCACTTTCCCAAGCATGAAGTTCACTCTCCCAAGTACAAGGGCCACTCACCCGAGTAACTCTATTTAGGCCATTAAATTTTTCCAATTTGAATCAAATACAACGGTGAAGATTGGATTCTGATGTCTATAGTTCATTCCAAAAAATAAAATGGTGCAGATTAGGGATTCTTCAATGGGCACAGCTAGGACCATTTTGTCTCAGCCGTGCTCTTGCGTATTTTTCTGCACAAGAGTCAAATTTATCCCATTAAACACATCAAAACATTGTAAATATCAATATAATTTCATTTATCATAAAAAGAGAAAATTATTACACAAAACACTGAAAATCATGCAAAATAAAACATAGACACAAACAAAAATATACTAAAATTAAACAATAAAATTTGAGATATCACTTTACTAGTTGTAGGGGAAAATTTGTAGAAGTGTTTGGAGATTCATCTTTAGTGATTTACCAAGTAAGGGGTGAATGGTAAATGAAGGAAGAATGCTTGCTGCCTTATCTTATATACTTAAAGGTTTTGAATAGTTAGTTTGAGGTTTGCTCATTTGGATATATGCCTAGAGAAGAAAATCAGTTACTATATTCCTTGGCTACCTTGGTGTCCATGTGGGACAACCCAAAGGGAATAATCATGAAGTATGTGTTGATCTCGAGTTCTGATAGGCTATGCTTTAAAATGGAAAAAATCATGGATATTGAGGTAGACAATAAAAAGCCTTGGTATTATGGTATCCAAAATTACCTAAAAACGTCGGTGTTCCCTAATGAGGCAACTGAAAAGGACTGGAGAATGATTCGTTAGCTATTAACCTATTTTATTACTATAGGAGGACTGCTTTACAAAAGATAGCCCAATGAAAATCAATTGAGATGTTTAGATAAAAAGGAAGCCAATAAAGTAATGGAGGAAATACATATAGGAGTATGTGGAGCCTATATGAACAGGTTAGCCTTGGTAAAAAAGATTATGAGGCAAGGCTTCTTTTGGCTCATTATGGACACTGATTGTTTTAAGTATGTTAAAGAATGCTAATTATGCCAATAGTATACAGACCTAAGACATTTACCCATCTCCGAGTTGTGTAACCTTATGTCGCTATAGCCATTTGCTGCATGGAGAATAGACATTATGGGAATGATCCATCCGTTTGGCTTAAACGGGCACAAATTCATCATAGTGGCCATTGATTATTTCACTAAGTGGGTAGAAGCAAAATCTTTCAAAATAGTAGATGCACAAGATATGGCCAAGTTCATCGAGAAAAATTTGATATACAGATATAGGTTGGCTCATCATGTGGTCTAAAATAATGGGTTACAATTTTCAGGTGAAACCAGGCATATGCTTATTAGGTATGGGGTTTAACATCACAACTTTTCTCCTTATGGACCTCAAGTAAATAGAGCGATCAAAGCAGCCAATAAGCATGTAAAGAGAATTCTGGCCAAACTGGTGTAGACTTACAAGGGTTAGGCCGATAAGTTACCCTTTGCATTATGGGGTTATATGACCATAGCCATAACTTCAATAGGAGCCACTCTATTTTCTCCAGTCTATGGAATAGAAGTAGTATTACCGGTAAAAATTTAACATTAGTCCTTGAGAGTAGTTATAGAGGCTGAGATACCAAAAATAAAGTGGGCTAGGCAGAGACTATCATAGCTTAATTTGCTTGATAGGGATATAATAAAGGTATATTATCACAATCAAGTTTATTAGAAGAGGTTGGCCCATTCATTTAGAAAGAAAGTTAGGAAGCACCCTTTGAGGAATAATACCTAGTGTTTAAATAGATGAGGCCGGGGATTTTGAATATCCGAGGTAAATTTAGGCCCACGTGGGAAGGACCTTTTATACTTAAAAAGATATTATCCAAAGGCCTTATTATTTTATCAGACAGTGATGGCAATGAGTTTTGAGAACCTATGAATGTCAACAGGTTGAAAAAGTTCCATGACTAAAGACTAAAAGAGAAAATAAGAGAATAAAACCCCCACAAGTCAAAAACCAAAAAAAATGGCGGCCTTGCTAAAGTTAGGTGTCTCGCCAGGGTGAAAATCAAAAAAAGGCATCCTAGGCAAAAATTAGAGGTTGTGAGAAAATAATCAATTAAGAAAACTCGAGAGGGCTGATTAATAACAAGAGTTATGATGCTTGTAAAGTTTCATTTCGAGATTAAATAATATGTGTCATTGAGATAAGGTCAAATACTGATCATGTGTACCAAAATCAAATATGAAAATGTCATACATGTATTCATAAATGTCATCTAAGTATCTAAAAGTAATATTTTCTATCATATGTTCAATTAAAGCAAAAACATTATCTATGAAAATATCTGACCTAATCTATCAGTATTATATTTCTCTCTCTATCTAGGTGCCTCAGGTGAGAAAGTCTGTTGTCAACAGCTGGACTAGTGACCCACTGCTTGTATGAGTTAAAGGTAGTGAAATCACAAGCATCCATGTCAGAAATAGTAGTCCTTACCTGAATTTGAGTCTAGATCTTTTAATAATATTCTATTACAAAGTGAGCAGTGAGAATGCCTCTACGAAAACCCAAAGGACGCCTAACAATGTCCTGCCTACCCCCAAATTAACGAACACAATGGGCAGAAACATAAAAGGTGGCTTGATAAAGTCTACAGAGAGGAACGTATCCAAATTTTCCATCCATGACCATAAAGGTAACAGGCAATCGGGTACACCTGAACTTAATGTCAGCATCTATTGAATGACTGAGCCAACCAATTGCATTCTTGACTGACTGAAACTCATGTTAAAGATGCATAGTGGTGACATACTTTATGGGGTAGGTCCATGTAACTCTAATTTGAAGAGGAGGCTTTGATAACAGCTGTAATTTCTCACAAAGTCATACCTGAAAAAAAAAGCCGCTGGGGTGAGTTGGGTTCATCTCAGGCAAAAATAAGGCATAGAAATATACAAAAATCTGAAAGGATGTGTATTTCAACAAGAAAAGCTAGTATGAAAACCCTCAAGGGGCATACTACCTTCAAAAAAATAAAGACATACTTGAAGGAGCATAGGACTGCCTGTCAAGAATGAAAAAAGCCACACTGAGCAAAAGACCATTGGTGAAAGTCATCCAAGCCTATGATGGTTTCCATCATGATTAGGGGAAATAGATTGCTCCCCCAGTGTATGTTATCAACAGCACTGAATAACCCATAATTTGTAGTCGTAGGATCAATAACATGTATCAATAGACATCGAGCTATACAGTAAAGTAGTACCACACCAGAATGGAAGGTGGGAATGTCATTAAAATTAGTCAAGACATATATCAGCCACTCCAGTGGAAAGGTCTCCTTATGAGGTACAAAAACCTTGGCCTTGAAGGAAAGGACACCGAGGGTATGGACAACCTTTCTAGGATAATTGATCATAGGAGAGGGCAAACATGGTTGGACATCGAGGTTAAATCTAACACCCACTATGGCTACAAACTCTTTAAGTAAAGGATATAACTTCTAATGAGTGAACCTGAATTCATGAAATCTCAGGTCCCAAAATCAAAGGGCAGTAGACAAAAGATGTTTATTTAGAGAGGTTCTTTTCAGAAACCTCAAACTTGAATAAGGAGCCAAAAGGGGGTCCTATCAGGTTTTTGAGTCATCTAGTAATCGATGTAATTTTGTTAGCCCAGTAGTCATGGTTATGGGATTTTTTTAGCAGTCTAAAGTGCAGGAATAATAAAAGAAATAAATAACTGGAAGAAAAAAAAAGACAAGAAACGAAAAAGAGGAAAAAAAAGAAGAGAGAAAAGAATATTCGATGGAAGCTTCTTGGAAGATGACAAGTCAAAAGCACAAAATCCAAGAAAAAAGCACTATTTATAGAAAAGTGATGAGGCACAGCCATCCCTCACTTGGAGCATGCCACGAGTTGCCTGTCCCTTACCTCTGAAAGGCTAAAAGTCACACATTTGCATGTCCCACGCATTGCATATACTTATTCGTACATTTACATTTATTTACACTTTGCAAGTGATTTAAAATGCCTGATGACTTGAATATCCAATCCTGGTGGATCTCTAATGTCTAGAACATAAAAATCAATATTCCATAAAGAAATGATTAATTTCAGGGGTTATTTCGGACTTTTGGACACCTGTATGTAGTAAAATGTAATTAAAACTTGTAATTAATTGTAAAAATAATATTGTAACTTATAAAAAGAATGTTAATAATATTGTAAATTAACTTTCCATGGATAGAGAATGAAAAATCAAGGAAATGGTCAAAAATCAAAGAAATGGAGTTAAAATGTGAAAAATAAGAGAAAATTAAAAATGAGGGGCATAATGATCATTTTGGCCTAAGGGATGGGACACCCTGTATGTCTTATCTGTAGCCAGGTGAAGGATAGGCTTCTCATCCCTCGCATGATTCCGGCTATATAAAGGCCATTTTCTTCATTTTCCATTCAAACCCTATAACTTCAAACATACGAATCCTCTCAACGATTTTTCAAGTGTTTTCTCCCTCATCCAACGTTTGATTTTTGATCCATTTGTGCCTACAGACTCCTGGAAGCGAGATGCACTTCAAGGAGTGTCTCTTTTATACCTTTTTTGTCCCTTTTCTTTTTCATTTTTCCAAGTAAGTATTATTTAATAATTTTACATTTTATCTCTTCCTTTTAGTCTTCTCTTAAGTTAAAATATAACTTAGGCTATAAAACTTTAATTTTAGGCATGATGGGTGAGAGCGCTTGCTGTTGTATCTATATTTAGTGTATTTTTGTTTTGCTTTGTATCTCTTCCTTTTAGTCTTCTCTTAAGTAACATAATGTAAATACCAAACCTTTCTTGCATGTCACTATGTACTATAAGATACCTTATATATGAGCATGTAAAACCTATATCATTCTATTCCTAGGAAATAATATATGTAATCTTTGAATTTTTAGGTGCATTTTTATTGTCTTTGCTATTACACTAAGTGTAAATACTTTGAATTTGAGTTGTTTGGCAGTCTTAATGGCTTGTGGCTTGTTGTTTGCTTTTAAATGTGCTATTTGTGTAAGGGGTAGTCACATTCTTAGTTGAAATGCTGTTGAAATTTTGTCAAAATTTCTCAAAAAGCATGAATTATAGTATTAGTGGCTATGACAACTTGTGTGTTGTTTGAATATGTATTTTGTACAGGGATAGTCACATTCCTAGCTCAAATGCTACCGAAATTTTGTCAAAATTTCTTGAAAAGTGTGAAATATAGTATTAGTGGCCATGACAACTTATGTGTTGTTTGAATATGTTTTTTGTACAGGGGGTAGTCACATTTCTAGCCTGAATGCTACTGAAATTTTGTCAAAATTTCTCAAAAAGCGTGAAATATAGTATTAGGGGCTATGACAACTTGTGTTGTTTAAATATGTCTTTTATGCAAGGGGAAGTCTCATTCCTAGCCAGAATGCTACCAAAATTTAATTTTGGTAAAGTATGCAATGAGTGTTTTTACCTCATTTTTCATGTATAATTGTTAGGATCACTTGTGTGTCAAACACTCCTAGTGTAAATTAGTTTTAAATATTTAGTTCAAATGATATCCAAATTCTCATAGATCTTGACATTTTAATTTGCTTGTGACTTAAGTCAAACATGAACTAACATGTAATATTTTTGTAGGATGCCTCACAAGATAGCATGTCCCCAGCCAATATCAGCATACATGACACCTGAGCTGGCTACAAGATACCAAGCTCTAGGCCAAATCCAGTATAGAGCAAGCCGATACATGTCCAGAAAATTCCTTGAGGACTTTGGTTTAGTACAGGAGGCTGACAGGCTTTTAGCCAATGCTGGCTGGACTGATTTCTTTGCTTTGGCTTATAGGACATATGCGAACTTGACTATAAAGGTACTGGCTACTTTATAGTATGTAGAGTATTAGTGGTCATACACTCGAGAGTGGGCAATTCAATTTAGAGCCTTGAGGACACCATATAGCATTGCCATGTGTAGATTCATAGAGGCCATGGGGCTTCCTAGTGGAACAAGTATAGTCACACTGCCTGGATTGATGGATAGGGATAGATGGAGGGTTATGACGTTGCCCAGAGTAGTTTATGACTCAGAGTAGGCAAAGAGTATAATGTTAGTTCTTTAGATTTACAAGTACTTGTAGAGAGTCTTATCTACCTCTTACCTTGGATGCATCAAGAGTCCAGGTAATGTTAATTCGATAGGTATTACCAGTTTATGGGGGATGTAGAAGGGCCACTATATAGACATCACCTATGAGATTATCGCAACTTTAACTAGGGTTAGTACTATGCTAGGGACATTGATATGCATGGGAGGAGTCATCACCAGTTTACTGCTATCTCTCGAGTTAGACAAAGATCATTTTGGAGAGCCTGTCCCAAAGAGCATGTACATAGACTTGTAGACAATTATTACCATAAGCATGGTGGAACCTATACATGGGCAGGAGGGCTATTACAGATTGTTCATAGTACTCGAGACTCGAGAGAGATATGGCCTCGATCCCTATAGTGCTAGATGTGGTAGTAGAGCAAAATGATAATTTAGGGGATTTTATCTCTAGATTTGATGATTTTTGAGTTAGAATTGGATTAAAACTCTTCCTTAGTTATAAAAACTAAAATATAAGGTTTTAAAGAAGAGAGGAATTATTCTTTTGTGAGGGCAACCATTAAAGAACAAGAAAATTAATTTTTTCTCTCTTTAAGGCTTTTCACTCTAGCAATTTTTATTCAAACACACACAATGAATTTCATACTTTCCTTTGAGAATCAAAGAGCATGATTTAGAGTAGAGATCTAGATTGCAGAATTTATAGAGTCAGAATTCATTCACTTTCTCCTAAGGGTAATATTCTAGGCTTATTCTCACTTTCTCTCCCTATAATTCATTCACATGATTTCATGATTATTGAACATTGATTTTATTTATTTTAATTGTTATATCTGAATAATGTGCATGTTCTATTAGAGTGTGATTCATTTTTAATTCATCTAAATATGCTAGAGGCATGGTAAATTTATTGAGGTTCCTCCATTATTGTTATGTAAAATATTTCTTTTTTCATATATGTTGTATTTTTGTAATTTTGATATAGTACAATGCATGTTTAAATATTTTTAATGTGTTTTACCATGATTCAATGCTTAAATATTTCATATCTAGGGCTAGAAACTTGTTTGTAGGATTTTTAGCATTTTTGCCATGTTTCTGCACTTACTCTTTTGTTCTAGAGGTGACAGACGAGAAGATGAGCTAAAGGACGGTCATCCCTCATCTAAGGGATGGGATGTCTTAGTCCTATTCTCCTGGCTGTCTCTCACTCCATGGGTGGCTGTCCCTTCCTCCTTTTAGCCGTCCATAAGGGTGTATTATGTTTTTTTTCATCTATTTTTAGCCTCTATATATTTTTAAATCATTTATTCGTTTCCTACAATATTTATGCATTATTTGATGTGTTTTTGTTACTATACATATATTCCTGTATCTATAATTAATTTGTTTGTACAAGTAAGTGTATAATTAACTTATGGTTTTTTGCATGGAAAGTCGTGCTTCCACATCAGTCACGATCTCCACTCCCTAGGTACATCATTATTTCACCTTTTATTTTACTTATTTATTATGGCATTGTTTATTTATTTATTTTTGTTATTATTTGCTATTTACTTTTGGATTTATTATTTTTTTAGGTTTGTGATAGTTAGTAAAAAGGAAATTTTCAAGCACATTAAAATAAAAAGAAACTTAAAGCATTTTTTAGTAAATAAATTGGGTTTCGTTACAGAATATAGAATAATGTTCAATTTTTTTAACCAAAACCACACGATGTAATAAATGCCTTTTTGTAAAGATATATGAAGAAGCCAATGCTTTTGAAATTAAATCTATAGCCTGTTTTATGTATGTATATTGATCTTGCCTTGGATTATTCTTTGGGATAATTTGCTTCTGTAATAATTAAGTAGGTTTATTTTGTTGCTTTTACAACTTTATTTACTTGAATGAGGTGTTTACTTAATTATATTATAAAATGCATTGTGTGAGAGAGGAGAGATGATTAATTTTAAAACTCAATTATAAAATTAACACCTAATCAAAATGCCTAATAAGAGGGATATCCTGAACACCAATTTCTGTTGGGACATAAAAATAAGGTCGAGACTTAATTCCTAATATCCTAGTAGGTGGCGACTCTATGACACCTGTCCCTTTGAACCCACCAGTAGATGCCTTCATGGGTTGTCGATCAGCAATAATTAGGGTCAATTTTTTTATTACAAAGCAGTCGATTTATGATTTAAAGTGAGCCCCCCTCAGTCTCGGGCCCTAAAAATGGGGCCCTGAGAACGAACCTAGAAACGAAGGGCAGGCTCTGTTATGCATCACACTTTGTAAATTAGGGTTTTATTTTTTTTATTTTTAGTTAGTTTAGTTTGGAGATTCAAGGAAGAGCTCAAGGATGGAAAAGAAGGAACTTTAAGTTTTATTTTCTCTTTATCAAGGGTGTACTCTGAACTTATTTTACTATTATTTTAGAGATTATATTCACAATGTTTAAGTAGTTCTTCTTGCTTAGGAATTCTTAAACTATATTTGTATTGGAATTTTGAGTTTGATAAATATTTGCATGTTTTCTTTTATTTTCCCTGTGATTATTTCTATACTTGCATTGATGTTTGAGTTCAATTTTTAGTATATCAAAAGATGATTAAATATTAAATGCAAATATTAATTGTATATGTTTATGCCTTATTCTTTTTTTTATTTAGTTATCTTTATGTTTTGGAAGGAGGTTTTGGTTCCTATGTGTGAATTATATTTAGTTCAAGTGTGTTATAGAAAATATGGATTTTTAAATGGGTTTTTTTTTCTAGGGCAGATTCATTTGAGATCTAGAAATTTATAAACCCAAGCTAATGCTAGTTATTAGGCTATTCTTAATCTGAGAGCATACTAATCTAGAATGGTGTTCTTAAGTAAGAGACCTATTTTGAGTTGAGTTTTTTTTTCGGATATTCATGTTCATATTGTTTTACTTGTTTCTAATTACATTTATTAGGATAGAATTTCCTAAGCATTAATTTTAATTTTGTTGATTCCCTTGATGATCTTGTTTTAATTTAGTTGTTAATTTTTAGATTTAATTTTTTGCTTAGCTTATGACTCCTTTTAATTCAAAAACTTAGGGATAATCTTAGTATAATGTTGCTAATTATAGATATTTTACTTAGCAATCCCTGTTCCCTTGGGTTCAATATTCTTGGGGTCTTAAATATATTCCCCTATATTACTTAGCTAATCTAGTACACTTGCTAGACATCGGTCATTAGATATGCAAGCAATTAAAAAGATTTGTATAGAGATTCATTTAATTTATATATTGACATGATTTACTTACATAAAAATTATGAATTATACACACTATACATATTTAAATTTTCCTTTTCTTTTGTAACATAGTTTGAGTGGGAACTTTGCAACAAAGTCATCTATTTGCTCCTAGATTATTGTATAAGTGGACAGGCAAGTTGGATGTCTATTATTCTATAAGGCCCCAAAATATACCATAGTGGAAATTAGGTATGTTTATTATGTAATAGGGAGATAATATAAAGAGATAAGTATTGAAAGTATTGAAAGAGATTAATATTGTCCATCCATTTTTACACACTCAATTTTATGCTGGGAGCTCAAGGGTACTAAGTCAATATTTCTAAGGAAACTAGGTGAGATTTATGGAATTTCCACTTTATTTCTTAGTTATTTCTTACATATGTAAGAGAGGTTGATTTTTAGAGATTCATATTTGATGTTTGTAAGGAATTGATGTGACTATAGGGAAGAGTGCAGCCAAGGAAAGGAGAAAGCAATAGAAGGCAAGGCAAGGTGCTTAGTTGGGAAAATTAGTCAAAAATAAGGTAGATAAAAAATAAGGTATGGGAACTTTTAGCCTCATATGTATGTGTTTGTTTCTATATAATGCATAGAGATGGTAATCTACATGTATTAATAAGACAAAAACATGAATAAAAGGTCTAAATGTGTAAATGAACCAAAATAATGAAGTTACTCTAAAGATGACAGAAATCTATACTAGGGTTTACTTGACCTAGTAAAACCATTTTGCCTATAACTTGAGTTCTAGAATTGAAAATTATGTCATTCTAGTTAGAATGAAAACTAGCCTTATAGACCTAGATTTCTTATGAGAGGTCAAAGTTTAGTTTCTTCTTAACATTGTTAAAAATTAGCTTGAACCCTAACTATGTTTGCTGCCCTATCATTGGGAGTAGTCTACACTGTTTGATGAATATCTTAAGATGTAGAAGCTCAAATGGAGTGATTCTTGATGATTTAAAAACTAAAAACATACATAAACAACTTTGTTGAAGACCATATTATGCCAAAAATGTGCTACATAGTAGGGCATAGTAGCTACTAGAATTAGCTCGGTTGGGACACTAAGCATCCCTAACAAGACAAAAGCTCCTTAACTAGACAGAAATAAGCAACTCGATAGGGATACCCATCCATCCCAACTGAGTTCCTTTACCATCCCAACTGAGACCCTTACCATTCCCCACCAAGTTATCAGATTCTGAAAGTCGGAATCAAACAACCCGATAGGGATAGTCCATAATCCCTATCGAGTGGGACCAAACTAAAGTTTTTGCTTTAAATTTCAAGTATCTTAAACATGAAATCAAGATTATTGAAGCAAAATTATAAGTTAAATCATAACACAAAGTAATCTAAACAATGAAATAAAACTATATTATTATTAAGCTTACACATTAACTATATGCAGGTAAACCATTATGATTAGAATATATGAATACAAAAGAAGGCATAAATCCATATACTTTATGGTTCATATATATACAAATATACATATGAATATGTTTAACTAAGAATGCTTTAATTAAGTGATGCACATGTGTATGCATATTTATATTCTTGAGAATATACATTGATGTTTAAATTACAATATTATGGATGTTCACAAATATTGGTGTAACTAAGCATTTAATGAATTGGACATGATGCACTATATTTGAATATAGAGATGCATAGGGTGTGTACTAAGTGAATCGTATAGATAGGTATATGCACAATAATATAACTATGTGTGAGTTAGTCCCTACATAAGTATAACCATTATAAATGTAACATGTAAGTATAGAAATGAAATATGTATGTATGTATGAAGATATATGCATATCTAATATATATTTAAGTCATATTGTGTGCCTTGATGAGCAGTTGGAATGCGTGCACAATTAACTTGAGTGTCGAATGTAAATGATAGCATAAGAATAAGTGTCCCATTCATATGTACATGACAAGTTTTATGCTTTCACAATAATTACAAATACATGATGTGTGCACAAGAACATGTAAATGAATTATATGTTTATAGATGTTTATATATTATTGAGCAAATTATTTATGCTATTAAAAATAGGTTAAAGTTACTTGGCCTATATCATTGTTTAGGTTGTGGATAGATAGGCATGCTTAGAAAGGTATCTTGTAGCTGCCACACAATATTGATCCCATTTGAATCATTAGCCGATCCCGTTTGGGTTTACTTGACCGGTCTATAATACAGAGCTGACCCCATTTGGATCCATATGACTGATACCTTTGAGTATCTTTATTGTACCTTTAGGTACCATAGTATCATCCATCATCTACATCTTTAGAGAGGTGCAGGCTTACTACAGGATATAAGTAAAGCATTATAAGAAACAATATGACAGAAATCACATAATATTTTATGACTTGATCTACAGGTTACTTTTATATAAATCCATGCATAGTAAATGGAAAACATGAAATTGGTTGAAGCCATATTTTAACATAAAGTATGAAGTATTACAGTAAAACATGTATGCAATTATTACTCTAATTACATATTTCTTTTATGCACGTAAGACCATAGGTTATATATGAACACACGTAATTATTTGTTAGGCTATTACTAATCACATTATGAACACCCATTTCATTTATAGTATGTGTCGCATATTTGATATTAGTAAATTTTATTGTGACTTATAACCAATTGAGAAATACTACTACTACTCATTGTTTGTAAATACCTTCAAGGTGGGAATCTATAACTTTTTATGCCACTTGATGTGATATAGGGATCGGGGATATCTATGACTATTAAGTGTTAATAAACTAGAAACTCACATGTGAAATGAGAAAAAGGACATAAAAATGGTAACACATCGAGGCCCAACAACAAAGTGTTTGGAATACATAAGATTATGATATAAGCATAAGTTTGATATAGAACTTGTGAGATAATTGGGCATGCACATAGAACTAAGTGATTAGTTTAATCCCATATAAATGGTTACTTGAAATTAACTATGAGTTAGGTTGCAAGCGTGCATATACATGAAAGTCATCTGAGTTACTAGGACTGACTGAGAATAAAAAATACGAAACATACATGTCAAATTGATATATGTATACTTAAGAGTATATGGATGATTTCTAACGCGATAAAGAATGAAAGCACTAGTGGTTGAACAATAGATGTTAAAGATATAGTGCAAATACTTGATATGATTAAGTTACATAAAATCATGGGTACACGTAATCATATAGTCTATGTGACTTGCATATGGGACCACTTACTTCAAAAGGTGATTTTACTTAATATTCCATTAACCAATGGTTTAAGATTTGTTTAATGATATAATAGCTAGGCATGACATGGGAGATTGCATAATGCTATAAAATATTATGAATACAATACTTATTGGTAATACTATGTTATTCTATGTTTGATTATATGCTCAAATGTGTGTGCACGATCGATGACTTCTATGAGAGGTCTTCTTTATGGTTTATGTTTCCCACTAAGTTTTATAGCTTAGCACAGGTGTTCATCCATATAGGTACTCAATCTAGGACCCCTCAGTAGGGATAAGATCTGAAGCAACAAGGCTAACACCAAACCCATGAAGAGTCAATGTAGGAAGACAATGCCTTTTGGGTTTTCTTTGTAATTACTATTCTGTACTAAGTGAGTTTAGATGTAAAAAAACTAACAGAATAGTATAAATTGTAATGTACAAAAAGTTCATGTCTATAGTTTTTTAATTATGATGGTGTATATATATAAATATACAGATGGTTCAATATTATCATAATACTTGTGCCATAGAATAAAATATATTTAGTTCTATGTAATATAGTATGTATAGTGACAAGAAATGGGGAAACTTAGAGTGAGCTTTACATGTTCCATTCATTTGCTTTTATATTTATTGAGTGATACCATCCTAATAGAGTCATACACCAATTCGAATTTAACCGGCCAATTCCATCCTAACCCCTTATCCAAGATATTTTGCACGTAATAGACTTGCATGGGAAAAACTAGATGGACTGGGTCATTGAATTTGCACTATTCATAAATGCATGGAACATTGATCATACTCGTATTGTATAGGCTAACATTTAAGTCACCCATTGAATGATCGATCTGAATACATGCAATGGTTTGTGCAATGCACTAAATTATGGATAACTTTAAGTGGCTGATCCTGTGGAGCAATCGTAAGTATTTCACTTAGTTTATTTTACATAATGACTAAAAAGAATTTTAATCAAATGTGAAAAGTTTGGGATTAATTCTAAGGCTTATGATTTCAAGTTGATGGTGTTAAAAGATTATACCATGAACATGGTGAATCGAGATATGATACATTTAGGAACAACTAATAGAAAATAGAAAGCATTTTAGCTGTAATTGGTTTTGAGAATTAGATATCAAGAATATCCAAGACAACTAATTTTAGATCCTTTAAATGTAGCACATAGAAATCCAATTTGTAGATTTCTAATCTCGATAAAATAAAACTAAAATGTTTGAATGATATTTAGTTATTCCAAAAATGTATTATGATCCAAATGTCATTCAAATTCCTGCACCGATATCATGGCCTTTTAATGTAATGGATGTTCCTTCTTAGAAATGTGAGACTCATATGGGTGGCCATAATTTTTCATCATTTGAAGTAAAGGGGACAACTTATACTCCTACTAACATGGGTGGGTCAAGCAACTCATATCCAAGGATACCCATTTCAGGTGATGTATAACAAACCCCTTGTGAATTTAAAGTCCTTGCATCTAATACATAGTATGCATAAACTCAGTGCATGGATCAACATAATTTCTTTCAAAATATATTTAGTGCACTTGAAGTATCAAACCCATAACCCAATTATGAACATCCATTATTTACTAATTCTTATAGTGATTTATATAGTGGTGATGTACAGTTAGGTGATGGAATATCGAGTGATGTACTATTTGGTCATGCACATTGAGGTAATGAAAGATCGAGTGATGTAGGATTAGGTGATGTACGCATTCAAAATCAACAAGATAGATGATCCATTAAATGTGAAATAGGATCACATAGTTCAATAACTAACATATGGACAATGTTTCATAAATCCCATGTGTATTGTTTTTTTTTTACAATTTAAGTAGACGAGAAATTTATTCTTTTTTCCAAAGAACTTAACATTTGGAAAAATATATTTGAAAACATTAATATTTTAAAACTTATATTTTAAAACATTAATATTATTTAGATTTAGCTAAACCTAATTGTCACTCCATAAAAACTATTACAATTACGCATCGCATTTCTTTATTTGAAATGTCAATATCAAATTGATATTCAGAAAGGTTGATAACTCTAAAAAAAAGTTGTGCATCTCATGTGCTGCCATTACAAAATGCAATTATATGGCTTAAATTAATATGATATCAATTAATCCTAACATTAGTTCGATTATTTTTCTCATATATTCTATAAAGGGCATAACTTAGCTCAATAGCCGTCGTATGAGCCACCAATATTGATTCATTCTTTGGGACTCGTAAATTGTATTGTCATGCATTCTGTCTTAAAGCAATAGACTAATATCGATGATATCGACATTCCTCCCTTAAATAATCAATCATACTCTTATTATTGTCTTGATTTGGATCAAAAGGATAACGAAATTCATCATTCAAAGCCTAATACCTACCCATCGCATGAAATATTTTGCAAATGAGTATGTTTATGACATTTCATTTGATTAAACAAATTTTACCAATGTTAATGTTAATAATCATAAAAGAAACAAATCGAGCAACACACTAATACACACATATATAAAGAGTTTCAAATTTATATGAGAATTTTTAAATCAAACAACTATTAAAAGGATATAATATCATGATGTAATACAAATAGAAAATGCTATATGATTCATGGAGATTGAGAATGATCTAATTGTGCTACCAAGTTTGGGCACGCCCTTTTGTTATGCCCCTCATTGGGACAAAGTGTTTATTAGTTAGGCCTGCTGCACTCTCTACCATCCATTTCATTTCGATATTTAGATGTCTACAACTTTTTCCTTATAAGCTCTAGGTTATAAACTAAAATTGGCCCAACATAAAAGGCCAATAATCATAGTGTACAAGTGGTTGAAGAAAAGACTTTTAACAGCTCAAAGCCTCAAAGAATTTATAACATTTGTCATCATATGTCCATATGTCAACTCGAACAGGCATATATATGGCCATTTTTACGATCTCAACAAGTGTACCGAATCGACAAGTAATATAGGAGAATATAATTGAGACCCCAAAATACCAAATCCAAGGGATAAAGGACTGCTAAGTGAGATATCTAGTTCTGAGCGGGATTAATCTGAGACAAATTCCCAAGTTTTTGATTGAGAGCGTCCTAAATCTAATTAATAAAATAAATAAATAATAAAAATAATTAAAAAATATTAAATATTAATTAAAATATTGCCAAGGTACTCTAATCCTCCCCATACCCAATGCATTGAATTAAACCATAAAGAAATTTATTGTTTAAATGTGGATAACTCAACTAAATCCATATTATCCCATTTTGGAGCCTACTACTCCAACTACCTAATTTCCCATTTCGGAGCCAATCTAATAGCCAGCATAAGCACAGGTCCTAAGACCTAGTTATGAACTGGTATCCCATTTTGGAGCTTACTACTTTAATACCCATCTATTCTTCAACTATTTTTGAATTAAATGTAGACTACAAAGAGAGTTTAAGACCTCAATTCCGGAATCATTAAAGACTCTGGATGTGGAAAACATAATAACAGAGCATGGCAATACCCATTCCATACAAACATAATAACCATTCATTCAAATGAAATAAAATGATCCAATGCTTAATAAAACAGATAAATGCATAATCTCAATAAAGAACATAACATTTAAGCATATATAAATCAAAGATAGGTTCAATCCATTACATAGATATGGGGATTCATAGATCCCTTAGCAACAAAACTACAAATAAACATTAATAAAATAAAAGGAGAAAAGAAAGAAGAAACCCATGAAATCCCTTATAATTGATGAAACGCCAAGTTGAATCAAAGCCTTCTCCTCTAACTCTTTAGTAAAATGAAAAATAAAACAAAAACTAATTATAGAGAATTAAATCTAACCCTAAAGCTTTCATTAAAAATAAACCTAATATAAAGCTTACATTAAAATAAATCTACACTACAACTAAAAATAAAGAGAAACCCCTAAAAAATGACAGAAGAAAACCCTAGATCTAAAAGTGGCTCCTCCTCCTATTTTAGCCAAACAGAACTCAGCTTTTATAGCATCTGCAAATGGACACGATGAAGACACTTTGGTCTCAACCATTTCCAGTCAACCAAAATAGTACTTAGCATTAGAACACGGCTAAGACCCTTTGGTCTCAGTTGTGCACACCTTTCTAGACTGAATGGCTTCAAACTCTGCATTGGACACGATGGAGACATATGGTCTCAGTTGAGTCCCTTAGTAAAACAATGCATTTTGTAAATCTATAAGGAACACAATTGAGAAAGATGGTCTCAGCTGAGTGCAAGTCAATTTTTACTCAAAAAGTCAAAATTGCACCATTAATCACATAAAAACTTCACAATTCTTGATATAATCCTATTTAGCACAAAAAGAGGAATTTAACACTTAAAATAAGAAAACAAAATACAAAACAAGACATAAACACTAATGAAAATCCACTACAATTAAACACATAATTAGAGTTATCAATTATCCCATGCTTAGCTTTTGCTCACCCTCGAGCAAACGAACAAACTAAATTCCCGCATATTCAAACTCAAAAAAAGAAAACACAAATTTAGAAAAATTAGAACAATAATTTAGTAGAATTTACTAAACAAAATCCTAAATAAAAAAGACTTAACTAAACCTTACTAACTAATCTCCTTATGTGCAAAAGATTACACATACGGTTTCACTTTTGAAACTCAAGAAATGCCATAGGCCTCTTCTTTAACACCAAAACCCGAAGATAAGATCCTTAAGACTTAAAAGGTTGTAATGTGGCTAAGGTATACCTATCAATAAAATATTAGGACTCATAAATTAGAACTGTCATTTCTACCTCAACTCACCCATTTTTTTCTCAAAAGTAAGACTTAACTCTACCCTTATTCAATTATCATTGCCAAACTTAGATATCTAAAATGTAGAACAAAAAGCACAAAGAGAAGGATAGATTCTCTCTAAAAAAATTCTAAGATTATAGCTCAATTGGTGTTTAAAGAGCTTAAAATCCTCCTTTACACATCGAGTACCCCATGTTTAGATAAAACTAAGATTGCTAGCTTTATTTTTTCTTTTCTCTCTTTCTCTCTCTCGCTCTTTTTAAATAGATAAAGCAATCAATTCTATAATTGATAAGTATGGACTTTCACAAATTCTTCTTAAAGAGGAACTACATTTTTGAAAATTTTCTCAATCTTACTTGATATTGGCAATGTATCACCAACTCTAGAATCTAATAATTGAAGCATAACTCTTTAATCGCTAACACTTCCTAAGAAAAAAAAACTTATCCCACCTACTTCTAGAATGGCCAGTATAAAAAAAAAGGTAAGATAAAGGCTTGTTAGGTTTAAGGGATTAAAATGCATGTATAATTCAACAAAAATAATTAGTGTGCATTAGGCATGCTCAAAAGGGCTTGCAAAGGGTATAATATAGCAAAGGTTGGTCAGAAGTCATTTAAAAATTGGGTCAAGAAAGAAAATTGCTTAAATTATTTCTAATTTCATTTTTAAGTCGTTTACTTGCTTTGAAGGGTGATGGGAAGGTTCTAGCAGTCAAGAATTCCTACTCAATCACCTTCATGCACTGGTTTTTATCATTTTAAAAATCAGGCCCAAAGTGTGCATTTATTAGAAGACCTACTGGTATTGATCTAATTGAAACTAATTGAAAAAGAAAAATTCATTCATCAACTAATTACTCTCTTGCTATTCCAACTATTCTAAATAAATTTTTCTAATTATAAGTTCAAGATCATTCACAACAGGAACAAAAGGGTAAACTAACTAAGGTACAAATGTATGTAATAACAACAACAAACAAAAACAAACATCATAACTAAACTAAAATAAAAACACAACTGAAAATTAAACTAGAAGTAACAAAATAATTACATAAAATATAAAATTAAAATTAAAACTAAAACAATAATAAAATAAAATAAAATACAAAATTAATACAAAACATAAAATTACTAGAAAATAAAAACCAAAAATAACTAAATGAGGTGGGTTCATGTTCATCTTGCCAAAATTGATGCAAATGCACAAGGAATGAAGTGACCGTATTGAAAATATAGATGAAGAACTAACATTCAACACAGCACATTGTGGACACAAATTAGTCTCTGCCATGTGCATCATTTTGTATTGAGATTGCACATTGCACATGGTTGAGACAAATTGGTCTCCACCATGTGCCCCTTTTTGGAACTTAAAATGCACTTGGCACACGGCTGAGAGGATTTGGTCTTTGCCATGTGCACCAAAATTTATGCAAATTTTTCAAGTTTTACACCCACTCTCATGCATATTAACATACTTATTTCTAATCTTATTCATGCAAAAATCAATGCTCAAATAAATCACCACACAATTAGTAAAAATACAAGCACAAACTAAAAATCTAAAAGTAAAAACAAGTAAACGAAATAAACAACTATTAAAAAGTAAGGTGAGAGAATTAGTTCTAGTTTAATGAGTCCTAGCTCAACTCTTGTTACTGTCTGGTGGCCGAGCTTATGACCCAAATATTGGTCTTTTCAAAATGTGCTCCTCATTTTCCCCCATTAGTAAGAGAAAATTGCCGAAGTTGACCAAGACAGGCAACACCATGTCTTCGATGAAGTACAACTCCACCTTAGGTTTATTAAATATGTACTCTTCCAACTTTTCTAGCCTTAATAAACTCTTCAAGTGGACTGAATTCAGTGTTTCCACTTGAGAGTTGAACCATTCTTGCTCTTTTGGTGAAGAATTCCTCACAAGAGATTGAAATTCATTCTCTAAGCTATAGGCTTTATCTTCAACAATGATTGGTCCCTTCTCCAATTCATGCATCCCACACTTGATTTCTTTATTGTCTACTAGCTGTGAATAACTTAATTCATCTTTATTATCACCATCATTTTCATTTTGCGCTAAAATACTCAAGAACTCCAATTTGGATTCTAGGTGTTTGATTTTTGATTCTTGACTTCTTAATAGATGCTCTTGATTTCTTCAACAAATTTTCTTGATTCTTGAAATTTTCCTCTCAAGAATTAATTGTAGCCTTCCATTTTCCCCTTTTAGCTCTAAATTAATTCTCCCTGCTTGCAAGCAAGTCAAGGAGAACTTGAATTTTAGATGGTGATGAGTAGATTGTTGAGGGTTGATGTAGGTATTGTTGTTCTTACATTTCTCTCTTCAACTCTTCCATTTGTGCTCTTAAAAGAACCAATTCATCATCTTAGACATAAACATACATCATTTGAAAATGTATCAAAATCTTCTTGCAAAGAATAACACCAAATAAAAAACAAAGAAAAATAAAAGTCTTAGACTAAGTTCAAACAAAGATATCAAACAAACAACACCATTTATCCCCGGCAATAGTGCCAAAAACTTGTTACGACCTCAGTAAGTACACTGAATTAACAAGTAATATAGGAGAATATAATTTAAACCCCAGAATATCAAACATAAGGGATAAAGGGCTGCTAAGTGAGATATCTAGAGCTGAGCGGGATTAATCTGAGATAAATTCCCATGTTTTCAACTGAGAGCATCCTAAATCCAATTAACAAAATAAATAAATAATAAAACTAATTAAACTAAATATTAATCATTAATTAAAACATTGCCAAAGTACTCTAATCCTTCCCATACCCAATGCATTGAATTACACCATAAAGAAATCTATGGCTTAAATGTGGACACCCCAACTAAACCCCTACTATCCCATTTTGGATCCTACTACTCTAACTACCCAATTTTCCATTCTGGAGCTAATCCGATAACAAGTATAAGCACAGGTCCCAAGACCTAGATATGAACTAGTATCCCATTCCAAAGCTTACTACTTCAATACCTATCTATTCTTAAACTATTTTTGAATCAAATGCAGTATACAAAGAGAGTTTAAGATCTTCATTCTAGAATTATTGAGGACTCTAGATGTAGAAAACATAAGAATAGAGTATGGCAATACCCATTCTATACAAACATAATAACCATTCATTCAAATGAAATAAAATGATCAAATGCTCAATAAAACAAATAAATGAATAATCTTAATGAAGAATAGAATATTTAAGCATATATAAATCAAAGATAGGTTCAATCCATTATGTAGATATGGGATTCATAAATTCCTTAGGAACAAAACTACAAATTAAACATTAATAAAGTAAAAGGAGAAAAGAAAGAAGAAACCCATGAAGTCCCTTATAACTAATGAAGCCCCAAGTTGAATCCAAGCCTTCTCCTCCAACTCTTCAGCAAAATGAAAAATAAAACTAAAATTAACTGTAGAAAATTAAATCTAACCCTAAAACTTGCATTAAAAATAAGCCTAATCTAAAGCTTACATTAAAATAATCTACATTATAACAAAAAAATAAAGAGAAAACCCCAAAAAATGAAAGAAGAAAACCCTAATCAAAAAGTGGCTCCTCCTCCTCTTTTAGCCAAACAAAACTCAACTTTTATAGCATCTATAGATGAATAAGGCAGAGACACTTTGGTCTTAGCCGTGTCTAGTCAGCCAAAATAGTACTATAGCATCAGCACACGGTTGAGACAATTTGGTATCAGCTATGCACACCCTTATAAACTAAACGGCTTTGAACTCTACATTGGACATAGTGGAGACATATGGTCTTAGCCAAGTCCCTTGGTGAAACGATACATTTTGTAAATCTACAAGGCATATGGCTGAGACAAATGGTCTCAGCCGAGTGTAAGTCAATTTTTACACAAAAAGTCAAAATTGTACCATTAATCACACAAAAAATTCACAATTCTTGATATAATCCTATTTAGCACAAAAAATAGGATTTTAACGCTTAAAATAAGAAAAGAACCCAAAAAGAGATGTAAACATTGATAAAAACACACTATAATTAAATACAAAATTGGAGTTATCAGCTATAGAGTGTGAACATGGCTTTTTTATGCCTTGAAACTTTCTAAATTCATAGTGATAGCGATCCAAACTAATAGCTTAAATGTAATTACCCTTTCACCTGCATTTTTTTTCTTAATTATGAAAAGTCTGGTATGTAGGTTAAAACTTTTAGCTTTATGGCTATAAGATTTTTAAGTACGCTTTTGCCATCTCATCCATATAATTTTAAGTGTATGTACTCCTAGATATTATAAGTGTGATATTTGCACAATTTATCATCAAAAAATTTAACAATTCTTAAAAATACATGCTCAAATACACAACAGATTGACATCATCCTCACACCTTTAAAAGCACTATTTACACGCTCTATAATAGGGTTATAGCATGCCTATATCTATAAACATTATCGGATGACATAGTCCACTTCTCCAAAGGGTTTTGCATTGTCTAATTATATGAGCCCATATTAAGTTCTTTGATCTTATCAATTCATTTCATAAACTTATGTCGTTGGAAACTGTAACCTATCAATAAGGGTTTAGGGTTATAAATAAAGTTTTAAACATTTAACATATGGATCGGTACAAAAATTAGATAAAATAATGGTTGGAAACATACCAACCTTATATAACATGTGTTTGATTTTATAATTTCTATGCATAGTGTTATAGTTGTTAACAAAGCGCAAGAGACAATAATGATGGTACGATAATGGCTATTTATAACCATTGGTATCATTATAAAACACTGTCATTATACCCATATGTCAATCAAAAATAATAAATATACCTAAATGCTCAATGACATGGCACCTAATACATATCATAAACCAACCCCCACTAGACTTATTCTCACTTTAAATAATAATAAATGTTATCGAGTACAAGAAATCATTAGCATCAACAATACTTACAATCAATAGAGTTGGATGGAATTTTTCTATCATAAATGTCCCATCAATAAGAAATACTACCTTGTAGTGAGGTAATCCATTTATACATGGCTTGAATACAAAAAAAAGCCTTTTAAATTGCTTATAATATAGCTATAGACTGTCTTCAACAATAAAATCATAAACTTTTTCAGGATTGTATATCTCTACAGCTTTTAGGTACCCTAGTAACTTTACATATGAAGCCTCATAGTTATCGAATATCTCCTCAAAGACCTAAGTCTTTATATACCAAGCTTTACTATACATTACACCATAGTTGAAATGATTCCTAATGTTTCCTATTATAACCCCAACTTTAAAATCAGGAGCAACACTAACCATCTCCAATATGCAATCATTAATTATTTAGGTATTTATTTATCAATAATATTGGGATACTAGAGATTTAATACATATATGAGGGTTCCTTATACATTTTGATAATCTAATAAGGTGAGGTCCTTTTTTTCATAGCTCATAGTCTCCATGAATAGCTTATATCAACATGTGTGCAACACAACACCTAGTATGAGGGCTTTGATTCATCAACTTTGAATGGAAAATTTCTTTATCCTTGGATGTGAAGGCTAAGCCTTCACATTACTTAGAAACAACATCATATCATAACATCAATGAATTATTAGACATGTGAATCTTAGTTTCAGCAAATTAATAAATGTGAGGTGCGTTGATAAAAAATAAAATTGTGAAATACTAGTTTATCCCCTTGATTGATCTTGAATCTCATGCTTATTCAGATTTTAAAGGTCTTTTACAACATTAATGGAATAACTTGTAACAAAGGGATCATCTCTTCCAATAGTTGTTTTTTAGGTCAATGCCATTCAAATCCATATCTTGATCATCTTCATTTGGATCACAATTCTGAGAAATATACATGTTATTGGCAACATTATCATCATCTCTTAATGTACAATCACATGCAACATTTTCTAACTTTAAAGGTAGAGTGTGAGGCAAAATTCAATTGATTTTAGCCCCTAAACTCTCAAATAAAACTTTCATCTATTATTTCCAAATCAACAACATATTGACATTGTGTTGGAGCCTCAAATTGTGTACCAAATTAGACTAAGTTACTCTTGTATTATATAGATTGTCACTAACATTGGTCATCTAATTAACATTATTTAATGCATTTTGTCTATCTTTAATTAAATTTTTTTAGTGCCAATAATTAACTCCATAAGGGTGTATCAAGGAAATGTATTAGAACTTTCATAAATTTGATTAGTGTCATCGTCATTGATTAAATCCATAGTGCCCTAAAAATTGATGCTTGACTATTCACATGACACTTATATATTACCCTACTAACCTTCACATCCATAACTATTAACTGATATTTTATGAAAAAGTTCTACAAATGTTGGTTTACTTCTAATCTTCAATTTCCTCAATCTTGTTAAGAGATTTGAAGTGTCATACTAGAAACTGGTTATGCTAGGCCTAATTGTCCTCCAGTATGAATGTAACACCCCGACAATTCTAAAAATTATTAATAATACCGCAGTAGATTAAGAATTTACAAAATATCAAAATTTTGATTAAAGAATAGCTAATAGTAAACTTTAACTAAACCATTAAGTCATATATGAAATTAGTTAAGGTGGTTAAGTTGAATTAATATTAATTATGATTATTAAAAAAATAAAAATTAAATTAAATTAATTGAGCAAAGAAATATTTATTTTGACTAGATGATTGGGGGAAACTTTTAATTTTTGGGACCATCCACTTTAACAAATAAGAAAATGAATATAATATAATATAATATAATATAATATAATATAATATAATATAATATAATATAATATAATATAATATAATATAATATAATATAATATAATATAATATAATATAATATAATATAATATAATATAATATAATATAATATAATATAATATAATATAATATAATATAATATAATATAATATAATATAATATAATATAATATAATATAATGTAATGTAATGCACACACACACATATAAGAGAGGGATTTTTAATGTGGGTACCATATGCTTTTAGATGAGGAGATTATGACCACATATATATATAAGAAAAAAAAAGAAAAAATGTAAGCAAAAAAGGTGGCCTTTATCTTTTAGAACCTATTCATACTCAACCACCATTCATCTTCACCCCACTGATGGTGACCCTTGGTAGCAGGCCTGTTCCATTGCCGTCGTCCTTTCCTCCACCGGAGATCGTACCACTACCATTTCCCCCTCGTTTTGCTATTTTTCTTTTAAGTCATGATTCCTCATCTCTTACCAACCAAAGCTTTTTCTCATTCCCTCGATAAGACGTGATAAAAAATGGCAACATGAGTGTCACCATTGGATCTTCTGAGACCGGGTGCTCCTCTCTATGCCCACCAATCGTGCTCACTAACCAATGGTAGAGAGATTGGGGATGGGTATGTTGAGAGTTTTTAGGGAGGATTTCAGCCAAAATTGACAGCATCTGAGCACGTGACCACCTACTGTGGGTCATTGGCACTCTGAACTTAATGTCGATAGTAGCGATGCATTATCGCCGAAGCTCCAACGGGACAAGTTTTAATTTGATAGAAAATAAGTTAAAATTAAAGTAATTGGCTCCAATTAGGTAAGTACTCCATTAAATTTGACCCTTCTTCTAATTATTAAGATTATGTATTAGATGAATTTGGAATTTTTAGGTACACTGATAAAATAAAATTGGGAACCGTTAAATTAAGGGTTTATGAAATTAATTGCATGATCAAATAGCTTAATTAAATTTATAGAGATAATGTTACATTTAATAAATTATCAATGCTATGTGCTTTTTATAAATTAGTCTAGGGCCTTGCTAATTGGCATGTACATGGTAAATTTTAATGCAAATTATATTAATAAATAAGATCTTGCTTGTCCAATTTGATAAGTATCATTCAACATGATATATAATAATTCATGAATATTATCGAGGTAGGAAATTTAGGCTTTTTCTCGTTTAAATTAATGGGTATTTTTTAAAAAAATATAATGTTCAATGATTTATAGATATAACTAAAGCAAGTATACATATGAAGTTCAACTTGGCTTAAGGATATGCTTACATAAGTTAATGGTAGTTAGGAACTTATTGTCTAAGTGAATTTAGAAGATGTAATCATGTGGTCTTGGGTTATTGACTATGATAATTAGAAATAAAAATGAAAATTTTGAATGAGAAAAAGTATGATTAAATTGGAAATGAGTGTTTAACTAACCAATTGCTAATAGGCTTGAGATGGCCTATGAATATATTATATTTATTTTTTCATTTTTTTTATTATGGCATAAATAGTGCATTGTATGAGATATGGCAAAGTTTGTGATACCATGCTTTATGATAATAGAGATGATGAAAATGATAAGTACTATGGATATGTAATACTAATATATATGATACTATTTATTTTGTTTAATGATAGATAATATAAATATGTTGTGTAAAAAGTGCAACTGGCTGGAGATTGTATGGTTTAAAGAAATTAATAAGGATGGCATAAATGGAACTAATCAATTATGCTAAAGTGCCTGTAAATGGAATAAGATTTTGCCAAAAATGTTTGTAAATAGAATGAATGATCGAAATTTTTCTTTAAAGCTAGATAAAATTATGTATATTATATGCATATAAATGTAAGTTACTGTGTTAATTATTAATCATTAAATTGGATTGTGAATAAATATAATATTATATATATAGTAAATAAATAACCATGATGTGAGATAGTTTTAAGCATATTTAAGTAAAAATTTATATGATAAATTACATGTAAAATATATATATATGTGTGTGTGTGTGTGTGTGTGTGTGTGATAGAAATCAAATTATGCAAATGAAATTTATTTGACGAAAAGTGATGCGAAATGGAAATCTGAGTGTGTATTGTATACAATTTGAAATCATGAAAAGGAAAGGGAATGCTGATTTTATATTTGCTTTTAGTTGTCTAGAAAGGAATTGGAGTAATAGAATAAGGTTGGCATGCCAATTAAGGAGTCTAGCAGTACTGCATCATAAGGTGTTTATAGGACTGAATGGCTCTGAAAGCTCGATTTTAGTGTATTGTAAGCCCTAATTTTGACCTTAGTCGAAATTCATGATTAAATGAAAATATTTATGATTAATGTTTAATTAATTAAGAGAAATTTAATGTTGGGTCAAAAGGGCAAAGTGGTAAATTTAATTATTTTATGTAGGTAAGTTATTAAGCATGATTAATTTTATAAGGTTCCAATTGTGATTAATAAGAATAGTTTTGGGGATCAATTATATAAAGAAGAAATGTGATGTTGAATTTAAGAAAGGAATAAAGAAGAAGGGACATCTTTTTACAAGCAAATTTTTGGAGGATCAAAAGGGAACTTCTCCTTTCCTTTATAAAGTCTAAATTCATGCATGTAGGAGAGAGAAATGCAAAGATTGGTTGTGTTCTTGGTGAGGAAAAAATTTGAAGAAAGAGAAGCCTTCTTCTCTCTTTCATCTCTCATCTCTTTCTCTTTAAAATTCTTCCTTACATCTTTAAGAATTTCAAAGGAAAATTATGTTGCATGCTAAGTGACTTTGAAGTTTTGTAAAGAAAATTGTAAGGTAATGGTTTCATCTCTCATCTCCTTCCTTCATCTTCTTTCTTAAAGTTTTATAATGAAGAAGAAATTTGGGTTTAATGCATGGATGTATGAATATATGTATTAGAAGAAGGAGAAAGAAATAAGATTAAAGGCAAGGATGTTTCAAGGGAGTAAAGTGAAGAAATAGGGCTTTGGTCAAGGTATGGGATTATGGTGTGCTAATAACAATGATGGTCGATTAGGGTTAATTTTGATGTAAGCAAAGCTTAATTAGGAAATTACTCAATAAAATTTTGGATGTGTACAAATGAATATGTTAATTGGTTAAGAAATTTTAAACCCTTTATTAACATTTAATAGTTGAATGGAAAAATAAATTGTGAGGGATATGTGTGTAAAATTAATCCATAATTAGGAAAATTTTAAATTTAATTTATGTACATCAAAATGCTTTAAAATTCCTTTGCTATCAAAAAATCTGTATTTGAGCTCATCTGACCTAGTGAGCTTATTTTTCTAATAGCTGGAGTTATAGATATGAAAATTAGGTAATTCAAATTGTTTTTGAAACTAGACTCCTATATCTACCTTTTCCATGCAGAAGACCAATCCTAAATCTGTCTCTAAACTTGTCTAAATTTTGGTTGAAAATCAGAATTAACTGTTGCCCTATCATTGGAACAGCCTTATGTAATTTCCAAATATCTTAAGTTGTAGATATGATAATGAGATGATTTTTATTGTTCTAGAAATGAGACATATAGGAGTAAAATTTTTTAAAAGGAATTTTGTTAAATTTTATGCCTATTTTCCTTTGTGAATTTTCTAAATCAGATTTTGGTATGATGAGCTACTGTTTTGTGTCAACGAACGGGTTGTAGTATTTTGGATGTAACTCATGGTAAAAAGGTCAAAATGCTATGGGAAAAATTTATGGATAAACTATACTTATAGGAATACAACTTTCATGAATAAATGTTGGTCTAATTATGTAATTCTTTTAATCTACGAATTTTTCAAACTCTTTTTGATAGAAATGTACTTTTAGACGGTTTATGATGATTGGGTTATAACTCCTAATTTACTAGTCCAAACTGAGTGGTATTTAAAGCATGAGAAATTAGAGACATAAATCTTTGTTTGTTTAGAAGGCTAATTTGGATTAATTTATCCATTTAGTACGGTCAATTTGAGACGCAAAACAAATTAGAAAATCTTCCTATCCCATGTTTTATAAGCTAATTCTTGATGTGTAAATGTTTTATAGGTAATTATATTATTTTTATAGTAATTGGATCATAAGATGAGAATATTGCTTGCTGTATATTATTGGTAAGAATAATAGTATTATAAATTTATACATGACTATAGGTGCATGATATATGTATATGACTAAAAGGTATGATAATACCATAAAGTAGATCTATGTGCATATGTGATTAGGCATCAAGCCCACGAACAAGCTTATTGATTATTATTTATTTAAATGGATATAATATATGTTTTGATTACATGTAATGCTTATATGTTAACATGTCAAAGCAAATGACTATGAGAATACATGTTCATATATTAGAGATGGTATATCTATGTACATGATATTATATATATACCACATGTACAGTAAAAGCTCAAGCATGATAAATAACTTGAATGTGAATAAAGTATTTCCTACAATTAAAGTTCAATTGTGGATAGATAGGCATGCCTATAGGGATAGAGTTGTAGTAGCTAGAGTTTGGCCCCGTTTGGGTCTACAGCTGGCTGATTAGGTTTGGATCCACTGAACTTGATACCTACGTGTATCCAACATTCTTGTTATCCACTTTAAGAAGTTAGATAGGCTAAACTCCAATTATAAATGTGGTTATAGAATTTGAATTTAAACATGAAAGCTCATATGTCATTGTTGAACTATATGATTTGTTTTAATTACAGAAATTATATCTCAAGTATAAAAGCTTATAGTATATCCATTAATCACATGAAATATGTATCTTAAGATATATATTTATCTCTATTACTTTATTGATTATGTTTTGAAATGTTGTGAGAGTTAATAATTTATTTATGATTGATATCTTATGTTACAATTGATTAAAGGTATATGATTCAGTAATACAATTAGATTATAGACTTAGGGTGTTACATGTATGATATTTGGGTTTTGGACTAAATGGCTCCGAGAGCTCGGTCCTGATATGTGAATATCTAAAATTAAGAAATGATAAAAGATATGTAGACATGAATATAACATCTCGATCATTCATAAATATATACATAATATGCATAATTCTAATTACACCAGGTTATACCAAATTATATAATACACATTAATCACAATACAAATTATATAAGTTAATTAATAGTATTTGTTTAAATGCTTGTACCAAATTTTATTCTCTTATTCAATTTCGGTATTTGTCCTTAGTATAATCTAGTGGAATTGCATCGAGCTGGATAAGCGAGATTTTAAATATAGAACCGAGTTTTCAGAACCATTTGGTCCATTACAATAAATTATAAACGTTGTTGAAATAGAAATTTGCTAATTATTATATTTTATGTACATTTGTCGTAATTTATATATCAATTTGCTATTTCTATCATAAAAAAAAATTAACTTGCACTAATTAGTAAGCACATCTTCAAAATTAAAATTTAATCTTACACTAATTAAAAAATTTTATCATTCTATGCAACAATTTCTCTAAATAAAATAATATTATTTATATATATGCACACACTAGTTATTCTGTAAATCTTCTAAATTTAAATCTTAATTCACTTATAAACTCATGTTAATAAAATAATTTCATGCTTTTAGTATACTATTTTCTAAAAAGTAGAACATCATAAATAAAAAAATTATATAAATTTATTATACTAGTTAGTCAATGAATCTTCTAAATTAAAATTTACACTCAATTATAAACTCATAAAAATTTAACATATTTTATCTTTTTATCTACTATTTTCCTAAAAAAAAAGATAATAAAATATATAAAAAAATATATAAATTTCTTAGATTAGTTATTCAATGAATCTTCTAAATTATAATTTTAAATTAGTTATAAACTTATAAAATGCAAAGAGATTTAATAAATTTCATTATTTTTCTGAAAAAAATTATATAAATTGTTTGTAGCAATTAGTCCACTAATCTTCTAAATTAAAATTTGAACTCACTTATTAACTTGTGCAAATTATATATATATATATATATATATCATTTTACTTTACCATTTTTTTAAATAACATGACATTATATACATGCAATTATATATATAAACTTTTTACACTAATTACTTTATTAATCTTCTAAATTTTTATTTTAATTCACTTACAAACTCATGTAAATTCAATGAATTTATATCATTTCACTCCAATATTTTTCTAAAAATTAGAGCATCTCAAAAATAAATAAATAAATAAAGTATCATAAATGAATTTATTACACTAATTGCTTCACAAATCTTCTAAATTATAGCTCATGAAGATAAAATAACTTGTACATTAATGGAAAAAATGATGTTATAAATCTTAACTACATAAATCTATTATAAAAATCAATAAAAAAATTATATTACTTTTTCTATAGCAGGAAATATGAAATAATCTTTTAAACTATTCTAAAGACTAAATAGGATTTGTGATTTATAAGAGAAGAGAATCATAGTAGATTTTATACTTTATAAGAAGAAACAATTAAGGAGGATTTATGATTTCTAAAGGAAGAGAATAAGATATATAAGGTGTTTATAAAAGATGGAAAATGATATGAGAAGTAGAAGTAGACTTCATAGAGGGTTGGATTTGAAGTGTAAAAAAAATCTACACAAATTTTTTGAAAAAATAAAAATTTTATTTTTTCATTTTAGTGTTCATGGGTGCTACTATAGTGTTACCGTGCCGACAATAACACCTATAAACCTGCACAGGTTTTATTAAAAAATTAAAATATTTTATCTGGTCAAATCATACAGAGTTTGACAAAAACCGACATTGTTAGTTTCGATTTTTGACATCCAAAAATTAACATAAACAATGTCGATTGTTGTCAAGCCTATGGTTTTATTTTCTTTAACCATTGTGAATGTGATTATTGTTATTAGGATAGCCTTGAAGTGGAATTGGATTATGACAATCTGAAGAGAAGATAATGAAAAGCCACGAAGTAGTCCTCATCTAAAGCTGCTTTTCAGGATCACCTTGATGAAGATGATGATCCCACCATTTTTCTAATTATTTGTACTGTAACACCAAAAGCTAAAATTTTAATGATAAAAAATGGGTCAATTTTCTCTATGGTCACTGGACTTACGTCTAATCGTCCAAAAGTAGCTGACTTATTTTTCATTACTTAAATGTCACTGAACTAATCACCTTTCTGTAGAAAAGTCACCTTGACCAATTGTCGGTGATTACTCTTGTCAAAATGCTGATGTGGCACTTCACGTCATATGTTTGGACACACGTACTACAAGAAAATTGCAATTTAGCAACAAAAATTAGCAAAAAAAATATCAATTTTTTGTTGCTAATAAAAAATAGGAACGAAAATTTCGGTTGCTAATTCGGCAGTTGCTATTTTTAGCAACGAAAATTGATTTTCGTTGCTAACTTCAACAATCCAAGATTCGGTGAATTGGTCAATTTTAGCAAGGGAATATAAGTTTTCGTTGCTAAATTAATAATGAAAAATGGTTTCTGTTGCTAAATTCATTCATAGGTAAAAAAAATTAACGACGATCTTGTCTATCGCTAATCCGTCGTTAAAAATGATTACAATTTTTTAATTATTAATGCCATTATTAGATTAAGCTTGGAATTCTATAAACAAATTCAAAATTTTTATCCAATTTCTGAACATCATAAGTACAAAATTATGAATGCATAAACTGATCATACAACTGCCCAAGTAGAAATATTTAAAAATACAAATTTATAGGCATGTTAAAACACCTCATTCATCAACTGCCCAAGTAGAAATATTCCAAAAATGTTCTTATTATTTTACTTACATAGAAGGTAGTAACACTTCAGGCAGAATCACTAGGGATAAGCTTGATCCTCATTCTAAATCTACCAAATAAGTACTTCACCTTGGAAGCAAACCCAGCTCCTAAAAATTCAATAAAATAAACATATATTTTTTTATTGGTTTGACTATATAATATAATGTTTAATTAACCAAATTAAAATAATAAGAATAATAAAATAAACCTGAATTTTAGTCAAGAATGAGTTTGATAGCTCTACCTTCATCAAATTTCCTAATGTGTGAATCATACCATGTGACTTTAAAATCTTGAAGGAAAGTTGCTGGTCTACCTGAAACCGACATACAAAATCACATTAAAAATGCATATAATTCTTTTTTTACAGTAAACATGCATACAATTAAAATAATTTTCAAACCTATCAATATGTACCATCAACATTTTTATTAATCTGGTGAAAAAAAAGTGCTCATGAGATTCAAAACAAAGTGTAAATTTAAACTAAATACAAAGTTGTTATACTCTATAAAGAGTACAAGGAACACAACCAATTCAAAGACATCTGCATCAAATTACAACCTAAATGCAATTCATTAGCAACACCGTATACCCAGAATCAAGACTTGCACAGGTAATGATGGAATCAAGGTAGACCATTCTATACCTAGAAAGTGGAAAAGAAAAATTGACCTTCAAACATTTAATTTCTTGATCTTTAGCATCGTTTTGGGGAAGAGAAAAGCCATCGGGGTTTGGGATACTAGGAACAGACTTATTATTGATGAAATGAATTGGTTGTTCCTAAACGGCCTGGGAGTGGAACTAAGAAAATTTTAGGCCACCACCATGATGCTATATCTATATAAAAACATCCAGACAAACATAATATATTTTAAACTAAACCATAATGATTTATAAAGTTCAGCGTTTAATCATTGCAACAACAATTATCAGATCTTGGGGAATGCTTAAAAGTATTTATCTCCACCAATATGAAATTACCAAAAGTTACATGACTTTTTTTTCTGTTATAATGATAGAGATTTCATTTACCAGCCAATAGTTAGTGTAATGATATGAATGCTAAACTTGTTATGGAAGCTCTAAACAACAGTAAAGTGGGTAATTAAATATGATTAGAAATCACTAAACCATGATTAGTGGCATATCACTTAATAAGAATAATATGGTTTGCAAAATTAGTCCATCATATAAGAAAATAATAAATTTAATTTGCAGATTCCAAGCCGCAAATCAAAAGGAAACAAAAACTAATTTCAGAAGCCAGTAATAACAGTTTGAATAATTAGTGGTTCTTTTTTGAATTAAAGCTTCACTAAACATGAAAGTTAAAAAAATAAATTATATTAATGAAAAATTATAATAGTATTAATTACCTTAACAAGGCTTGAGTTGTGAGATTTAGAATCGAAATTTGGATTCAAACTTGACCCTCCTCTTTCCTTCAACAGCTTTCCTAATTTCACACACTTCTTTGAAGAAAACTCTTTCAAAACATCTGAGAAATTAAAACCAAATTAATTAAAAAACAACAGAGAAAAACAACCAAAATGTAAATGAATTGGTACCTTCAAAGATGACAAGGCGATAGACTTGGCCAATAAGAAGAGTATCATCAGGTCGAAGAAGCTTAAGGTGCTTCAATGGCAGACCATTCTGAGAAGTTTTGGCAATTGGAGAAGAAACAAGAAGAGCAACATAATGGCCTGGATTAGAATTCATAATTTCATGAGCACTAACAGACCAGTAAATCCTTTGATCTTGTTTCTAGGATGTTGAATCACCACTATTGCAGCTTCTGCAGCTTGACAATTTCCCACATCAAATCAATTTCTGCATGCTACACAAATCAAAACAATTTCTAAATTAGCTATTAGAACGCCGAGATACCATGGAAAATAACAGCGAGTTTTAATTTTCATATGTAAAAAGATTTGTAAAAAAAAAAAGAACTTTAAAATGTTATATTACCTATAGTAGAAAGCTTTCACTAGAAGCGCTCAATAACTGGAGAAGAAACTTAGGCCTGAGCTCGAAGGCTCAGAGGCGAGTGCCAATCAACTCCATAGCTCTAGCGTGAAAAAGACAAACATCTTAAAGGCCAAAACGCCGACGAAAAGGCCAAAGAACGAGAATTAAACAACAGGGAAGGAAGAGAAAATGACATAGGGGAAGAAGGTCTAGCGAGAGAAGGTGAAAGTGAAGAAAGAAAGGAGATTATTGAAGCGAAGCAAGACCTGAGTAAAGAAGAAGAAGAAGGAGTAGGTATGACTCGCTAGGGTTCCGATTCAAACACAACAACATGAAGATCAAAGAGAGGTAGAAACAAAGAGGTGATTTTGTGGGGAGAGAAGCAAGAAGCAGAGGAAAAGAGCAAACAAAAAGAGGCAAGACATTTTATACCTAGGGCAACATATATGCAAAATACCTAAATGCCCCTAAAATAGCAACCGAAAATGATTTTCCTTACTAATTAGAAACGGAATGTGTTTTTCATTCCTAAAATAGCAACCGAAATAACATTCCGTTGCTATACTAAAAAAATTATTAAATAGCAATGGAAAATAATTTCGTTCCTAATTAGCAACGAAATATAAATTTCATTGCCAAATAGCAACGGAATATAAATTATGTTGCTATTTAGCAATGGAATTTCACTTCCGTTGCTAATTTAGCAACCGAAAATATTTTTCGTTGCTATATTTCATTAAGAATGAAAATTAGCAACGGAAATCCAATTCTGTTGCTATTTTTAATTAAAAATAAAATTTAGCAACGGAAATCCAATTCGATTGCTAAAATAGCAACTGAAGTGAAATTTCGTTGCTAAATAGCAACGAAATTTTTTTTCCGTTGCTAAATTTTCGTTCCAAAATTTTTCCACCATCTAATGGCGCCATATTTAGCAATGGTTATATATTTCCATTGCTATTTTTCATTGCTAAATTTTGGCACTAAAATTTTCCCCCTTTTTTAGCAACGGAATACCGCCATATTTTATTCCGTTGCTAAATATAAAAAATTAAACCAAATTTAGCAACGAATTTGATTTTCTGTTGTTAATTAGTAACACAATAAAAATTTTGTTACTAAATTAGCAACAGAAATAATTCTGTTGCTATTTTTCGTTGCTTTTTGATATTTTTTATAGTTACGTGGCACGACATGTCATCAGCCAAGTCACCAAAAAAGGCTATGTGTGTCTAGAAATATGACGTAGCATGCTGATGTGTCATGTGATATGGCCTCTTTTGGTGACATGGCTACTGATGTGTCATGCCACGTATGTTCAGGCATATGGCATGACATGCCACATCAGCATTCCGGCAAGAATTATCGTTGAAAATCAGTTAAGATGATTTTTCTGTAAAAATGTGATAAGTTGAGTGACATTTAAGTCGCGAAAAATAAGTCAGTTATTTTTTAGCGATTAGACGTAAGTCCAGTGACCATGGATGAAATTAACTCAAAAAAAAATTCCATTTTATTACACTATGGAGAAAGACACCCTTCAAATTCCACCTTAGTTATTTGGATAAGTTCGGTTGTTGAAGTTTCCCCATATTTGCCATTTTTCAAAAATATTTGGTTAGTTTTGTCCTTCATTTGTCTTTCATGGCTTGACCTGCTTAGTTTTGTCTTTTAAAAGAAAAAAAGATCTTATCCCCTAAAATTTTGAGGTTCTTAGCTCATCTATTAGATTTAAATTAACGTATCAGTTAAGTTTATTTCAGTATTGCCATTAATTTTTTTTATTTACCACAAGATGGGCATAATATCAACTAGAGTTATAAATATATTTTTTAGAAATTTGATTGGAGTGCTTATATCCTTTTAGTTGAATAATAGCTACAAGCCAACTTCTCATGGTTCAGACATTTTAATCAAGGTTAAGCTTATGTAAAATGTAAGGGTGACAATTTACTCTTATGTATGAAAGAAAATTATTACGTGAGTATATAATTATAGAAAATTATTAACGGGATATTTTAGTAAATTATAATGAATTTTTTTTTAAATCAATGTTAATTAATGATTTTCTTAATATGTGTGACGAGTTGAAAATTATCACATTGAGTGGAACAAAAAAATTTATTATATTCGCGTAGAATGAACTTTGAGCTTAGGTAATAAGCTAATCTTTTCTTTCTTTTGTGTCATTTTATTTAGACAATAAGCTAATTTAAGCCTAGATAATTCTCATGGCATGGTTTTGTGAGATAAACTGTAAAATCAAACATTTTCGGTGAAATAAAAACTAATGAAATCAAAACGTGCAAGATGAAGTGTGGCACAATGTGTGGATTAAATTGTTTTTTAGTTGCTAATTTTTGTTAAAATAGTTTTTTTATGGCCTGTTGCATGGTGAGGGAGAGATATTGTTAAATCATGAGTTTTCAATAAAATGAAAAGTAATTGAAATCACAAGGTGACAAATGAAGTAAGACATGGGATTTGTCTTTCATGATGATTGCTAGTTAAAAACCACCACGGTAAAATCTCACTTACTTTTAAAGGAGTTTATATAAAAAATTTGTACATTTATTGTAACACCCCAAATAATATACCAGAAAAAAATAGTTAGTGAAATTGGAATAAATAAATTAAGTTTAATTTTAGGATACCCAAATAAACAAAATAAAATATAATGTAAATCAAAATAGGAATTCAAACAATTGGAATGGGTTTAAAAGGAAAATATAAAGGGAATTACGAGGGACCAAAATGAACTTTGGACATAAAAATCTTTTCTTTTCTCTTTCTTTCCCTTCTTTCTCGTGGTTCTGCCCTCCCTTCCTTCCCATTCCCTAGGGTGAGCATTCGGTCGGTTCGGTTCGATTTTGAACCGAACCGATTGAACCAAAAACCGAATTTTAGGAAATATAAGAATCGAACCGAAATTGATCTCTATAAAATCGAGAACCGAATCAACTGAAATAATTTTGATCGGTTCGGTTCGATTTAATCGGTTATGGGTCAATATAAGCTTATTTTTTATTGGACTTTTAACCTATATAGGTTCATAAATTAAATTAATTTATATTCAACAAAATAAATTCATTTAAAATAACTAAAATTAAAATAATATACATAAATTTATTATATTATATCTATAATAAATACTAATCAAAATATTTTATTGAATTTATTAAGAATTAGTTAGTTGAGAATTAATTCGTAAAAAATATTATAATAAAAAGATTTAAATAACTATTGTAAATATAGTCTTTTTTTAAGTTTAATAGTTCAATATTTATGTTATATTGTACGTACATTTAAATAATATTAAAACAATTTTCAGTAATAGGTGTTGAATTGTATTTTAATAAATGCGGATGTAGTTATAGAAAACTTTTAATTTTGATTGAATGAGTATTTTGAGGAATAATTCAACAAAATCAAATCATAATTTTTTTTAACTTAATTGCATAAATAATGTGCTAAGAAAAATTTTTATAATCATATTTGCTATTTTTCAGTATAAAGATGCTGAAATTTGACTTTTCTTTTTTTTTCAGTCTTAAGAAAATTAAAAAAAGAAATTTTATCATTAACAGGTGGTGGAAATTAAAATTATATTTGTTGATTAAAATATTAGTACCAAAATAAAAAGTAGTTCTTTGTTTATTGATTTTTATACATCGTTGAATATGAGGTTTTCAAATTCTAAGTAGTGACGTTTCTATCATAGTGAGTTGTTAATAATATTCCCGCATCACCAAATGGGAATTTGTCCAATAATTGAAATTTGAATTTATCAAAAATAAATAAATAAATAAAATTGAAAATCAACTAGCATGCATGCTTAAGCACTGGAATAATTTAAGCTACAGAATTGGGGTTGATTAATTTGCTAGTTCATGCAATTAATAATACCCTATAAACTATGCAAAAGGAAAAAAAAATAATTTTCTAACATATATATATATAGGTGGTCCAATTTTACCATTTCTCGGGATTGAACCTGTGACCTCAAGATATTCTTTATTCTTTCACACCACCAAGCCAAGCTGTACTCTCTGATATCTTAACACTATATATATATATATATATATACACAAAAACTTCGATCGATTCGATTTCTTTGATTTTTTAATTTTAAGAACTGAACCGAATCGAATAAATAGATCTTTTATTTCGGTTCAGAACCGAATGAATCGAAAATTGAAATAATCGAACCAAATAGACCAAAATTCATTCGGTTCGATTTTCGGTTTTGATTTGGTTTTGCTCAGCCCTACCATTCCCGATCTCTCATTTCCAGCAACCACCATCTGCCCTCGTCTTCCTTTCCTCTCTACCAGCAGCTACCGGTCCACCATCGGCCCTCTCTCCTCCACGCACATAGTAAGGGCAGTAACGTTCCTCCTTCCTTCTGCTATGTTTCCTTCTTGGTAGCTCATTCGTTGCCATTTTTGCATTTCATTGCCACCCACCAGAGCTTCACTGGCATCTTCCACCATAAACAGCAGCCAAGAGGTATAACAATAACCTTCTAAAGATTTAAAAACTAAAAGAAGGATAGTATGAATAAATTTGGGGGTTAGGAATTTAAATTTAATTTTCTTTACTTTTATCATCCCTTTGGGAAATTAACTTTAAATTAAGCTTAAATTTAATGTTTATTAGTTAAATTTCTCTTAAATTTATATATGTTATTTTGATTTAAGTCATTTGGTTTAAATTGATAATTATGTTTATTGAAGAAGATGGAGAAAAGGAAAGAAATAGAAGATTAAGCTTGATTTTAAGAAGCATTTTTGGAGAATTAAAGCTTGATATTTACCATCAAAACAAAGGTTTGCAACCACTAAATTTACCTTTCCTTAATTTTTATATATATTTTATGTAAGATAAAGTTTATCATAGGATATAGGTTTGATGGAATAAATTTAGAAGTCATAAATTTAGTGAATGTGAGTTATTGATGCATTGTTGGGTGATAGATTTAAGGATGTATTTGAGGGCTATTCTTGAAATTTTATATATGACTAAAACATTGCGCTGTAATTTGGGTAAATAGAGGGTTGTTCTTGAAATTAATTTAAAAAGAAGATCTTAACAGTTAAAAAATTGTTTCAATTTCTGATAAAATGAAAGTATTTGGTTGACATAATGAGGGTAAAGGTGAATTTAAATTAAAAGTGCATTATGTATATTTGAAATAATATAAAATCAATGCTTACTTTATAAGTTTAACATATAAATGTATTGTCAACATACCTCTAGCTATAAATGATTAATTTATTTGGTGATATAAGGTATTATAATGTGAGTTACTTGTTGGTGCATTAAATATTAAAGGTGGAATACAAAAACTGTTGAAGGGAATAACTTAACTAGAAATTCATATATCTCAGTATGAAAATAGTATAGCTCAAGAATTACAACAATAGTAGGATGTAAAGATAATTAAATGTGAATTATTTATGATATGAGCTTGAAAAGCTCATAATTATTGTGTTGTAATGTATAGTTTTGTTTAGTATTGTGTTTATTATTTTTTTATTTTATCTATATTTTGTTGCTTTTATGTGTTTGGTATGTTTTTGTTTGTTTTATTTGTTTTGTAGGAGAAGGGAAATTATTAGAGAATTAAAGGAATCAATTGGAAGGAGGAGGAAAGGAATGAGAGCTATAAGGGCATTGTCGCGAGCGCACAATGCAAGAGAGCTCGCAATAGAAAGCGGAGAAGAGAGCCAGGCCAGCAGAAGAAGCATGCATTTTTGCAAGGGTGACAATGAAGGAAAGGTCATGACAGCCAGCGAAGCCAGCCAAAGCATGGGCGTGCCTTATCGCGAACGCGACAAGCGTCGCGAGCACAATACAGGATGGATGAGCAGTTGTATTTTTAAAGAGATGCAATTTTTCACTACCAAATGGAACCTTTGTGAAAAGTCATTTTGAAGAGCCATATCTTTTGGGGAGGCATATATATGCCAAGTGAACAGATTTTAAAAGGAGATGAATTTTTAGAATTTGATATTGTGATCTTAAGAACAATAATATTTTTTAGTACTTCATTTTTATTTTTTCATGACTTGAAGATGGAGACAAAGCAAGGGAGAAGACATCTTTTGTGAAGGGAAAAGGGTTGAGAGATTCCCTTCTTCTTGTTCTTAATTTTATTTTTCTTACTTGCAATCTTTTAAATGAATATTATGTTGGCATTTGATTATATATGAAAAATTTTATATTTCCATTTACTTAGTTAATCTTTGAATGTAGAATTTGCTATTAAAATTTTATTAGTATCACTATAGGTTAAGGAAAAAAACCTTAGATCGCAATTCCTTTTCTGAAAATCAACATAATGGTTTTAAATAAGGGAGTTAGCGAGAGCAACGTCTTATTGAAAGTTAATAGGAAATTCATTATCGAAGCATAGTTTGAGAGATCACATGTGGAGATAATTGCTATAGGTTGGTAGTTGATCTTAAAATGTGTAATTAAAATCAACTAGTTCATTAACGAGAGTTGAGAATTAGCATTTTAATTGCATGTTTTAGGGAATCTAATTCATGTCGAGAGAGTGGATTGAAAATTTATTCCAACTTGGCTTACTAATAAGATTAAAACTTATAATTAAAATAATGGTATCAAGTGCATGATTATTCAATTTTATTATATTTATTGTTTTCTTTGATTATATTTAACTAGGATTTAATTTACACAAAAAGGTAGTTTAGAATTAATTTCCACTTACAAACATCATAAACAAGATTAAAGTTGAGTAGTAATAGTGGGTAATTTAAATCAACATTTCCTCGTGGGATCAATATCTGAAGTACTATAACTGGTACACCGTATACTTGTGGTATTTAAGCTTTTAGAAAAAGTGATATCAATTTGCTAGTATATAATATTATTCAAAAGTGAGTACATTTATGAAATAACGTGTATTTACATGAATGAGATGACTGATGATTAAACCGAGATTTGAAAGGTGGCAAAGAAGTGCACTATGGTAAGAGTGAATGTAATTGACATGAGTTGTAAAAAAGAAAGTAATAATAATAATGTAAAGAAATTGTTACTTGCTTATATTAATGCATTAAGAAATATGTGAGTATATAACGGCATTAATGCCCTTTGAAATAGTAGGAAATCTTGACGAGGATAAAATTGGTCGACCATGGGGATGAAATTCTAATTGATAATATGGATAATGGTATTTTGCATTATAGATCAATAACTCACTATCAGGTGTAAAAAAGGGCAATGTCAAGTTTTGACCTCTTTCTACATCAAAATTGGAGTGTAGTGTCATGTCTCAACCACTCTAATTCAAAACTGGCTATATAAAGGAGTGTAGTGTCAGGTTTCAACCACTCTAGTCTAAATAGGCCAAAAAGGCCTCAGTTCCGCATATCCGTTAGATAATTCCTTAGGGTTACTATAGGTAAGGAAATATTATCCTTAAAAATGAATTTAATGACATGTAGTAATATATATATATATATATATATATATATATATATATATATATATATATATATATATATATATATATATATATATATATATATATATATATATATATATCTTTGTAATTTTAGCAGGATTCGGCATATTTAATTGTATGAATAACTTGAAAAATTAGTTTTATGCTTCAAGATAAGGGTAATTAACTAACAAGCTTAAAATCGTATATATATTTTTCTATTAAATATAAGTTTGATGATTCCTATCTATTGAAACAAAAATATTATTCTTTATGGAAAAAGTAAGATTAGTGGTTGCCATTAAGTATTGTGTTTAACGTGTGAAATTTTTATTTCTATGCCTAGATATATAGAAATTTTATGAATTTTGGACTTTTAGCAAATCAAAGATCTACTAGGATGTGAGGAGGTTTTCTTTTACTTTGGCTTAGAATTTAATTTTAGCATTTTGGAGATTTAGATGCTCATGGAATTGTAGATGGCTTCCTAATTGAAAATTTTTGTATCATAATAGTTATATTATTATAATTGTATTGAAGAAATGGTTGATGATATTTCTTATAGAAGTGAAGTTTATAATTTAAAATGTTTAATTTCTTTTATATTATGGATGGGTTTATTGTTGTATTGTGATGGAATGAGGAGGTTGGGATATAAATTAAGTATTATTTGGATGTTGATGTAGTTGAGCATTGTGTTGGATATTATAGAAGTGCGAATTATCTTTTGTAAGCAGGGTGGATAGAGACCCATATCAGAAACTTAGCCCATTTTTTTGTGAAAATATTGAGAGTTATAAAATTTAGTATGAATAATGATATAGAATCTAAATTTTATTTAGATTTATAGATTGTGTAACATTTGGTATTCAGCCTATTTATCGGAATGGGTACTGGGCATTAAATTTATTTTTTTTGTTTTTAATGAAGATGGATGTAGTAAGCAGTTTATAAATAGAGTTTAATGATGCAGAAACAAGAAGGAAGAAGATAAAATGAAAAACAATAAGGAAATTAAGAGGTAAATTTGAATTAAGAAAAGATATAATTGCCTGAAATTTAGTGTGTTGGTGTCAATAAAGTTAATCAATTTTTGATAAAATATGATAATAGTATTATCGAACATTGAAACTCCATGGAAAGAATCACAAGGCTCTAACTAAAAGAGAAAGTTAAAAAGAAGGTTATTTTTTTTAAGAATTTATTTACCCCATAAAGTGGACATTGTACATTATCATTTTGTATAAAGATACATAAAATCTCCTTTTATATATAGGAAATCATTGTTGTAAAAATTTCATATAATAATAATATTTCAGAAGGAAATAAATATTTTTAAAAGCATTTAAATATTTTACACTTGCTTTAAATATGTTTCCTGTGGAAAATTCTATTAAAATAGTTTTTTTGACCTGGTATTTCTCTTATTATCTCTCAACTAGTTTTTTTTTTCAATTTCCTCTAGAACTATTTTCTAATAAAGATGCCAAAAAATCCTGCATATATTACTTTTAAAGATATAAAAAAAAATTAGAAGAGCTGCTGGATTTTTATAAAAAAGTGAATAGAAAAATATTAATTTGCTGTCATGTTAGAAATCTATATTTTGTGGATTTCTAATTTCTGTTGATTTTTTACTACCTATTGTATATATAAAAACTTATTGAATCTTAGAGGATATGCCATTATATATATTTTGTTACTAATGTGGATGAATTATCTTTAATGACAGTGTCCATACACGCCTTAAGTTTTGTGTTATTAGAATTTTGCCCAACAATCTTAGGGATAATATAGATAATACATATAATTCTATCGCTCTTGCTACTGGTCTTGGTGATGTTGCTCATCTCGAAACTAATGTTGCTATTACTAATAGCATGCCCAACATCTCCACAACACTTCCTATAATGCCTACCATCCTATTTGCCAAACCTATCCTGGCATCTCCAAAATTGAAGTGTTTAATAGTGATAATTTTAAGAGATGGCAAGAATGGGTCTTCTCGATCTTAGACATGCATGGAGTGGGTTTTGCTTTTACTAATTCTAAGCCATCTATGTCTTCTCTAAATTAGAAAAAATTATGGATTTATGCAAATTAGGTATGTAGGCATACAATTATCAGCACTCTTTCTAATGAATTGTTTGATGTCTAATGCTCTTATAAGGAAGCAAAAGAGATATGAGATTCCATTGTCAACAAATACAGTGCTGCAGATGCTGGCAAACAAAAATTTGTCATTGGCAAATTTTATTGATGGGAAATGAGTCAAGACAAAGACATTAAATTGAAAATTAATGAGTATCACAAGCTGCTGGAAAATCTTAGATCTGAGAACATTTCCTTACAAGAGGACCTTTTTGCTAGTTTACTTATTGAACAACTTCCAAATTCGTGGAGTGACTATAAATAATAACTCAAATAAAAAAATAAATTGTGAGGCCCCAACATATGCCCTAGGAGAATATATACATGTTAAAATGGTATTATGATTAATATATGCTTGATTAGTCAATGTATTGTAGGATGGGACTTAGAGGGAATTGTTTTGAAAGAAAAAGGCAATATAGTAATTTCACCTTAGGGCATACATGTTTATAATTAGAAGGAAGCATAATATAGGGATACAATTGAAAGAAATGAATTAAATTAAGGTAGAAATAAGAGATTTAAAAAGGAGAAGGGAGCTAAGTGTAATTTATCTAAGACCTATAAGTGAGCCAATAGGATGAAGCCACTTAGACTCTCTAGAAATTTCTTGAGAAAGAAAGAAAAATCAAAAGAATAAAAAGAAAGGAGGGCTAGCCACTCTAGGGGACAAAAAGCAGCCATTTTTTTCTCTAAAATCAACTATGTTATCACAAAACAATATCCTTAATTTCTATCACATGATTTGTAAGGAGAGAGAATTTAGAGGTTAGGCATTTCTAAGGTAACAATTTCCTCTCTTTTTCCCTTTTTGTTCCACATGATAGGAACTAAATTTGAAGGAAAAAATAGATGTTTACATATGTGACTTATTACATGTAGAAGGAGAAGCAAGAAAGAGCAAGGAAAAGGAAGTTGAAAGGGATTAAAGAAGGTGCATCTAGTTACATCAATAAGGTATGGGAACTTTTGATACCTTTGCATGTGCTTACCTATGAAAATAAATTTAAAGGGCATGTTAGATGCATTAATGTGATAAAAACATAGTTTTGAAGTTCATTTATGCATAAGAAGTGAAATATGAAAGATAATCTTGGAATAGGAAAAGTTTGTCCTAGGGTTCATTTGACCTAGCAGGACTATTTTGATTATAAGTAGAGTTGTAGAACTTTAAATTGCGTAATTCTAATTGGAGAGTAAACTAGATTCACATATCTAAATTTATTATGCAAAGGTTAAAGTCCAGTTCTACCCCTAAGATAGTGAAAAACTAACTTAAAATATAGTAATGTTTGTTGCCTTGCCATTAAGAATAGAATGAACTACTTTGTGACTATCTTGAGATTTAGAAGCTCAAACAAAGTGATTTGTAATGATTTGAAAACTAGAAACATAGGAGAATGAATGTTTAGTAGGAAATTTTCCTAGATTACATTTTTTCTAAGTCCAAATTAACATACAAGTTGAACTCAAGAATCTGCCTTCACAAATCTTTGGGCAGAATTAATGGACACGGTAGAAGCTAATTAGTCTCCACCATGTCTACCATTCTATACTGAGAAGAATTAGAGCACATGGAAGAGACCAATTAGTCTACTTTATGTATATCCTTTAGTATCGACAAAGGCCAATGGACACAGCTGAGACTATTTAGTCTCTACCGTGTGCCTCCCTTGTTTAAACCCAAACTTGACTTTTTGATTCTAAATTGTCACCTAAACTTATTCAAATACTTTTATAGCAATTTAACCATGAAAATAGGGGTATTACATATCATAAAATACATATATGTAACATATGATAGAATTTTTGTAAATGCTTATAAAACGAACTTAAACTAAACATATGTATACAAATATACACATGAATAAATGTGATTAAAGGTGCTTTAATTGAATGAAGTGTGTATGTGTGTGTGTGTGTGTGTGTATATATATATATATATATATATAAATGTTACTATTCCTAAAGTTTTACATTCATGGTTAATGTTACACCTTTATGATTATCTATGGTTACTTGTATAACCATAAATGTACATTGCAATGAATTGAATAAAATGAATGAGATGAGGAGTAAAATGATTTAATTCCTACATATAGAACTTGGTTGTCGATAGATAGGCATACCTATAAGGTTTAGTTGTAGCTGCCACAGCTTAAGCCTGTTTGGGTCCATAGTTTGTCCCTATTTAGAGCCATAGTCTTAACCCCATTGGATCTACATATTTCATACCTTTAGGTATTCATAGGAATTAAATACTTACGGGTATTCATGTGATTGATACCTACGGGTATCTACAACACCTGTTATCAACACTTACAGAACTTAAGCAAGCAATCATATTAATTGATAATGAGATAAAGTATATGCTAATCAATAATGCAATATATGATTGAACATGTAACACGATATTTTCATTGTATTGTTCTTTCCTTAAGTTCATGATATTGTATTTGTAGTTAATATTATTGTTTTATTGTTACATCTTCTTCATTTATGTGTGCTTGGGAATGACCATTGTGAGTGGTTGTTAAATATCATTTATTCCCCACTAAGCCTATAGCTTAGCATGGGTGTTTATCTGTGTAGGTACTCAAGCAATGACTCTTCCACAGGGACTAGATCTACAGCAAAAAGGCCAACAACAAACCTAGAAAGAGTTTAAGTATGAAGTTTATGTTTTTTCTTTTGTCTTTGTAAATAACATTTTTTACTAAAAGTGTTGAAATGTAAAAGTAACAAAATGATTCTAAATTATGTAATGTATAATAGAGCATAATTACAAATTAATAAAAAATGATAAAGTACATACAAAATGTTCAATCTTATCATGAGATGTGTGCATAAAATAATAATATGCATAGTCATGTTCAATATGCTATGTATGACAATAGGAAAAAGGCAATTAGAGTGAGCATTACATTTTTGGTATTAGAGCATAGTTTAGTCGGTTCTAACCAATAGAAGTTTAGGGATATATATGTATAGATTATTATTTGTGTTGGCCTAATACATATGTCCTTATTTCTTATAGATAGTAGATCATAGAGGGATCTGGGGAAGCAGTAGAAGAAACTGCTGAGAGCAATTTGCCAGTGCAATCTAATCCCTCAAATCCAGAATCCTCAGCTTCCACTTGGGGCAAAATACCTACTGCGATCCCTGTGGAAGCATTGTCAAAGATCTCTTATGACATGGCTCAGATTTTGCAAAGGATGACTACACCTAAAGCTCTTATTGCAAAGATTAGAAAACATGGAGCGAAAGATTTTATGGGAACCACCCTTGAGGATTCTAAGAAAGCAAAATTTTGGCTGGAAAAAGTTAAATGAGTATTTAATGAAATTCAATGTCTAGGTAATCATAAGGTAACTTGTGTTGTGCCCTTACTTCAAGGAGCAGTATATGATTGGTCGAAGTTAGTGCTAAAGCAACCTCAATTACCCAATCCACTTACTTGGGAGTTATTTGAAGAAGAGTTTAAGAGAAAATATGTTACTGAAGCCTATAAAGAAGCAAAGTTGAGACGGTTTTTTAATCTAAAGCAAAAGGGGTATGACAGTAGCTGAATATGAAAAAGAGTTTAAAAACTTGAGTAAATATGCACCAGAACCAATATTAACTGAAGCTTTTAGATGCCGATAGTTTGAAGATGGTTTAAATGAATAGATTAAAGAGCATTTGATAAGACCTACATCTTTGCAACCTATGAATTACTATCAACTTGTGTAAATAACTATTCGAGTAGAAAAGTCTGAACTAGCTAAGAAAAAATGAGAGCAGAGAAGAAGTTTTGCTATAGGTGGCTCATCAATAGGAAAGAAACCAAAAGGTGCTGAAGGAAATCAACTAGCTGAGTATGTTAATAGTTTTACTACTAGAGGAAGACAATAGGGATCATCAATAACATCTAGATCCAGTAGAGAGATGCCAGTAGGATAGAGTGGAGAATTGCCACCAAAGTGATCTTATTGTTCTAGAAGACATTGTGGTACATGTAGGATGCTGACAGGTGCCTGTTTTAGATGTGGCAGCACTAACCACTTTATGGCTAATTGTCCAATGAATTAAGAACAAGGGTCCACTCCATAAGGTAGTAAAGGAGCTTTTAATGCACCCTCAACAATTAGAGGACGAGGTGGATCCAGCTAATTGAGATTCTAGTCTAGAAATACATATGAGATAGTTGATCTACCCATAGTCTCTATAGCTCCTACCCAAGCATATGCAATGAAGGCTGGTGAAGATCTAAATGCCCTAAAAGTAATATTGGGTATTTTTTCTCTCTTTAACATTGATGTGCATGTACTTATTGATTCAGGCTCTACTCATTCATATATTTGCATTAGGGATATAGGTAGAAACATGTCATCTGTGGATCGATTAAATTTTGATATATGTGTAACTAGTCCTTTGGGCTATAGTGTTTGTGTTAAAAGAGTATGTAGAAATTGTCTTATCATAATACAAGGGAAAGAATTTTTGGCTTATTTAAATGAGTTGCCATTTCATGAATTTGATGTGATATTGGGCATGGATTGGTTAACTAAACATCAAGCAATTGTGAATTGTGGGGCAAAGATAGTAATATTTTAAGATTTTGACGGCAAGGAAATGATAGTTTAAGGTATTTGGTCTAAACCTCTAACAAATGTTATATCAGCTATGCAAGCTAGATGCTTTCTTAGGAAGGGATGTGAAGCATTTTTAGCTTTGTTACGTGATTCATAGAGGGAGAAAGTAATTATTCATGATATACCAATATGTAACACATGTCGAAGAGCTCATTTTTGGGTTCACTCTCAAAGGCTCGTTTTTAGAGTTTGAGACCGAAAGAGGCTCATTTAACTCATGAATTGGCTTGTTCATAACAAAAGGGATTAAGTCCAAATTATTATTGATACTCAACCCACGAAGGTGTCTACTAATGGACCTAAAAGAGGTAGGTGTCATGGAGTCGCCACCCAATAAAATGTTAGGAAATGATTCTTGACCTTTTGATGCCCAAGTAGGGATTGGTGTTTGGGACATCACTCTTATTAAGCATCTTGGTTAGGTGTTATTTTATAATTGAATCTTATACTTAATCCCCTCTCCTCTCTCACACAATGCAAAAGTATATAATTAAATAAACATCCCAATCAATCATTAAAAGTAATAAATAAATAAATAAATCAACTACTTAAACTTATTACATAAGCAAATCATCCCACAAAGTAAGAATAAAATAATATACATACATAAATCATGGCAGTCGTTTGGGTTTGGAACATTAGTTCCCTCATGTGCATTTACAAAAAAAAAATCTTCTTTATTATGTTGTGTGGATTTGGGTTAAGAAACTGGACATTAGTCCATATTTATTAAAGAAAACCCAATTAATTTAGCAGAAAACATATTAAATACCTTTTTATTTTATCATGCACAAAAGCCCAAAATAATAATACATCCAAAATGAAATATCAAATAAATAAATAATAGCAAAAATTAAATAATAAATAAATCAGAAATAATAATAAATAAATGATAAAGAATAATTAATCGAGATAACTAGAGAGTAAAGATGATGACCAACTCAAGAGCATAACTTCCCAGGCAAAAATTGCACAAAACCCTTTATAACAAAGGTATTAAATACTCGAAAAAAAATCACATTAAAGGACAAATTAATTAGTATTCTCAAATAGCATGATAAAAGTAATTTTATATTTATTTTAAACAAATAAAATGAACTTAGGTACAAAATCACATCATACAGAAACAAAATCACATCAAATAATACACAAACATGATAGAGAGTAAATAAATTTGCAAACAAGATACATAAATACATAAAAAAATACTTTAAAATGCCCAAAATACACCCATGGATGCCCCAAACCAAGCGAGGGATGGCCACAAGTGAGGGACGGGACACGAAGATAAGCTCACGATGTCCCATCTATCGGGTGATAGATGACCACCTGTTGAGTCATCTTTGCATTTGTCACCTCTGGACAGAACCAAAATGCAGGAAAACCATGGCAAAATGCAATAAATGATAAAATATGAATCTATAGCCTTAAACATACATACTTGGGTCCTAAATCATGTTAAATCTAATTTATGACAACCAATCATGCATAAAATACAATAATATCATATATTTATAGAATTAAGAAAGGATAAAAAAAAAGCTTCAAAATAGACACCAATGGAGGAATCAAAAGGATTAATCATGCCACCTAATATGCTTTGAAACCTAAATTCTGACCACGTCTCAATTAATCATGCATAATCACTCAAATACAGTAATTAAAACATATTAATTCACATCAAACAACCGTCTGATTATGCAAATTAAATCATAGATAGAGAAAGTGAGAGTGAGCCTAGAATATTACCTTTAAGAGATATTCTGACTCTGTAACTCTTATAGTCCAGATCTCTTCTCCAATTCATGATCATATTTTTCAAAAGAAATTAATGAAATTCATTGTGTGTGTGTTTCAAGTAAGGATTGATAGAGCAAAAAGTTTAGAGAGAGAAAGAAATTCAATCTTCTTCTTTTCCATAGTAGCCTAGATTTTTTATTTTATACCTAGGAAAGAGTTTTGAGCTGGATTCCAAGTCAAAACTCCTAAATCTAGAGATCAATCCCTTTCAAATCCATAATCCAATCTTTTAAGATAAAAACTACTTTTTTAAAGATTTCAAAATGTGGGAATTTTAGGCTTCGAGCCAGTAAAGGGTGTCCTCAATAAGAGGCAGTCGTCCCTCAGCACTAAACTTGGAATTTCCCAAAATACCCCTTGTTTGACCTTTGTAGGCAAGAGAAACCAACAGAAAAGTGCTCCTTAGGTGACAGACTGCTATCTTCCACCACAAAAAGTCCAAAATAAGGTTTTTATAGACATTTTGTTAAAGCACTTGGAAATATTTGTAAATGCTCAAAAAATTATGAAAATCTTTGAGAAAATGTAAGAAATTCACGATCGAAGCTTCGAGATCCAAACCTATTGTCAGTAATATGCTATTTTCTCATCATCAAGTAACCTTGACCTAGGCTGCCTTAGGTCGTGGTGTCAATAGCTAGCCCCAATTTTGGGGAGCTAGTGCACTGGTGCCAAAGTGAGCCAAAATTCAGAGTTAAAGGAAAAAGATGCATAACTGAGGCTGTGAATATTTTTCCTGGTTAAAACATATAACCTCTAGGGCAGTGAGTCTCATGATTGGTCAGGTAATTATTGTCAGCTTGTCAATGTATTAACCTTAATTTAGGTAGTTAACATCAGTTTATCGATGTGTTAACCATAGTTTGGATAGTTAACATCAACTTATCGATGTGTTAATCCTAGATTGACTGTCTGATTAGTGCCTGGGGCACGTAGCATTGGGACAAATTGATTAACTTATATTAGTGCCTAGGGTATATAGAATTAGGTTATTTGAAAGCGTCTTATTAGCGCTTGGGCCATGCAGAATCAAGATGACTTAGTAGGGACTTATTAGTACTTGGGGCATGTAGAATCAATGTAGTTTAAATACGTCTAATTAGTACCTGGGGTATGCAGAATCGATATGACTTGATAAAGACTAATTAGCATTAAGTTGTTTTACCTACAAAATGAAATAAGTTTTTGAGTAATTGTTTTAATGTTGTCGATTGTGAACTAACTTTTATGTTGGTTGGTATTTTTGGTGGGTGCATTGTCCCTTCTTGGAGAGATATCCTATCAAGGAGATTTTTGGCAAACATGCATCTGTGAGGAGTCACTCAGATACTTGGAGCCATTCTTGCAAACTTTCCAGTGACTATGTCACCACTCTATAAACTAGGCACCAATGTAAGGAAAACCATCATCATCAAAGCTATTGATATGTGCTTGATCTTGTTTTACACTCTTTCACAATTTACTTTATCATTAGACTTTTGGCTCATGTCCAATAGCTTCTTGCTATATGGCTCTTTTATTTTGGCCTATCCAAGCAACTTCTTGTGATGAGGATGGGTGTCTTTATTCCCTATCATTCAAGGAGTAAATATATGTCCGCTATTGTGGTTTTGAGTGCCTGATGTGAGAAGTATTAAACATTAGTGCATTTTCTATTGAATCCAACCTTTAGGGCTTTTTCTTTTGCTTTGTTTTTATTTCTCTTTTATCTCTCATCATTACTTATTATTATATTTTACCATTTTATTCATATATTTTACTGTCAATTTTATCCCTTTTATTTCACTATTCGATTATAAGTGTCAAACATAAATGAAAGCAATAATAAATATAAAATAAATACACAAGCTGAATAAATGCATGTTTTAACTTTATATACAACAAAATTTTCTGAACAAAATAAAGACTCCTTGAATACAAAAAATGGATAAGTCATTATGAGGCCCCTGGTCCTCTACGATAGGTTGGCCCAGATGGGGATCTAAATGCTGATGGCCTGGGAGGTCTAGCTGGTGCCCCTGCCTATGGTGTCGGAGGGAGCTTATCATCATCTGGCCTAAATCTGAAGCAAAATCTAAGTAGTGTTGCTGTCAAAGGCTGTAGAACCTGTGCTATCACCTATTCCAATCTCTTTAAAGCCTAACCAACCTTAGTAATAGCTCTGGAATGGTACTCAAGGTATCTCATCAGATCCCCCCTCAGGTACCCAATATATCTCCTCAATTCCTCATCAGCCTCTTTCACAACCCGCCTAACCTTAGAGATCTTAGTCTCAATACGGGTACTTTGATATCTGAACTGAGTGATAGAGTCATCAACTACCTATAAGGTAGCATCAAACCTCTTCCCTATAGCTACTAAATTAGCTCTAATGCCTCGCACCTCCTCCTACAAAGTCTATATAGTCACTAGTAAAGCTTGCAAAGACTGCACCACCATAAGTACTATTTGTATTGTCTACTCCTGATGTCTACTGACTTCCTTTAATGTTGCCAACCTTCTGGAAATGTCATTAGATGAAAGAGTTGAGGATGTATGCACTGGAAATGGTGGAATACATGGCAAAGAAGAAGTCAATGTAAATGCCCTTGAATGCCCATAAGGTGGAGGAACTGAAAAAGTGAATGCTCTAGGATGTCCATAGAGAGATAATCTCCCTAGCTTTGCGGTTGGCGACCTCTAATGCATAATGAAAGATATAAGGTGTAACTACCCAGAAGATCCTGTAGATCAATCTACATACGAAACACATAGTCTAAGTCCATCTCTGCCCCTTATGGCTCATACGGCTCGTGAGGCTCATCTGCCCAATCCTCTTATTGAGGCAGCTATACTGGAGGTACATGTGGCTTTGTCGATGCCACCTGTGGTGGCTCATCCTGTATATCCCCCTCTGCAGGTGCCTCTGGAACTATTGTGTTGAGACCGCACCCTTGTTTGGTCTCTAGTACAATAAGCAGCCAGTACTCCCCCTTTTGCCTCTCTATGGGCTCTACTATACTCATAGTGACCATAGCCTATAAGTTGATATGTTCTAAACCTATCCTAAAGCATAAAACCTTCCATCTTTCTCAAGCATCATGTATGCTGGCACAGGCTGATATGGTTATAGACATGCAATCCTACGAGTCATCCTGCAAGAAATGTTAAATGTTAATTGATGTTGACCAGAATCGTAAGCAATCCAACATATCATAACTCAAAAGCACATCGGATTAAATACCTATAGTTAACCTATGCTAGGAGCACATATTAATTGGTATAAAAATAATACACACAACTGGTTATTCTAACAATAATGTTCGAAAAATGAGACACAATGCTTGTTACACATTTTATGAGAACCTAATAAAATTCGGCAACATTCTGGTTAGGAACATGACTATACCTTGCATGAAAAGAGAATTCAAACAACACACAGGCTGCCAAGGCCATCAAAAAATACAATTATCATAATATCATAGGTTTCACTCTTTTTGAGATAAAATTTTGGCAACATTTCGGCTGGGAATGAGACTGCCTCCTACACAAATAGAGTATTTAAATAATACACAAGCCATCATGGCCTCCAAGTAAAACAATCATAATGTTACATAATGTATACTTCATGCTTTTAATGAGGAATCTAATAGGAATTTGGCATCATTTTAGATAAAAATGAGACTGCCTCCTGCATAGAAAGGGCATTTAAGGCAAAGCAAAAAACACAAGCCGTCATGGCTGCCAAATAACACAATTATAATATTAACACAGGAAATTATACCTACTTGTAACCTTTTGGTGTAATTACAACTTACATTATAGTATGTTTCTAAGGGCACAAGACACGTAAAGATTACATATATTACTTGCTTAAAAGGAAGGCTACAAGTTTACATGCTCATACACCAAGTTCTTTGTTATGTACAATGTCATGCAAAAAAGGTTTGGCAATTAATCTACATAACTTAAACTACAAGGCAATATTTATTTCTAACTAACAAAAATAAAATACAAGTATAAAAGGTGCTCGCATCCATCATGCCTAAAGCTAAAGTTTTATAACCTAAATTATGTTTTAACTAAAGAGATAAAATGAAAAAGATAAATAAAACAAATAATACTTACTTATGGATGATGAAAAGGAAAAAAAAAAGAAACAATAGAAACATGACACTCTCTAAAATGTGCCTCACTCCCAAGAGGCTATAGGCATGAATAGCTCAAAGAATGGACGAAACACGAAGGATAAATGCTTGAGAAACTTGAGATAAAGCTTTGAAATCGGAAGTTACCAAAAAATGAAGGTGAAAAGCCATTTTATTCCGAAATTAAAGTGAGGGACGGCCTTTCCACCTGTCGCTAGCAATGGATGAGACTAAAGGACATCTTGTCCCTTAGGACAAAAAGACCAAAATGCCTCTCAAACTTGAATTGAGCCTTATTTCTTCGTTTTAACTTCTTTTTCTTCCATTTTTAACCATTTTCATCAATTTTCCATCTCTATCCATCTAAAATTAATTAACAACATTATTTCACCTTTTTTTATGTGTTACAACATTATTTTACAATATTTACAAGTATTGACTGTTCTTTTTCTACACATTGATGTCTAAAAGTTTGAAATACCCCTTAAAATTCATCGTGCCTCTTGAGGTAAATAAGTTTTATGTTTAAAACCTTCCAGAGATTGTATTTGAGCTATCAAGCTTTTGGATTCCTTGTAAAATGAAAACAAAGGAAAAAATGCAATAGTATGTATGCGTAATGCATGGGATATTTAAATGAGTGACTTTTGGCCTTTCAAGGGTGATAGACGAGCTACCTATGGTTTGCTCCTTGTGAGGGATGGTCGTCCATCATTGCTTTCTGTAAATAATGCTTCACTTTTCTTGGTTTTCATACCTTTGACCTTTCACTTTCTATGAGAACCTCTACTAGGTATTTTCTCTCTCTTCTTTTTTCTTTTATTTCTTCTTTTATTCCTTTTCCTTTTAGTCATTTATTTTTATTTATCATTCTTGTGCTTAGACTGCTGAGGAATTATCATTGCCATGACTACTGGACTTGATAAATTGCACCGACTATTGGATGACTTGAAAACCTAAAAGGACCATAGGGTAGCCCTATACTCCAACTTGAGGTTCCTGAGGAGGGTTTTTTTATATAGGAATTTGCTGCTCGTTGCCACCTAGTACTAGGATCTGAGGCTTCATGTGTTCAAATTCACTCACCAGGAGTTGTACCCTCTACTAAAGGAGTTTGCTGCTATGGTCGGTGTTAGATTCAAGCCCAATGTCCGATCTTGTTTGCAATCCCCTATTTCCTGATATCTTAAAGAGGTGGTATGCGCTCTCAACATTTTTCCTTCTAAAGTTATGGGTCTGGTTCCTTACGAAAGGATATTCCAATTGGAGCCATTAATCAAGTGCTAGTTAACTCTGATGGTGTGCCTACTTTACATTCTAATGGTACTGCTCTGTTGTTTCACTCGATGTTTGCTAGTTTATGCTGAGGATCCCATAACTAGTGATTACGAGCTATTTAGCATAGTAGATGGCATATGTCGGGGGTGCAACCCATTTCTTGTGGTTTTGGTAGAGACCATCATTGGTTTGGATGCTGTTCACCATAATCCTGACTCTTTTCTTACTAGTAGCCTCTGCTTTTCAAGTACATCCTTATTTTTGAAGGTAGTACACCCTCATGGGTTTTCATACTAGCTTTTCTTGTTAGAAAGCATGTCTTTTTAGATTTTCACACATTCCTTTGCCTCATTTTTGCATGAGATGAACCCAACTCACCCCAACGGCTTTTTTTTAGGTGTGGCTTCATGAGAAATTAAAGCTATTGTTAGAGCCTTCTTCTCGAGCTAAAGGTACTGGTACCTATCCTATGAGAAATATTATAGCCAGGCATCTATAGCACAAGTTTCTGATTGTCTGGGAGGGAGTTGATTAGCTAGGTAATTTTACAGATGGTGATATCACATTCAAGTGCACTTGGTTGTCTATTACCTCTGTGGTTAGGAATAGGGAGTCTAGATGCGTTCCTTTGTATAGGTTTCGTTGTGCCACTTTTTATATCGTTGCTCTCTATGTCTAACAATTTAGGTGGTTTATAGGATATTGTTAGGTGTCCACTAGGCTTCCGTGGTTGTACACTTAACTATTCCTTTTTTATCAAAATACTATCAAAGGGGTGTGGACCCAACTCCCAATAAAGATTACCATCCCTGACATTAGTGCTTGTGACTTTACCACTTCTGACTCTTACAAGTGATAGGTTACCAGTCCGGCCGTTGACCATAGACTCTAGGCTATTAGGCACCTGGATGAGAGAGAGGTGATATAGATAGATTAGATTGGATACTATTATAGATTATGTTTTTCATTTCTATTGGACATTTCACTTTTGAACTTTTGAAAGGGTACGCTACTTTTTTTACATGGATGAATTTATGATTACATGTATGACATTTATTTTTTTATTTAGTACACATGATCATCATTTGATATTATCCCAATAACACATATTATTCAATCTTGAAATGAAACTTTACTAGCATTAGAACTCCTGTCATCATTCAGCCCTCTCGAGTTTTCTTGATTGATTATTTTCTCTCAGCCTTTAATTTTTGCCTAAGATGCCTTTTTTCGGTTTTCACCCTAGCAAGGCACCTAATTTTAGCAATGTTATCAATTTTTTCAGTTTTCAACCCACGGGACATTTATTCTCTTCTTTCTCTTTTTAGTCTTTAGCCATGGAAACTTTTCAATATGTCGACATTTATTGGTTTCCTGAACTCATTGCCATCATATCTGACAAAATGGCAGTACCTTTGGACAATAGCTTTTTAAGGAAAATAGCTTTTTAAGCACAAAAGGTCCTTTCCATGTAGGTCTAAACTTGCCTCAAATATCTTAAATTTCCTAGCCTTATCTGCTTTGAAACACTAGGTCTCCCTCTTTCAGTGGGGTGTTTCCTAACCTTTTTCCAAAATGAGTGGACTAGCCTTTTCTAATGGACCTGATTGTGATAGTAAGCTCTCATTCTATCCCCATCTAGCAAGTTAAGCTATGGTAGTCTCTATTTAGCCCATTCTGTTTCTCGTATTTAGCCTCCAAAATGACCCTCAGAGATTAAGTGCTCAATTTCTACAGGTAGCACTACTTCTGTTCCATAGACCAAAGGAAAATGGTGTAGCCCTTGTCAAAGTTCTGGCTATTTTCCTGTATCTCTATAGTGTGAAGGGTAGCTTATCAGCCCAATCTTTATAAGTTCGTACCATCTTGGCCAAAATCCTTTTCACATTCTTATTGGCTGCTTTGACTGCTCCATTTGCTTGTGGTCTATAAGGAGAAGACTTATGAAGTTTAGACTTCATACCTAATAAGCATTTGCCTAGTTTAACTTGAGAACTGTAACCCATTAAAAGACACTACATGATGAGGCAAGCCATATCTTCATATCAAATTCCTCTCAATGAACTTAGGCATGTCCCCTCGCATCCACCTTTTTGAAAGATATTGGTAAAATAATCAATGGCCACTATGATGAATTTGTGTCCAATTCGAAGTAGGCAGATGTATCATACTCATGATATCTATACCCCATACAGCAAAAGGCCATGGTGATGTATGGTTACTACAACTCAGAAATAGCTAAGTACCTCAGGTCTGCATACAACTGACATAATTGACACTCTTTAACATACTTAAAATAGTCTGTGTCCATTGTGAGCCAAAAGAAACCTTGCTTCATAATATTCTTAGCCAAGGGCTAAGCCATTCATGTGGGCTCTACACATTCCCATATGTACTTCTTTCATTACTTTTTTTGCTTTTTTTTCATCCAGACACCTCAGTTGGATTCCATCAGGCTATCTCTTGTAAGTACTCCTCCTACAGTAATGAACAGGGTTGATAGCTTATGGATTATCCTCTGGTTTTTTTTATTACTTCCTAGAGGAATACTGACTTTTTTAGATAATTGTGGATGTCATAGTACCAAGGGTTCCCAACGCTTACCTCAATATCCATGATTTGTTCCTTTTCAAAGCATGACTTACTAGAACTAGAAATCAACACAGGCTTTATAATTAGCCCTTTTAGATTATCCCATATTAACAATAAGGTAGCCAAGTCATATGCTAATTGGTTTTCTTCTTTAGGTCATATCCAAAAGTACAAACCTTAAATTGACTACTTAAAACCCTCAGACATCTGAGATAAGGTAGCAATCATTCTTCCTTCATCTACCATTCACCTCTTACTTGGTAAACTACTAGAGATGAATCTCCAAATGCTTCTGTAGATTTTTCCCCTACAGCTAGTAAGGCTTCTAATCTGAAAATGCAAGTTTCATACTCTGCTTCATCATTTATGGCTTTGTATCTTAACTTTTTAGATAATGGCATCTTTTCTCCTTTTAGGGTAACCAAGATTACTCCTACTCCTACTCTTTTATTATTCACAGCTCTATCAAAGTACATTTGCCAACGTTGCACTATTATGGCCACAACATTTTCATCAGGGAATTCATAAGTCATCTCTTCACCCTCTAATGGTTGATAAGCTAGGAACTCTACTACTGCTCTCCTTTTTATGGTCTTCATAGTGATGTATTTTATGTCAAACTCCTATAATCCCTATCTTCCTAGCAACGAAGAAGCTTCTTACAAATATCTAAAGGGATTCTATTTAGGCACTGCTTGGATTTTGTAAGAATGAAAGTATTGTCTTAGCTTTTTTTGATGCCCAATATGATTGCCAAATAAATCTTTTTCCATCTCTATATACTTCGCCTCATAAGGGAGAAACTTTCTTACTTGAGGTAATACACTATATACTCAATCCCAAAATTGTCTTCTTGTGCCATCATAGCCCCTATTGAACTATCTTCTATTGCTAAATATAAAATCAAAGGTTTACCTATCAGGGGGTAGTCTCAGAATTGGCAAATGCAACAAGTATTCTCGGATAGTATCAAATGCCTTTTGACAACCCTCATTCCAAACTACGAGCTCATCTTTTCTAAGCAGCTTGAATATCGGCTCGCAAATTGAAGTCAACTTGGCTATGAACCTGCTTATGTACTGAATTCTCCTAAAGAAACCTCTGACTTCCTTTTCTTTCTAGGGCACTATGCATTTCCTTAATGGCTCTTACTTTTTTAGGATCCACTTTTTTGCCTTTCTGGCTCACCATATGGCCTAAAAGCTTACCTAAAGTAACTTCAAAGATGCATTTCTTTAGGTTGAGATGAAAGTTTATACTTGATAATCCTCTAAGAAAAACTTCTCTAATGCCTTAAAATGACCTTTTCGGGTAATCGACTTGATCATCAATGTCATCCATGTACACCTCTACTTGTTTGTGAATCAAGTCATCTAAAATCCTAATTGCCGTTCTCTGATAATAATGGAACCTACATTTTTTACCCCAAAAGGCATAAATCTATAGGCATATGTCCCCCACACTCGGTTATGAAAATTGTCTTGATCCTATCCACTATTTTGTTTAGAATTTGGTTTATATCCAACATATCCATCCACAAAACCGTACATGGCACAAGCATCTACACTATTAACCAAAACATCTATATGTGGTAAGAGGGGGAAACATTCTTAGGACAGGCTTTGTTCAAGTCTCTATAATCAACACTGACCCTAACTCTTCTATCCTTGTTTGCTACAAGGACTACGTTTTGCCAACCACGTGGGGTATTGTACTTCCACTAAGAACTTAGCCTCTATTTGCTTCCTAACCTCATATTTAACCTT